>CM053792.1:922107806-922692806 GCA_028749045.1 Cupressus sempervirens
GAGGCATTGAGAGGGGCAGAGACTCGCATCAGCTAACTTGACGCATTGAGAGGGGCAAAGACCCGCATTTGTTAACTGCTTTCTTGACCTACTATATTCTATGGGGATCTCTATGGAAAAAGGGCCAAGGGAAACATTCAGAGGAGGATGATGGCAAGGTGCAAAACAAACAAACCCATTACTCTTAGAATCCCTTTTTCTCCAATCATTATTATTATTATATCACAATGGATTCCAGTCATCGAAAAAAGGATTACAATAGTTAGTCACAAGTTGTTACAACAAATTGTACCCTAATACACATTATCAATAAGTTTAAAGCCCCCTCTCATAAGAACCTACACATCATAATGCATCTTTATAGTCTCTCCATACCAATTGCACTCTCAATAGTAATGAAGTAAGTGGAGCCTTCTATAGATAGTGAAGCAAGACTCACTCATTGTCATCAATATAATAGCCATTAACTAAAACATTCCCAAAAATTGAAAACTTCAAATTGATAACAAATGATCTGGCATTACAGGAACAACATAATGCTCGACAAACAATAGTAACCATCGTCTTGACTTTTAGGGCATGTGATTACTTCTACAAATACCCAATTTTTATTCAAAAATAAATAAAAAATCATTTCCATTTAAAAAAATCAAAAATAGTAAAGATTCAATTTATTTGGCATCTTTAGAGTTGTAATACTGGTTTTCAATGGCGACATCTTCTTCATCTGGATCCTCATCAGAATACTCAAATCCATAATCCATTTCGTCCATGTCTAAAATGATCCCCATCAAAAAAAGATACTTATTGAATTAGGGCTTTATTCATTAAAAATCAATTGAAGAATTTTTCCACAGAGAGTTTCAATGACTTTCTCATTCGCACTAGCGACAATAATTGAATTATAAGATGGAAAGAATAGAAAAATGTAGGGATATTCAATAGTACCTGACATTCTAAATAGTTGAGAAACAAAAGAACCAAACAACAGAGAATAAACAAATAGAGGATATTTCGATGAGAAATCGTTCTCTATTATAGTTACTATTGATGCTGCTTAGAAAACTTGCAATTTATAATGGTTAACGAAACCTCAAGGAGCCGAGACTTTAGTGAGCCCAAGCTACTTTATAACCATCACATAATAAAATTAATTTATTTAATCCATATATATAAAGAAGACATATTTGTTCAACCAAACCTAGCAAATATGATTATATCAAGGGCAAGATGAATATGAAGATTGAATCAAAAGTTAAAGTTGATTGCATATTGAGATAGTGCCATTTCAATACAAAAGGTGCCTCATTATGAATCCATATGCAACAGTGAGGGCCACCAAAAGAACAATATTAAATGATCAGCACAAGTGGCTAACCTACATTTACCCCATGGAAAATTCGCACTCACCATAGGTTATTTACAATTGGTAAAGTGGGAAAGATATAACTAAGTAGTCAAAGAGTCAGAAACTGGATTACCAACCAATTTTCTTCCTTTTCCTTGGAAATTGATCTTTTGTCTTCTAACATTGTGAATCAAGGAGCTATTATAAACTTCTCCATCCTTGTGAGATTGTTAGATAATACTAAAAAGTGATGCTTGGGCATTGGTCCCTTGGCGTTATCTGGCACAAAAGAATCCAAGATAGAAACTATTGCTAGTGTTAATTTGATACAATCAATATCTAGGATAAAGTGATGATTTTGAGAATGATATATGATTGGATTGAAGGATCTTGAATAATTGCAGTATTAAATGTTTAAATAAAACCAAATTAGTGGAAGTCTTAATACCTTTACACATAAATGAAATTATGCATCAAAACTTAAGAATTTAAGGTGAAATAAAGAGAATTGAGAGAGAAGAAGATAGAGAGTGCAAACAAAGTTTGATTTTGGAGTTTACCACAAATGTTACTACATCTCCGAGTCAGCTCCAATAGAGTACAACCGATCTGATTATTCTCCAAAAAAAACTTACAAATGCACCAAGACTTATCCCGTTAAACACATAAGCATGACATGCCCTCGACATGTAGAATAGTCTTCAAAAATCTCCTAAACATTCTCCTATTTTCACCCCCTAGATGCCTTTTCAAAAGGCCTAATACCCCCTTTTACACATAAAAATTAGCCTAAATAGGCTTAACAAAAATATTAAATGTATAACCCTCTATCAACAATTCGGATATGATAGATTTTATCATTTTTCCCCCTTTAGTTAGTTGGTTAGGGGTCATACAACAAATAAACCTTATTTTAATAAGGTTGGCGGTTAAGCTAATGGTTAAATTAAACAAGCGCCAATCATATATTAAGCAACATCAATAGTGCATCGGTGGCAAAAAAAATTGGTGGGCCGACGATTGTGGGTTCAAAGCCCACCATTGGCTTTTTATAACCATTTAGTGCAGGTAGTGGTTTATCAAAAACTGCCAACTATATATAGTAAACGTGCATGAGTAGTGTAGTGGTAAAGAAGGATAGTAATGAGTTCGAATCTCATAACCAAAATTTTTGCTGCCCAAATTTCAAAATTACCATGTCACTATGCTGACATCATGATGATGTCACCATTAAATTTTTTTTCCTCCACGTCACTATGCTAACATCATGATCATGTCACCATTAAATTTTTTTTTGCCTCCAACTTCAAACAAACATAACTTTCACATATGAAGTCCGTTTTCAACGAAACGAACATCATTGGAAAGCTTGTGATAAGATCTTTGATTTGACATCCATTGTTGACCACTTTCAAGATGGTCTAATTTTGCCTCTTATCTAGCCCTCTAGTCTACCTGTTGACCAAAACTTTGACTGAGCCTAACTTCTTCATTCGGACTCCGTTTTTGTCCATTCAAGTTGCATTGGAATCAAGACACTGAGATCTTTTTCATGGTGCAAAAATTTGGAGATTTGAAGACACTTCAATTTTCACTAAAAATATCCACCAGATCAATATATGGGACATGACTTATCATGGTAATATATATATTATCTATGGATGGAAAGTATATTCAGTCACCATGATATTTCAGTCACCATGATATTATTGCATCTGCAGTGTATCTACAGTAATAATCCAGATTTATTGAAGGAATAATTCAGGGTATCATTAAATCACAACAGTGAGGAAGTATGTACAAATATATTTGCACAATAGAAGAGTTTAGAAAAGTGACAATAATTCGTAGAGTAAATACATACACAAAATTCAAAAGGTATTATATCTAATCTATATTTCTTAATATGCAGTAGTGGAGAAGCCCAAAGTTGGTCATGTCAAAAGATTGGCATAAATTTTGTTTGATTCCATGAATTAAGATGCCAAACTGCCAATGATTATTAAATCGTCGACATATATAACTAGAAGGATGATATCATTGCTAGTAGCCTTGACATAAAAATTTGAGTCAGAAGTCCTTTGAAAACCCTGATCTATGATGTATTTATCAATTTTCATGTACCATGTTTAAAGCAAACACGTACATTGTTTTCCATTTGAGGCTATATCTAAATTTGAGGTTGTATCTCTATGTTCATTCTCAACTATTTCATTTGTGAATAGGGGACACCCTCCTTAATTGTAATAGAATGTGTAGTAAATTTGAATAATGGTACAAGACATTTGAATATAGAATTGAGAATCTTGGAATACGAATTCAAAAGCATATGATTCTATATTGGGTGTGGTCTAAGATGAATCTTTATTGGAAAGTATTGCCTTTGAGAGAATCAAAGTGTCTAATCAAATATTATGATAATATCTACAATGAAAATTAGACAATCATTTTACATTTAAACGATAACCATATTAATGCAAACAATTGTAGTTCATATGTTTCAACATATTCAACCTGGTAAATAAGGGAAATAAATAACAATAGTTTCACCAAAATCTCAATGCACCAAATATTGGAGATAAATAGACATGACTTTGAGTAGCCAAAAATGGACACTGAGTTGTTATGTTGTCAGATGGAGCAATGAGGTCCCAAGTTGAAGGCGGGCATGAAGGTGCTTGCATGAAAATTAGGCATCCATATGGCTTACCTAAAATGTCCCTTTTCTGATTTTATATGATATTCAAGCCTCTAATCAGATCTTTAAGATCAAACAACCAATCTTTCAAAGATCCACCAATTTCTCAATAAACCCCAAATCGGGTATGCCGGAAATAGTGCCAAAAACTTCACAGCTTCACATATTATTAGTAAATCTGAAAGTGGAAATTTTTATAGAAATTTCAGCAGAATAACAGACTAAAAAATGACATTTTCAGATCTGTATAACATTTACACAAAAGCTCCCAAACGGAGGATAAAAACAATGCTCATCGGGCTCTCGAAAACAACATAGAATAGCTCGGAAACACCACAAAAACACTAATAATCTATCACAGAAGTATAATCATGACCAAATACATATATTCATCTCTATTTTAACATCTAAAAGTCTAAAATATAGCAGCAACCCAAACTGATATGAAATACTCAACCAGAAACACCAAACTCTTACAAAAAACACACCTGAAAAATCACAAATCTGCACTATTCAGCACAAAGGCAAACTCTTCATGAGCATGCACATGGAATGGCTTCAAAATCCCATCCTTAGGCTTCCTAGAAACCTAAAAACTCCTATTCTTGGGTCTCCTTCTCCACAGGTTTGGCAGCCTCTGAAGAATAACAAAGAAATGAGCAAAAATCAAGTTCTGGAATCAGCCCAAAATGCCTCCAAACCCCATTAAAAGAGGGCATAACCCTAACTCACATCCAAGAGGGGTTAATAAAACATATTTTAATAATAATATTCATTTATTAGTCCATTAGCTTCCAAATATTATCCCCTTTTTCCAAAACTTCACCTTTTTGTAATGATCCCATCTTTTGGCCTTCACGTTCTTTTAGTAGTTGACCAAGTGTGTGTGCGTTAGCCTTGTTCTACATGGTCCCAAGGGCTAATGAGGGGTTTAATGGGATCCTAGAGTGTTTTGACCTAGTCCTTTCCAGTTTGGGCCAAAACGAAGTTGATTTACTCAGTTTCAGGCATACTTACTATTTTTAGTAAGTCGGCAGGACACAGTGCAGGTCAATTTTGGTGGTTGGATTCGATACTCCTCGGTGAGAGCTTTTCGATGAGCTATCACTCGCATTATTCAGAGTCTGATTGCTAATACATTTTAATGCCTAAAGTTTTGTTAAAGTAACGTCTAATTTAATTGTAAAATATTAAAGTGTTACTTTAATATTTATTTTATGGTGATGTGTACCCAAGGGAGACATAAGGGGTATTTTAATATATGTTTTATATATTACACATATTTTATCCCACATTGCCCATATGAGTTGAGCAGACCCTTGGAAATAGAATAAAAGGAAGCATTTGTGGCTTCATTAGGCAGGTTGAATATGAGAAGAAATTGGTGTGTGAGTTGCAGCTTTGTTCTTGGCATTTGAGGATGTCTATCCTCTCTTGTAACATTCTAGACGTCATTCCCTTGGGGTTTGGCCTTTGGAATTCTTTCTTATTGGCTTCATTATCAGGCAGTTTAGTTGCATTTTCGACTACAGGCAGATTTAATATTTTGCTCATATCTTCTTCACTACTTGTCCGACGCTTATGCCGCTTGGAGGGAATGGTATTATGAAGGTAGTGGACTGATTGGAGGAAAAAGTATTGTAGCAGCAAGTTCATAAGCATGGGTTGGAGTATTATGACAATATTGCTGAAGTAATTAGTGAGTTGATAAATCTGCCATGTATTTGGTTTTATGAATTCTGAAAATAACATTTTATTAGCAGCAGTTCATTTCCACTTTGCATATTATTGTAGTTTCTTTCTTGTTTATGTTGTAGGATACCAATTCCATGCACGAAACACAACAAACAAATAAATGTTTGATTTTCAGAGTTATAAGGGGTTTAAAACATTAAACGAAGAAATAAGAAGTTGAATGCAAACTGTTTGACATAATTTTTTCAGCAATTTGGTTTAGTTTTTTTGGGACATCCAGGGGTGTCCATTACAGTGGTATCAGAGCTATAAGTCCTGCCATCCTTTGGAGATCATATTAATAGCTAGATAAAGTTGTATATTAGTCCAGATCAAGATGTGATGTTCAGGCAGTTATTGGGTACATTAGAGAAGGGGCAACATATGCAACAGGAGCAGAATAGGCAAATGGATATGATGTTGTAGCTTATGGCTAGACAGATAGGCATCAACATCGATGATTTGTATGTTGCTCTAGAGCAAAAGGTAGTCGATTTCTTAGGTGAGATCGAGACACGTATAGAGCCAGCCAGCTATGATGTTGGTGATGTGGGCATTTTGGCAGAGTCAGTAGAGACATGCGTGCGAAGTCAGGAGACCACATATGAAGCCTTGTTAGGGGATGATGATGTAGCAATAGTGGAATTAGGAGAATGCGAGGAGACTATCATATCAGTAGCCACTTCTATGTCAATTGAAGCATCCAATGAGGAGTTTAATGGTATAAATGTAGTGGTTGATGTATTTTCTAATAAAGCCACACATGTTAATGATTATGACTTTTCATCAACTACAAATTCAGTTCAATTTTCTGTTGTAGCAGTTAATGTTGTTCCTATGTCCATATATTTTGATGCGGCAACACCTATTGTTGATACAGTTAGCATGAGTACATATGGTTCACCTACAACTATATCTTTTTCAATGCATGATGGTGATAATATGCATTCCAGTCCAATATATATTATGTGGATGGATAAAGGGAAGAAGATGTTTCATAGATCTTCTATGGAGTTGCCTTATGGTGACATTCTAACTTCATCAGCACAAGTTTTGAATGCTAGGCTACAAGGGTTGGTCCTGATGATGCGGGTTTGCAGTTGGTTTAACTTCCATATGGATAACACATATTGGGATCCAGGTGGAGGTTGGAGTCCATTATGTTACTTAATTGCTTGAGGACAAGCAATTTCAAGGAGGGCGGATTTGTAATGATCCCATCTTTTGGCCTTCACGTTCTTTTAGTAGTTGACCAAGTGTGTGCGTTAGCCTTGTTCTACATGGTCTCGAGGGCTAACGAAGGGTTTAATGGGATCCTGGAGTGTTTTGACCTAGTCCTTTCTAGTTTGGGCCAAAATGAAGTTGATTTACTCAGTTTCAGGCATACTTACTATTTTTAGTAAGTCGACAGGACACAGTGCAGGTCAATTTTGGTGGTTGGATTCGATACTCCTCGGTGAGAGCTTTTTGATGAGCTATCACTCGCATTATTCAGAGTCCGATTGCTAATACATTTCAATGCCTGAAGTTTTGTTAAAGTAACTTCTAATTTAATTGTAAAATATTAAAGTGTTACTTTAATATTTATTTTATGGTGATGTGTACCCAAGGGAGACATAAGGGGTATTTTAATATATGTTTTATATATTACACATCTTTTATCCTACATTGCCCATATGAGTTGAGCAGACCCTTGGAAATAGAATAAAAGGAAGCATTTGTGGCTTCATTAGGCAGGTTGAATATGAGAAGAAATTGGTGTGTGAGTTGCAGCTTTGTTCTTGGCGTTTGAGGACGTCTATCCTCTCTTGTAACATTCTAGACGTCATTCCCTTGGGGTTTGGCCTTTAGAATTCTTTCTTATTGGCTTCATTATCAGGTAGTTTAGTTGCATTTCTGGCTACAGGCAGATTTGATATTTTGCTCATATCTTCTTCACTACTTGTCCGACGCTTATGCCGCTTGGAGGGAATGGTATTATGAAGGTAGTGGACTGATTGGAGGAAAAAGTATTGTATCAGCAAGTTCGTAAGCATGGGCTAGAGTATTATGACAATATTGCTGAAGTAATTAGTGAGTTGATAAATCTGCCATGTATTTGGTTTTATGAATTCTGAAAATAACATTTTATTAGCAGCAGTTCATTTCCACTTTGCATATTATTGTAGTTTCTTTTTTGTTTATGTTGTATGATACCAATTCCATGCACGAAACACAACAAACAAATAAACGTTTGATTTCCAAAGTTATAAGGGGTTTTAAGAAGTTGAATGCAAACTGTTTGACATAATTCCTTTCAGCAATTTGGTTTAGTTAGTTGGGACATCCAAGGGTGTCCATTACACTTTTTGGGCCTTCCTGCCTTAGCAAAGATTATTATTTTCAATTATTTGAAAAGGGGACATGACATTACCCCTACAAATTGAGCTTTCCACATTGTTCACATGTACAAATCCACTGATCACATGTATTTCCATTCTTATTATTTTTAAGCTTGGTCATGCTACCCTCCAGTAAACACAAACCTCCATACCTATTTTTGAGCAAATTTCTTTTACTAAGCATCTCTATTTTATTCATAAATAAATGAATGTCATAATTTGGTATACTAGTTAATAAGAGGAAATAGTTAGTTCAATTCAATCCCCCATTAAATTTGAAACTAAAGGCATAATTATTTAAATCTAGATTGACTTTTACAAAATAAAACTAAAACAAAAGTAAACAAGATTTGAACTATAATAATATACTAATTTGTGACATTCTAGAGTTACTCCCACACATGACATGTAAGCTTTGTGATGAATGACTATACTAGTGCTAAAAAAAAACATGGGCCATCCACCGCTCTCTTCCAAATCCACTGGTACCATTGCACACTCCTGATTCACTCTCTAGAAGAAATTGATATTAAAATTTTTTTTTGCAAATAATTCCAATCCATAACTTGCAAATGGATATAATATAAATTCACATAATCATAATATAGCTTAATGGGTCAAGACTACTATCTCCAACATAAGCAATAACAACAAAATGCATGATTGCATCAAATGCATTATTTTTAAATATGTTATCAACTTGAATTTTCTATTAAAGGCTCTCATGCTGAATTGTAACAAATGGTGAGCTCAATAAACAATAATCTCTTAAATTCAAATGAATTAACATCATTTCTCAATTTAAATATAACCATTTTCTCACCCAAGTCAACATTTATAAAATGCAGCTGGTTAGAGTTCAAAAATCATTGTCATAACAAATGTACAACTCCTATATTTCCCAAGATAAATTGTCCTACAATTTAGTAAATATTAAATTAACTCCTCCACCATCCTTGACTTCATTGAAAGGTAGAAGAGGATTTGTTACATAAATTTCAAATTACATAGGGGAACATAATTCAGTTTAGGAATTTCAAATTACCAAAAAAAAATGTTGCTTGGCTTGTTTGATGAGGGGCACTAACTATAGTATTTCTTCGTATCATCATGCTTAAAGAAGACACGTACATTATTTTCCATTTGAGGCTATATCTAAATTATGGGAGGCAAAATATTAGTATCTGAATGGGGAGATTAGAAAGCTGACCAAAATTTGTCAATCTATTTGTAATTTATCTTAATTTTTCGACTATGTTCAAGAGTTATTTTATTTTCTTGCAATTTTTGGTATGGATTTTACGATGAATGTCTGAGAAAATATGGAAATGTAAATGTATGGAAGTATTTTACATATCTCTTTGATTACTTGCCACTGATAGCCCTCATTGAAAGCTAGGTAAAGAAAAAGATATTATACACTATTTTGTTGGTACCCTGTGCAGCACAACAAACTTGTTCTTACTATAAGAAAATTTTCTTTTCTTTTGTTTCATTGTAGATCTTTTGCTTGCATGGAGGTCTCTCCCCATAATTGGACACACTTGATAACTTATGAGCTTTGGATCACATATAGGAAGTGCATCTATACACATAAGTATAATGTTATGTGCTGCATAGATTTGAAAAGAAGATCACAACCATAACATTCAATTCTATGCATGATAGTGTCTTAGATCTAGTTCTATGTAGTGTTCTCTATTAGAAGAATTTTCTATCTTGGTTACTAAATAGTTTCTATTTGAAAGTATTTTGGTTGTACTGGCTATGTAGTTCCCTGCCAAGGAACCCTTGGAACTAAGCGTAAAACATGCAGGGAATTTTGTTAAATTAATTGCATCATTACACACTTAAATTAGGACAACAATGCTAACAACATGAACAAAAATGAACAAAAAATCACTATCACTTTGTGCTTTTACACAAATAGTTTTAAACACCAGCGTCTACATGTGAAAATCTGAAATCTCACTTGTTTCTTGCTAGAAGAGCCTCCTATACATTCACCATACCCTTGATGGTGTGTTAAATTTTGTGCAATGATGATGAAATTACTGGAAAAAAGAAGCAAAAACAATGGCCTAGAGATGATATGTAAATCTTTGGGTCATGTAATAATAAATTTCGCATGGATGAGCATCAATTTTTCTTTGACTTCATGCCAACCACATAAAGGAAAATTTTCTTGGAGCCTTCAAATTGAATCTAGTAGTTGTAGGGTCAAATCAAACTATCAATGAAGCTCTAAGTTTTTTAAGAGGATAGGTGGGACTTGTGTTAAAAAATGTCACAATTTTGGGTACATTGGTGCATTTGGGAACTTTCTGCATGCTAAAATGAAGACTTGAGGGATTTTGGAGTGCATTCAGACCTTTGTGGGTGAACATAATACAGACATCAACACCAATCAATGTAATCAAATGAAACTCAGATGCAATTGATGAATAATGCAGATGCTAAAGTTCTAAACCATCCAAATAGCCCTAATAATTGTTGGACCTAATTTATTGCCAACCACTGTAGTGTTCACCATTTAAGGTTTGATTCTTGACAAATGGCCATTCACATCAATGCATTTTAAAAAATATATCACGCCTCCAAGAGTCTACCTTCGATAAAATGTGACTGAAATGTTTCTCCAAATAATAGTATCTTCAATGTTGTCAGACATTGAATATAATTTTAGGCTACTAAAGTTATCAACTTGCATAAATGCCAAACATTGGAAGTATGGGGAAAATATAATAGATCACACCTTAATTCCTTGCCCCATGCAGAAAAATCTAATAATGGACCCTTCTACCATCTCTTGTCTCTTGTATTTTTAGTTCCATGGAATATCAGTTTCATACATATCATTGAAGGAAAAGAGCTTCTAGAAGTCTTTTCACTGCCTACTCTAAGGAGCATGCTCAACACGTTGAACAATCTCAAACTCTAAGAAGTCAACATCCCCTTTACTATTGTTAACATTTATGCCACCAACTATGAAAAGAACATTGTTAGAATCTCTTCAAGTATGCTAAAATCGTCACATGCCTAAATAGTTCTAAATTTTTTTGGAAAAAAGGAAGTTGTCAAGTGAAGAATCTAAATGGTGAATCAGTGGCAGATATTATGGATTCATCTAAACATGGTTAAATCCCTCCTATCAAAGGAAAATATTCTTGGACCAGTAAAGATCTGGTAAGCAATTCATTTCCAAAAAACCAAGTTCTTGCCTGCTCTATCAGTAAACTAAGCAATGTAAATTTATAATTTGTCTTCCAGCAAATGCAAGCTATAGCACTAAATAGTCTAGAACATAAGAGATGACATTTAAATACTCATTATTATCCAATCGAAATTTGGTTAGATCTGTCTTAAGAATTTGAAATGGAGGTAATAATTCTAAGAACTCCAGATTCTGAACTAAGACTTAACGAATGGAAAAATGGCTTCACACTACCCATTGCCTTTCAACATGACAATTCAGAAGCATGTTGAAGAATGGAATTAATAATTGAAAAACTTCCTAAAATTAATAATGTCGAATTCTAATAATTAAAATTTAAAAATATAGTCTCCTATTTTTTCAGATATTATTGCAAAGATCATTCACACTAGTCCAAGATATCAGCATCACACTTTACATAACAATAAAGGGGCATTTGGATGGCATAATCATTCTTATATATTCAAATGTTAAGACATTGACCCTTTCATATTTGATCACCATTTAAACCATCATAATAATAATGTAATTAAATATATGCATTTAAATGGCATTTAAACAACAACAATGAGTATATATCAAATCTCCGAACTAGATAATAACAAAGCATTATCAACAACAATATGTCAACAAATCAATAACCAGATAATTTATGTGCTTTTTCGTGACTATGTTTGACTCATATAATTGTGATCTCTCTAGCACTATGATATCGTTTAATATGTCTTGGTAAAGCTTGTAAATTTTATTCCTTTTGCCATGTCATGTAATATGTCTTTCCTTGTAGCTTATATGTTTTGAAATTGCTGTTAGGCCTTGTAGCTTGTATAATTTGATTGTTGGAGAGCTTCTACAGCTAAGCAAGAAGGCCGTTGCACGAGTTATAGCCACACGCTCGAGTATGAAAATTGTATATTTTTTTAATTTAATGTATATTTTAACTAGACTTTTAGCTTATATGTTTTGAAATTGATTTTAGTGGCTTAATTTCATAAGGTCTCTTGAAATAATACCTTCAGACGGTTCGTCAAAGTTTTACAAATAACAAATTTGCCTAGAGCAATTGATTGAATGTTAAAAAAGTTGATTGGGTTAAATGTCTTAGGAATAAAGTCAATTAAGAAAGTATTTTAAAAATATTAAAGTATTTAGCTAGGTCTAAGAAGATTTGTGTACTTTTGACAATTTTTCTTAGTTTGTGAGAGTTGTAGACCGAAGTTTTCATAGCCCAATTTTTGCTTCCTACGAAGAACAATCATGTCGAATAATATAAGTGAAGAACGAAATAGGAAGACAATCGATAGATTGTGGTCTAACTTGAAAAGAAAAGGTGATGGAAAATGTTATTGTCCTTGCAAAATTTGTAAGGGCTTAAACCATAGAATATTGCTAATTAGAACAGTTAAGAGACATTGTAGGGAGAATGGTCACATTGAAGGGGGGCATGACTATCATCCACTGGTAAGTTGTCCATTATATCATTTTAACAATTTATATACATATGAAATCACTTGATGATTAGTTGATGATCATGGTTAATTTATGTTGATCAATTTTATATAGGTTGATCTCCCCAGGGAAGTACATGATTTGAACCACAACAATCCAAAGAATATGATTTTCGAAGTAGAGGAACATGAAGGTGCGAATATCCAAGGTGAAGATAATGATCCCATGGAAGATGACGATCATGCACCAAAAAACACAATTGAAGATGATGGTATAAATACATTGATCCATGACACATTTAGTCCAAGTGTATTTGATCATGATGATGATGATAGCCTCGATGTACCTCTACTTGAGAAGGCATACAAGCTCCTATACAAAGACTCCCAAAGAACTCTTCTCTCTATTGTATTGTTGTTGTTGAACTTGAAGGTTATGAATGGTTTATCCAACATAAAAATGTCACGTATGTTAAGGTATGTCATATATGTCTTTATAGTTAACAAAGGGTGAATAATGTACCACTAATATTGTTTATATTAACAACTTATATTTTTTGCTAAAGATTGATAGGCGAGTTTTTGTTACCACCATCAAATATTCTACCTCACTCATATCAAGAATTGTCTACTGTTATGAAAGATATTGGAATGGAGTATGAAGCAATACATGCTTGTCCCAATGATCATATTATATATAATAAAGAACATGAATTTGCAACACAATGCCCTATATGTCATACGACTAGATATCAAATAGATCGACTAACAGAAAAGGTGCCTCAAAAGGTTCTTCGTTACATCCCCATTATTCCACGGATGCGACAATTATTCAGGTGTAGTATCTTGGCTCAATTTATGGACTATCATGCATGCAATAGAAGTTGAGATGACATTATTTGAATCCCTGTGGATGGTTTAGTATTTATGCACATAGAGGAAAAGTGGCAACACTTCAAAGAAGAACCTCGTAATCTCAGGCTTTCATTGGTAGTGGACGATGTCAATCCATTTGGAGAGATGAGATCTATTTACTCGGTGTGGCCTATGTTTTTTATCAACAATAATAATCCTCCATGAATGTCAATAAAGAGGGAGTACATTATGTTGGCAATGATTGTTCTAGGTATCTTATGATTTGATAGTTATTAATTTACATGTACTTACAAATGTTGCAGTAAAATGGTCACAATACTTATGTAATGTTACTGTTCATTCAAGTAGGTAAATATCAAGTTAAAGATATGAATGTATATATTGAGCCTCTTATTGATGAGTGGGTGGAGTTATGGAATGGTGTCACTATGTATGATGTGTCTAGACCAATAGGACAAAGACAATTTCAATTCCATACAATACTTGCATGGACAATACATGATGCCCCAGGGCTAACACATTTTTGTGGTATGTTATAGTGAGTTCAAGTTCCGCACGATAATTCTAATTATAAAAATCAACATATTTAATAATCCAATTATATCATTATCTTGTAGGTCTTCAAACAAAGGGAAAATTTGCATGTCCAGTTTGTGGTCCAAAGATGAAATCTCATCATTCAAAAAGTTTAGGAAAGTAGGTGTTTGATGAGTGTAGACACTTCCTCCACAGGAATCATAAGTATCGAAGTACAAAAAAAACATCATTTAAATGGGAAAGAAGGGACTACATCAAAGCCATGAAGAATGACACCTCACCTATGGAATTTGGAATATAATAAAATTAATCATCGAGGTAATTTCGTTCCACCTAATGGTTTATGTTTGTAATTTATATATTTCTATTGTGATTTTTGTTTACTAATTGTGTAATTAATGATCATGAAGGTCGTCAAGGCAGTATTGAAAAGCTTCCAAAGGGACTAACAATCTATCTTAGACAATTTAGTAGGTTGCCCTAATACGAGCACTTAAAAATTGTGCATTTGTTTGATACTATGCATATTGGAAAGAATATAACAGAGACATTGTGGAAAATATTGGATGGAAGGCATGACAAAGAATTTTTTTTCAAAATTTGTAATGACATTCATGAATCCAATCATGCATTGAAGAATTTCATTCACTCAAATAGCAATAGAGATTAGATTAATACAAGTGCCCTTCCTTGGTTATTAACAGAGTAGTAAAGTGATGCCATAAAAGAAGTCATACAAAAAATTTGATTTCCCATAGGATTTGCTGCGAACATAAACAATCTCATATAAAAAAAAATTGAATTTGGGCCAAGGCTCAAAATGCATGATTGGCATACTTTCATCAAGGTAAGTTATGTTCTTCTGTATTTACAATATATTCATAAACTACGTGTACTATTCGTTATGTTATGTTAGAAAACAATGAAATGATTGGTTTATAATTATTTCAGTACATGCTTCCTCTATCTCTCCCAGAGCCCTTCAACAATAACATCAAACAAGTGATATACGATCTTGGAAAATACATGAGGTAAGTAGTAATATCTATTCAATTAGTTGTATATATTAATTATATCCATGATTTTTTTTTCTTGCTATGTAATCTATTGTATATTATTTCATAAAGTCTCGTATCTATATATTTTTTGTGAGTTGAATCTCTTAATGTAGGCGGTTATCATCTAAAGAAATCCATAAAGAAGATATAAACTATTGGAAGAGAAGAATTCCTCATTTACTGTGTCAAATGCAAAAGTGTCTACCTCCAACTTTTTTCAATGCATAGGAGCAGTACCTCATACACCTAGTTGAGGAGATTGAATTATGTGGACTTGTACACAGTAGGTCAATGTGGATGGTTGAGAGACACTTGGAATCTTTGAAGGCTTTGGTTTGACAAAGATCACATCCTTAGGGTTCTATGGTAGAGGGATATATGGTTTACCAGACTATGGTGTACATTACTAAATATCTTCCTAAGTTTACATCAAATATCCATGTAGATCACATTTGGGATCTCGAGCCTTTTAAAAAATTAGAAGGGGAGTACTTGATAGGGAAAGGTACATTGAGGAAAGTGAGAGGTAATAAATTATAAGATGTTATTGTAATAAATTATTTCTTAATCTTCAAAGTAAATTGGTTGTAAGTTGTCTATTTTTTTTGTACAGGTGCTCGAGAGTGGGATGCACTACATTTGTATATTGAAAAAAATCTTGATTGGATGATGGTATGGATTGAACAATGCCAACATTCTGGTTAGACATTAACATGGTAAGGTGTATCTTCATTGGTTAAAGAAGCTCATCGTAATAGAGATTCCAATGTTATGCAAAGGGAAATAGATTTAGCACGTGGTTTAAGAGATTTCCAGGTACATACAAATTTATTAATCACCCATATGTTTATGAACTCATGATACAATAATTTTGACATGTTTCACATATTATTGCAGGTTAAACACCACAAGTCTATGTTCTGTAATGGTCAAAAATTTCATGTTAAAGTTTTGGATGACACGAAGAAAACTTGTGATTCAGGAATAACTGCAGTCTTTCAAGTGACTAATATTTCATCTAGAAATGACTTACATCCTCGAGAGTCTGAAAATCAATACTATGTCATTTTGGATGATATACTTAAGTGTGACTTTAGTTCCTTCAAATTAGTACTCTTCGTTGTCAAATGGTATAGGCTATGACTTAATCCAAATGATCCTGATAGAACTATTATTGAACATGATAATGGATTTACAATGGTAAATACAAGGTCATTTGAGCCAGTGTGGGATGAGCCCTATGTTCTTCCAAGCCAATGTGAGTAGGTATTTTACTCAGAGGTTCCACATAAACCGGGTTGGTCATTTTTTGTTAGACATGAATTGAGAGGAAGGCCAATTAAGTATAATGTGATGGAAGAAGAAGATACTTAAGAAGTAGAAGATGATGTAGATGGTGATCACGATCGATAGTTATTGGATGATGTTCTTGACACAAATTTTCATGAAGAAGAAGAAGAAGATGATGACGATGATGCTACTACTGATGATGATGATGAATATGATGTTGATGTTGATGATGATGATGTTGATGATGGCGACAATGATGACAACGACAATGATGACAACGATGATGATGGCGATGATGATGATGATGATGATGATGATGATGATGATGATGATGATGACGAGGAGGAGGATGATGATGATGACAAAGAGGATGATGATGATGAAATTTAGAGGTATGCCATCGATCCTTAATCTATTTAATATTCATTTCTTGATAGAAATATATTTGTCTTATATATATGGTTACATAGTTTATTCATTATCTATTTAAAAGCTACAAGTTTCAACTACAAATAGAATACTAATAATCTAAATTAACTATTAATCTAAATTAATTAAATACAACTATTTAAAACACATATTGATGCGTGAATGTATTGAGCCTTATTTTCTTTCAGGTCAAAAGTATTTGAAAGTGTTTAGTTTAGAAAAGGGAATTCATTAAATATCTATAAAAGGGAGTTGTACCTAGAATAAAATTCATAGGGAAAAAATAATATAAGTGCTTACCCAATTTCTTGGTTAATAATTCTGCCTCTATAGGTGATGCAGAGACCCTAGGTGGACTTGCAATCATTCATAACAAGAGGGACTTCCATAGTGTTCTCACAACACCAACCAAGCATCTTCATAAGATCCCTCTCCTTGATCCAAGCCAACTCCATAACCTATCAGAGTGCACACCAAATCCTTATGCAACCTTAGGTTCTTCATCTTTGGAATAATCCCATGAATGTCCCTCAATCCATCCAATGGATTCATCCAGGCAATCTAATAAAAAACTATCAAATGCTCACAATGCCTCAATAGGCGCCAAACTTGACATCACCTTAACTAGGTGTTTCCTCCACCTCCACACACATCAAAAAACTTCAAATAGCATGTCCCCAAGGTGACTAAGCCCTCAACTCATCAGCTGATACACAAACCCAATTTTAGCCCTTCACTAGGCCTACTTCCCTAGTAAGCTTATAATGTGAGCCTGATTTAAGTGTTATATTGTGTACCTTTTAATGTTTTTAATTTTTATGTGATGCTAATGATGGACGTGATTATGATTATGATGTGATTATGCTCACAATAATTGAATTACATTTGCAAGAAATTGAACCCCTTTCAAGAGCATCCCGCACAATCTCATGGATCGACAGGTATAAGTCAATACTCCTTATATATAGTCTATTTAATACACTTATCAATAGTAAGATTGATGTATTCTAAGATCTCTCCCATTTGCAGGTACCAATGAATAGGTATTTGTTAGAAGTGTCTTCCTTGAGTGAGGGAAATATAGGAATAGAAGAGGAAAGTGAGACATGCAGTTTATCTAGAATAGGGAGATTAACTAGAGGTCAAAGGACTAGAAGGAAATTCAATAAACACATGAAATTTTTCCTTGCTCAAGGGGGGTCATGTTCTTATGATGATGAGACGGAAGGCAACATTGAGGTGCCCTTGAGGTACCAACATCTACAGAAACATTGGGTACCCAAGGAACTTCCTCCAATAGACACTAATTTTTGTGTTAACGAGAGGATATATCTCATAACACCATCATCACTACATGGTTTGGGCCTATTTTCTATGGACAACATAAAGGTGTCTTACAAAAAAGTTTCTAAATTGATGGAGTATGTTGGACCATGTTACAATTGCAAAAGTTGGATGCATATTGTTCAATATAAAAAAAGTATGCATAGGTATGCCCTCTCAAAAAATTATATACAATAGAAAGACAATAATCAAAGTAAAAGTGTGGCTATACACATTGAGGGAAGGCCAAAAGAAACAGGGAATATTGCAGGTTTTATAAATAGTACATTACTTGGGTCAACTGTAAAGCAACCCAATTGCATATTTGAGGTGCGTGAGGGAAATCGTGTATTCATCTGTGCGATAAAATCAATACATGCAGGGGAAGAGCTTCTTATTGATTACAATTTAAACCGCATATATACAAATGAGGCTACTATCATGGGGGTGGTACATACTATTAAACCAACTTCTAATCAATGACTCCAACATACCATTTAGTCAATAAATCTTTGGGTAACATTTTTATACTTGATCTTTGACACAAGGGCACAATATGGAGCAACCGCCCGAAGGGGATGCTAGTGATGTTCCCAGCTCATCTACACATGAGCAGGTAAAACTCATTGTAATTGTGCAAACTAGATAGAAGCAAAATGTTATTTTTTTAATGTTGTTTTTTTCATTTTTTTGGAGTAATTTTGATAATACTAATACTATTGTTGACATAGAGGGCCAGTAGTCGGAGGGAGGGAAAGGAACCTGCAGTCCCTGATCAACAACCCCCCCCCCCCCCCCCTGAGGAGGACCCTTTTTATATTGATTTAGTAGACACCGATGACCCAATTGGTTCGACTAAAAAGTTGCTAAAGAAAATTGGCAGAGAAATTTTATGTTTGGCAACCATAAAGCCTACTACTTAGGAAATAAGAGAAAGGGGATTTGAATTGATGCACACCTTTGAAATCTTAAAAGTAAGTATTAATGAAATTTTTAATTATAACAAGAGTTCAATAATGGTTTTTATGTTATGCTCTTTTATGGCATTAATTAAAATATGGATGCGTTGTCTTTACAGAGTTTTTTGCATGATTTCGAGCCCTGTTCCCATGATGAGGGTGTTGCAGGTGGTTCAGGTAGATCACATGTTCCATTCCCCACTTCTATTTTCCACTGAATATATATAGGAATGATCATAATCATTGACAATACATGCTTGAACAATCCTTTTTTTTAATGCTCTAACAATCTTGTCCATGCTAGTCCACACGTTCTATATTTATGCATGCTCTAACAATTTTATTCTTTAGCTTCACATCAATTGAATCCTATGATGATGCCACCTCCATCCAAGACAACAACAAATCTCTTTTCAACTGCTGAGTCAGCAACACATAGCTTACAGGCATCGACTGTTGCACCATCTGCTAGTACACAAATCCCTCTTTTTCTCTCTTATGACAACAACAAACAGTTTTTTTTTTACAACTTTTTAACATCAATTATCATTTGTTCTTTTATACATCATGACAAAGACTTATGAAACTTTTTTCAATAGGAGCTGCAACATCATTTCCTGGACGTTCCTATGTTCCTATTACGGGAATGGTGAAGGATGTCATATTGATCATCAGCGACGATGAAGGCATTCCATTAAAAGTAGCCAAAGTTCTAGGTACTTCAAAGTTATTATTATTCTATAGTGATATAATAGCAATTTAGTTTTTGATCACTCTTCATCGACTAATGATCCCGTGATTGTTTTGTAGGGAATGATATTTTTTGGAGAAAACTTGGTGATGAGTGTTTGCGAATATTTGGGCCCACCCTACATACCTGGTGGAACATCATATCCTAACTAAAACCCCAAACCACTATTTTGATTTCATATCATTGCTATAATAGTTTTCCTTTTCATCCATTTCTTGAACTATATTAAAGGTAGCTTCACTTCATATATGAGTCTAACATGTTTTTTTACTTAAAAGGTGGAATAACCAACACAAACCATTGAAGGATGATCTTATAGAGAACATGACCCAACTCTTTGGACTTGTGCATTCGAGAGAAACAAGCTCCTTGAAAAAGCTGGTTTATGTTTGAAGTATATTAGGGAGCAATATAGAAAAAATTTATGGGATAACCTGAGGTACGAGCATCCGCCCTATGTTCCTGAGGCTGAGTGGAAGACTCTGATTTTGGATGCAAAGTATAAAGCTGACAAGAAAAATAATATTACACCAGTGGAGAGTATAGCAAGGTATGTGATACTATTGAGAATCTAATTATGTACTAATTAACCTCTATATTTATACTATCTAACATATTTCAAACTTTTCATAGATTTCCTGACACATCAAAGGCAACAAAGGAAAGACTAGAAAAGCATGGGACACACAAGCTTGGCTCTGGTGGTTTTTCAAAACTTCAAGCAAGAGTTGTAAGTATTAGTAAATGAAAAATTGTATCAAATTTTTTATATAATGTGATGGAAAATGCTAGGATAGACTAGCTTGTCTATGCTCTTGATCCTCAATTTGGATCTCAATGTTCTTCCACACCAATATATGATGCAGAGTAACATGCTTTGGAAGTACTGGTGTAAGATAAAACTCCTAGGCTTAGTTTTCAACTTCCACCAAGAGATTTCTCTTATCTCCTAGTATCCTATGCTTCTATAGGATCTCCTAATAGGAATAGATCATTAACTAAATCCTATTCACTCTTTACTACAAGAGTCACACCTTGAAAACTCCACCTTGGATGATCCACACCTTAATTTTGGTTCTCTTTCTCACTTTCACTTAGATGGATCTAAGTGCCAAATCCACTAAAACATCACATGCCTTAATCCTATATTATAGGCTTCTTATCGTCACATATTTTGAGGATCCAAGATCATTCATGATCATCATATTTATTTAATAACCATTAACCATTCTTAGGCCTAAGACATATTAATGACTCAATCTCCCTAACTCCTAACATTAAGAATTTAAATAACAACTAACAAAGGCTATTTGTGTGACCTTAGTCCTAGTGACTAATTCACCTAGCCAACATGAAACAAGACCTTCTAAGTTCCTCAACCAAATTACACTAACTTCTTGACTTGGCTAGAGTCAAGTACAAGCCAAAATTGACTAACTAGTAGAGGTTAGCCTAGGTGCTCCTGCACCAAGCACCAAAAAACTCCTAGCACCTTGGAACAACTAAGCAATTCAAGTTATCACCCCAATCCTCTATTCTCTACAAGAACATTCAAGACTTGGTTCACCTTCAAACAATGAATTAATCTACTGTTACAACATCTGCTCCTTTAATTCATGGACCCAACTCATCACATAAGGCTACATACTAGTTACTTCTCCCTTGTACCATTCAAGGCCTCATACACCCAACCTTGACACGAAGTTTTTTGGACAACTCCAACCCTCTAACATAAATGGAAACGAAAACAAACATCAACGCAACCCAAAAAAAATAAGGTCTACGACAAACTTGATGTTACCAGTGATAGGGAAAATTGTAGCACTTGACCTTCATTCTACACACCCAACCAAGAGTGAAATTGGATCCTCTAGGAATCCCAAAGACCAAAGATAGTTTATAACAACTCCATGATGGGGACACAACCCAAGAATAGAATGGACACAACAGAAAAAGGGAAATTGTATTAACTAGAAAATAAGCTAGTACATTCAGTACAGAGAAAATAAAATTCAAAATAGGCCCTATGGGCTTACAATAGCATAAATCTAGAGATAATTTCTCCTTCAGTACCTCCTCTCAAACTCCACTCTGAACTGCCTTTTACAATGCCAAGAATCTCCTTAAATAGACCCCGGAGGGTTAAGGACTAGGAATACATTCTAGAAAGTGCAAGTAGGCATCCACCGACCAAATAGAAGGCTCTAGAAGCTACATTAGAAGTTGGCACAAATCTAGAAGAATCCAGAAATGGTAATCAAACTTCCAGGAGGCATAACTTTTGAACCGTAGCTCCGATTGACGAACCATTTACATTTTCGAAAAGCTCTCAAAGCACTCTATAGCCCTATGGACTGGCTTCACTCATCCCCCAGTTTTGGCCCTTTTTGAGGTCATTTAATGCCCCCTAACCTAACTTTGAAGCATTTTCAAGAGGTCTCCAAAACCTAAAAAACTGCAATAACTTTCAAACCGTGTGGCCTTTTGACCTAATTTTTTTTCTATAATGCTCTAAATTACAATAAAATTCATCTGACCAATTTTCACCTTCTAGTTTACCAAAATGATCATCCAATTACATACTCCTATTTTTTTAGGATTTATACGTATCCCAAGGTGTTCAAATACTCTATCCTAGAACACTGATAGTGGAACTGTGAGAGTTGGAACCTTTATTTGACCCAAATGGGTATCCAAAAATGAAAACATATGAAACAAAAACTAAGTCTAAGTACATTTTTTTTTGGTGACATAGGATTTCCCTTATACCTTTGGATGCTCTTGCATTAGGCACCCAGGGTAGATTGAAAAGTGACCCTGTCACTTTATGAATGGTAGAGGAAATCTCAAATGGGAAACCTCAGCTGCTGAAATCCAAGTTGAGTCCTCTATCGGTCATCCTTTCCACTTGACTAAATACTCTTCATACTACCTATTTTTGGTACTCCTACCCTCACGATGATTTAGAATGTCTTCTATCTCCTCCTTCTTAGAAGCAAGAATCGCACATGGCTTTAACACCAGCTCCTTATCTGCACCATCATCATGATACTCTGTTAAGTCTGCAATGTTGAAAATTGAAGAAATGTGAATACCATCTGGCAGCTCCACCTCATATGCATTTCCTAAGTCATTTTTCTTTAGAATTTTGCAAGGGCCAAATTTCTTCATTTTTAGCTTGTTGTAAGTACCAGCTAGAAATCTTTCTTTTCGTAAGTGTACCATAACTAGATCCCCTACTTGGAATTCCTTATGTCTTCTCCTTTGATCAGCCCTAGCTTTATACTCTTGATTCATCTTGGTAATGTGTGCTTGAACCTCCTCATGTAGATGCTTGATATGTTTAGCAAATTCCTTAGCTTCAGCACTTGTCCTCTCCCCTTGTTCTATCTTCCTCAATTCTGGTGCAGTCCTTGCGCTACTTCCATATACAATTTAGAATGGTGATTTACCTATACTCCTATTTACAGAGTTATTGTAAGAAAACTCTACTTGTGGTAGAATCAAATCCCATCCCTTGGGTTTATCCCTAACTAAACATCTCAACAAATTGCCCAGACTTCTGTTTACCACTTCTGTTTGGTCATTAGTCTACGGGTGATGTGTGGAACTGAATTTCAAGTTTGTTTTTAATTTCTTCCACAGTTTCCTCTAGAAATACCCCACAAATTTAGTATCTCTATTAGAAACTATACTCCTTGGGAGACCATGTAGTCTCACCACCTCTATGAAAAACAAGTCTGCAATTTGGACAGCATCATGAGTTTTGTGGCATGGAATGAAATGTGCCATTTTGGAGAACCTATCAACCACCACAAATACTGAGTCATTACCCCTTTGTGTCCTTGGTAATTCAAGAACAAAATCCATACTTATTTCCTCCCATGGCTTTGATGGAATAGGAAATGGCTGATATAGTCCAGTATTGTGGCCAAATCCGTTGGCAACTCTGTACAAACTTCTTCACATCCTATGAAATCTAAGGCCAAAAATAATGTTCTCTAAGAATGGCAATGGTCTTATCTCGACCAAAGTGGCCTGCCATCCCTCCACTGTGTTTCTCCTTAATCATATTTTCCCTCATGGAACTCCTTGGAATGCATAATTGACTGCCCTTGAATAACATACCATCTTGAATCTGATAGTCTAACCGCTTAGTTCTATCTATAGCAACAGGCTCTTTACAAGCTTTCCATGCTTTAGAAAAATCATGATCTTTAGGATATAGATTCTTGAGTTCATCTAACCCATCTACTTCAACTTGCATTACTGTAAGCAACAATTGTCTCCTACTTAGTGCATCTACAACCCTGTTAGATTTTCTGCTTCTATGCTTCAACACAAATGTATAGCTTTGCAAGAACTCTACCCACTTCATGTGCCTCTAACTCAATTTACCTTGGCTATTTAGGTACTGCAATGCCTGATGATTAGTATACAAAACAAATTCCTT
Source organism: Cupressus sempervirens (assembly GCA_028749045.1). Lineage (NCBI taxonomy): Eukaryota > Viridiplantae > Streptophyta > Pinopsida > Cupressales > Cupressaceae > Cupressus > Cupressus sempervirens. Next base: position 922,132,306 of record CM053792.1, read on the forward strand.
TGGCAATAAATAATGCCTCCATTTCTTTAAGGCCTGAACTATTGCATAGAACTCTTGATCATAAACAAAATACTTCTTCTTTGCATCATTCATTTTTTCACTAAAAGATGCAATAGGCTTACCTTCTTAGCTTAATACAACCCCAATAGCACTGCCACTAGCATCACAATCAACCTAGAACACTTTTATAAAATTTGGAAGTGCCAACACAAGCTGTTCTGTCACCTTCTTCTTCAGCAATTCAAAACTTCTCACAACTGCTGCAGTCCATTTGAACTCTTTTCTATCCCCTCTTATTGTATCAGCTAGGGGTGCACATATGCCACTAAAATTCTTAATAAACTTCTTGTAAAAACTAACCAAACCATGAAATGATCTTACCTCAGTAGCAAACCTTGGAGTAGACCATTCCAAGATGGCTTTTACCTTCTATGGATCCAATTTGAGACCTTCAGGTGATATAACAAACCCCAAATAGACTAACTCCCTTTTTGCAAAGATACACATCTTTAGATTAATTTACAGTTTCTCTTCCCTTAACCTTTCAAGGACACTATGAATATGCAATAAATGTTCTTCCAAAGTCTTGCTGAAAATTAAAATATCATCCAAATAAACAATAACAAATTTTTGCAAGAACTTCTTAAGTACCTCATTCATGAGCCACATGAAGGTGCTTGGGGCATTTGTTAATCCAAAGGGCATGACTAACCACTCATAAAGACCCTTCTTAGTCTTGAAGGATATTTTCCCCTCATCTCCTTCTTGTATCTGTATCTGATGATAGCCACTCTTGAGATCTATCTTTGTGAAGTACTGAGCTCCACTCAAGCAGTCCATAAGATCATCCATCCTTGGCAACGAAAATCGGTATTTGATGGTTATCCTATTTATAGCTCGAGAATTTGTACACATCCTCCATTCTCCATCCTTCTTTGGTGCGAGTACTATAGGTACTACACATGGACTTAGGCTCTCCCAAATCAAGGCCTTCCTCAATAGCTCCTGAACCTATCTATTTAGCTCTTCTTTTTCAGTAGGAGTCATCCTATGAGTAGCCTTGTTAGGAAAACTAGCTCCTGGAATCAGATCTATCTGATGACTAATTTTCCTTACTGGTGGCAGTCCTTCTGGAACATTATCAAAGATAATATCTCCAAACTCACCTAGTAAATTTGAAACTTCAAGTGGTATTTCACTACTACCTTCTTTATCTTTCCTAAGAATTAAAGCATAGCACATACACTGATGTTTCATGCCATCTAAAAACTTTCTTCCATCAACAAGACAAATCCTAGCACTGCTAAATACCTTTTCACCTTCCCTTTTCATGGGCTTTAGTTTGTGTCAAACTCCATCCTTTGTTAGAGAGTATGTGTTTGCATGACCATCATGTACTACATGCCTATCAAACTTCCAAGGTCTACCCAACAATAGATGGAAAACATCCACTGGAATAATATCACAGAGAACTTCATCATGGTAACCCTCAATTTTGAATTTCACTAAACATTGCTCACTTACCAGGACTTTATGATCATCTTTCACCCAAGCAGTCTGATAGGGCTGGGGATGTCTCTCCCTCTCGAGCTTCATCTTAGAGACCATCTCCCCTGACACCAAGTTATCTATGCTACCACCATCAATGATCACGTCACAAAATTTATCCTCACACTTGCATCTGGTATGGAACAAACTCCTCCTTTGTCCTAGTTCTATCTCACTACTTAGTAGGAACCTTTCATTTACTAAGGTCTCTCCTCTTTTTGCATCTTCTGAATGTGATGATTGTGCATCCTCATCCACATGAGCAACCCTAGCTTGACCCTCTGGCCTCCTATCTGTTCTTCCTTGTCATTGAGGGCATTCAAAGGCATGATGACCTTCTTCATTGCAATGGAAATAGGTACCACAAAAGCCTCCTCTTCCTTGTCCACATCCTCTACCTCTTCCTCTCTAATTTCCAAAGTCTTGATCACGAGAGCGGTTGAAACCCTCATTCCTCTAGTTCCTGCTAGTACCCACATCTTCATTTTTCTTTTGGGTTTCATTTTGGCCTCCAGATGACCTATCGCTTCCCCTTCCTCCTTGATCATGCCCTCTTTGTCTCCCTTCAAACCTTTTATTCAGCTTCTCTTTGACTCATAGGGAAAACTGGTATGCCTGTTTAACGCTGGTCATTCTTACCAGACTTAATTCCTCCTGGATGCTAGGTCGCAACCCACTGATATAACAAGCAACCTTCTCCTTATTTTCTTCTGCATGCCCTGTTCTATTCAAGAGTTGATAAAACTCCTCTGTATATTCTTGGACTAATCTTCCTACTTGCTTTAACCCATGCATCTTCTTAAACAAATCAAGCTCGTAGTCCACAGGAATGAACTGCTTCTTCAATTTCTCCACCATGTGATCCCACCTTGTGATCTTCTCCTTTCCTCTTCTATACTTTCCAATTGAACCTCTTGCCACCAGATTTTTACATGGCCTTTCAGTTTGGCCTTTGCAAACTTAACCCTATCTAGGTCCCTAATATCCTTATACTCAAAGTATTCTTCCAGTTCATTGATCCAATCGATCAACTCATCTGGTTTTAGATTTCTTGAAAATACACCCACTTCAATTGTAGGTCTTTTCCCAAGCTCAGTAATGGCCCTAAAAAGCCTTTCCTCTGTATGATTCAGAACTTCCCCATAAAATTCCCCTTTTGGTCCAATTTTTTCTTCTTCATTGTCATCCTCACTTTCGTCACCTGTGGCAACATTTGTTCCTCTATGAAGCTCCTCTTGCAATGCTTGTACCTACCTTTGGAGGGCTCTAACCTCCTCAGGATTAATAGCTCTAGCCCTTCTACCATGCTCTCTTCATGGAGGCATCTTCTAACTCAAAACCACAACCACACATTCTTGGAGTAAACTACCTCATAGTCGACACTCTGTCTACACACTCAGGAAAACTAGCTCTAATACCACTTGATGGGGACACAACCCAAGAACAGAATGGACACAACAAAAAAAGGAATAATGTATTAATTGGAAAATAAGCTAGTACATTCAGTACAAAGAAAATAAACTTCAAAATAGGCCCTATGGGCTTACAATAGCATAAATTTGGAGATAATTTCTCCTTCAATACCTCCTCTCAAATTCCACTCCGAACTGCCTTTTACAATGCCAAGAATCTCCTTAAATAGACCCCAGAGGGTTAAGGACTAGGAATACATTCTAGAAAGTGCTAGTAGGCATCCATCAACCAAATAGAAGGCTCCAGAAGCTGCATTAGAAATCGGCACAAATCTAGAAGAATCAAAAAATGATAATCGAACTTCCAGGAGGCATAACTTTTAAACCGTAGCTTCGATTGACAAACTATTTACATTTTTTGAAATCTCTCAAAGCACTCTATAGCCCTCTAGACTATCTTCACTCATCCCCCATTTTTTGGCCCTTTTTGAGGTCATTTAATGCCCCTAACCTGACTTTGAAGCATTCTTAGGAGGTCTCCAAAACCTGAAAAACTACAATAGCTTTCAAACCGTGGGGCCTTTTGACCTGATTCTTTTTCTGGAATGCTCTAAATTACAATTACATTCATCTGGCCAATTTTCACCTTCTAGTTTACCAAAATGATGGTCCAATTACAGACTCCTATTTTTTTGAGATTTATACGTATCCCAAGGTGTTCAAATACTCTATCCTAGAACACTAATAGAGGTAACTGTGAGAGTTGGAACCTTTATTTGACCCAAATGGGTATCCAAAAATGAAAACATATGAAACAAAAACTAAGTCTAAGTACATTTTTTTGGGTGACACAGGATTGCCCTTATACCTTTGGATGCTCCTGCATCACTCCAACATGACCAAAACAAGGTGTAACAAGGGTTGGAAACCCTACTAACTATTTACCATTTCCTTTTGATATTTTAACTACCCTCCACTGATTGATGATACAATGCAAGTAAAATTCACCATACCACACAAAAATGCAGGGCTCAGAGTTCAAGAGATGCCTCACAGAAGAGGATAAGAGAATTGGCTTCCAACAAGGCTATAGAGCTGTGGCTAAATGGCTACGAGCTGAAATTAGTAGTGTGGAAGGTTCTAATAATGATGCATCTGAGCCATACGTAAATAAGGTAAATGAAATTTATTTCAAATTGAATACTTTACCAATTAGTCTATTTAATGTTAAGTTCCAATATAAAGTGAGTATATCTGTTTTAAGCAAGCAATGATAACAATGCGTAGGATGTTGGAATGCAGCCTGACAATCCTTATACACAATCTGTGGATGCTGAAGGTTCGCATGATGTGCATCCTAGTGGTGGAGGTATATATTTGCTATTAATTTTTTTATATGTAATTGTAATTTTTGTTTGGATTTAATGTAAAATTTTGTATAGTATTTATAGATTATCGAGGGGTCGATGTTCATGACCGTGTTGATGTTGAGTCCAGACAAAATGATGTGGTTAGATCAGGTAAATAGCACCACAGTTATGTTATTTAAAATAATTAAATACTTGTAACAATTATAATCAATTATTTTTAATTTAACTCTTTTATTTGTTATTGTAGAGGACCTCCCTTTGCAACAGTATAGCAATTTGAGATCATCAAGAATAGCGAATAGAACAACTGATGAGGGGGGAATTGATGATGACACTGATGCTCCTCTTAGAGCTTACATAGAAAAAAGAAATAGAAAGAAAAAAAGAAATGATTGTCATCTACATACCTTTATTGATAATGACTGAATTTTATGTCTCAATGAATTTAATTATGTGCTAATGAATGTTCATGAATTATGTGTTAATGCAAAATATTGATGAATGTTGCATGTTAACGAATCTTGTGTGTTCATGAATGTTATCATGTGATATTGATTGAATGTTATCATGTGATATTGATTGAATGTTACATTTTTTTAATGGTTGAAAGAATGAATTATTGTTAGATGTTAACAAGGAATGTAGAGTGATGTTAGGGGGAGGGGGGTGGGGCCAAATGAGCTTCCACCTTCATGTAGTTGGCCCTATTTAGTAGAGAATATTAAACTATTCTTGAAACAAAGTGAAGCTCAATAAGATACTAAATATTTCTCTATTTTGTCCTATGTTAATACATATAACACTGTGTCTTGCTAAGGCCCCTTTCAAGTGGAAGGACACGAGCATCTTTTATATAGATGCAAATTTGACAGGATCTATTGATGATTGCAAGTAATACATGCTGTGTGTATGGAGGTGCTCTGTATGGTTCATAGGAGAATGCACTACGCAGAGGTGTAGATGTTGTTGTTGGAACACCAGGTCGTATCAAGGTAAGTGAGTAGCTTTTATTAACTACTTTCCTGATATGCAATAGTTCATTGGTAAAAAAAATGTTTCAATTTCTTTACATATGATCATATTGAGAGAGGCAATCTAAACTTGAAATCATTGAAATTTTGTGTCCTTGATGAAGCTAATGAAATGCTTAACATGGGCTTTGTGGAGGACGTGGAAAACATCCTTAGTATGAATTGTAATTTTGTATTAACCCATGTTTAAACTTCGTTGAACCATATTGAACATAAAAAATATTCTCAAAATTTGTTTGGAAAAATTGACCTTATATTGTGATATTGCTAATAAGATTCAACTCTTGACCCATGTTTCACAAATAGTGGTTCATAAGAACAAATTTCTCATTACATTTGCTTGTATGTAGTCATATAGTTTGATAAGGCATTTTTTTGATGTTATTTTGACTCAGAAAAGCTACTTCTGGGGCACTTACAGGACCAACACGAGATTTGTAAAGCCAATATGTGACCAAACTCTTCATAGAAAGAGCCATCATTTATAAGCTTTAGCATAAAGTCTTGTTAAAATCTTTAGCAACAAGTGTGAGGCACATTGTTCTTTCGTACTTTTATAAAGCAAGAGCAACGGTTATACCAGATGTCATTTGCTACTACAACAGGTTAGACAAGAAATATATGATCTATGTATTTGGAAATGGTTTTTGTAAATTCTGATTATTGTATTGTCAAGCATCTCTCATGAGCAACTCCATTCTTAATCGGAAGGTAAATTCTTTTTTACTTTTGTAGTGGGGGATGCAGTATTATTTTTATAGAGACAAAGAATGATGCATATGAGCTTGCTAAATTATTTCCTGGTAAAGCTTGTGCATTGCATGGAGATATACAATAGTCACAACGCGAAGTAGGTTATACATGGAGCCTGGGTATGTTTTGTGCAGTTTAAAAAAAAAGAAAAGATTGTGAATGTATATTAAAACCAAAAAACTGTAACATATTGATATTAAATTACATTGTATAATTTTTTTGAAGTATTGAAAAAGCCATATCAATATCATCCTTTGAATAACCTATCAATATGTTCTTTTTTAATTGATGTTTGAGAAAGTTACTAGGTCAGAGATTAGAAATTGATGAGATTATCTGGGGACTTGACAGTGAGAAATAATGTTTGATTGAATGAAGACCATATATTCTAGTTTTATCAAGAAGGAAGTAGGAATGGTTTTGTTCAGTCAAATATTGAAGTCATTGGCTAAGAAATGGAAAAGCATTTTGTTAGATATGGTTGCGGTTTTTTGTTGTGCAGTTGCAATCATTGTTCTTATGGCTTGTCAACTTAGTGGTGTTCAAGTAAGCAGAGTTTTCTCCTTCACATTTGTGTTTGATCAACAGAGGGTTCCCTTATTTCTTGTGGCATCTAGAACTCATGAAATGAAAGGAACACTATCATCAATGATTTTTTACTTTGAAGTTGAAGCAGGCATCTTAGCCTGGAGGCGCTATGAAGATTGGTGCATTGGTCAAGATAGATGCACAAGATTGCCTCTATTAAAATAATATCCTCACTCAGTTCAAATAATTGAAGTTATATAACCTTAGAAATGCTTGATCCTTTAACATTTACTAAATTTTGATGGTACATTCACCAAATGGATGTGAAGATGCATTTTTTGAGTTGGAATCTCCAAGAGGAAGCAAATATGTAAGTACTCGAAGGATTTGAATTTCAAGAAAGAAAGAAGTAAATATTTTAGTGTCCACAGATTATCAAAAGTAGGTCAATGCATCTCAAGAGTACAATAGATTATAAAGAAAGTTCAAGGAGATTCCTAGAGCATCAGTTATGTCAATTGATCAAATCATTGTATGGGTTTAAGTAAACTCCTTGTGTAGGGTACAACATAGATTGATTAGCACCTTTGAGCTCATGAATTATGTCAAAGTCTTTTAGAAAACAACTTTGCACACTTTTAAACTAGACTCTTAGTAATTGAATCTGCACAAATTAATATTCAGTGTGTGTGTGTTGAGAAACTCAACATAACTTTTTTCATTATAAAACTATAGTGTTAGAAATACAGTAACAATAATCTTTACAATTCCAACTCTCTTGTTGTTTAATTACACTTCTGTATCAGACACAACTTTCAAACTGCTAGTTTCTTTTGTATATTAATATGTGCACATGAAAATACTATCATGCCATTTATTTTTTAAATAGTGCATGATGCATATTTTCTTAGTACTTGCTTCAATTTATTGAAATCCATTAATGCCTTGTATTTTAATCATATAGATTCTGAGATCTGGATTTTACATTCAATGGAGTCATAGAGTATATTTCTAACTTCTACCAATTTCTAATAATAATTTTGCAGGTGCAAATTGGTACACATTCATTTACATTTGATCACGTGTATGGCAGCACTGGTTCTCCATCATCAATGATTTTTGGAGAATGTGTTGCTCCACTTGTTGATGGTTTATTCCAAGGTTATAATGCCATAGTTCTTGCATAGGGATAGCTGTGTGTCATCTCATCATGGCACCTACATGTTGGTTGATCGATTTCTTTTTTAAATCCCTAAACATGTAAAACTAAATTTCACAGATCCAATCTCTAATCTCTAAACTTTTAAAATTTAATAAAATTCATATTCTGACTTGTTTATTATTTGACATTCACTAACAATGTAAGTTTATTTATCAAATTACAACATTCTCACCAAAATCTGAACTACATTACCTCATGATTGTTGCAGAGTACCACTTCTCACATGTGAAATAGGCATCTAGATTACTGAACCCTTCTTAAAATCAGTTTCATTGAATTAATATATGTTATGCTATCAGTGGGTGTGTAATTTGAGCATGACAATAATGTCATATCTATCTATGTGTTTTTCCTAACAAACTTCTGAAATATAATTTCTATAAGTTTTTAAAATTAGAGTAGATGAATTATTCTATAGGAAAATGTGTTGCATTTAGGCATTTATTGATAGGTTTGGACATGAACAATTTTATATTTCTAGTAGATTATAATGATGATAGTATTGGATTTTTTCCATGTTTAATTTTTCTCATGATTCTTGAACTTTCAGGTTGTTGCTTCACAAGATTGGCATAAACTTATAAAGGATGCAGGTTTGTTCTATGTATGCTCAAGCACATTGAAAAGAATTGACTCAAGAGATAGAAAGATCATATGAGGGGCACTGTATCTACACTTTCAACTCCCATGCATTGCTATATATTTCATATTCTGAAAAAAGGAAAAAATCATATATTCAAAAAAACACAGAAAAAACATAAAACTTTATTTCACCAGTATGAGTATATTTATCTATATTGTTTAATTGAATCACCTGTTGCTTATGAGAAGAGTCTAGTAAATAAAATATTTGGTGGCCAACTCATAAGTTAGGTTGTGATTTTTAGGTGTTTATATTTTCAAAATTTTCCATACTTTGTTAACAAGGATGAGCGAATGTAAGAAGATATCAAAAGAAGTTATTCATATGTAAACATCATCTTTTTTAATATTAGCAAGGGAGTAGAGAGGGGCTTATAGACACCTCCAAGATTTATTGTTCATTTCATAAATGGGATTTTTTGAGTCACTTAAACCTTTCAAAATTATTTTTATGCTCAGAACTCTAGGTTATAGTCTTAGAAAAGTGTTTTATTCATTAACAATTGCTTCAACTTGGCTTGTAGGTGAAGTGCACACAATGTTCTTATTGCTCAAATAAATTTGATCCTTTCTTAGATTTGAGCCTAGGGATGATTCGAGAAAATTCCTTGTTGAAAGCATTATCCCATTACATGGCAGTGGAGTAGTTAGATGGGGGTGTGAAAAGAGATCAATGTGAATGATGCAAAGTAAAAGTGAAGGCTCTAGAACAAATCAAAATTGATAAAGCACCACATGTTCTTGCAATTCATCTCAAGCACTTCAGTGTAGTTGGATCTAGAGGAAAAATTGACAAAAAAGTAGACTTTGGTTGTATGTTGGATCTCAAACCATTTGTTAGCAGTTCACATGTAAGTAGCCCTTACAATATTATTTTCCAGTGGATCACATTTTCAGTGGAATCTAATAATATAGTTTTTGTAATATCTACTGGTTTTTTAATAAATTTTACACATTTGAATGATATTCTAGTTTCTTTGTCTATTGATCAATCACAAGAGGGCAATTTTAAGTACACTCTTTATGGTGTTCTTGTTCATGATGGATGGAGCACACATTCTGGTCATTATTTCTTCTTTATTCATTCATCCACAGGCATATGGCATGCTTTAGATGATAATTGGGTATACATTTGCTACAGTTGTGAAGACATGTTCAATTTTGTGGAACAAGCTCATTATAATTTGTGTATAACAGAATACACAAAAGAACTACAATTTTATGTAGAACCTTTTCTTTATATGGCAACACTAATTATACTGAAGTTGCTTAGACTGATTGAAGTTATTCTTATGACATATTGTACTCTAGGTCTATTCAGTCCGTGAGAAAAGTGCGCTTTCCCATAAAGCTTACATGCTATTCTATATACGAGATAAGAAAACTAGCTTCCAAACAGTAGGTGGGTCTGAATCTCAGTATAATGGCTCTAAACTAAAGAAGAGGGTGTCATTGAACATTGGAAATCCAAAGGAAAACCACTTACAAGATTCATATGCCACCCAAGTGAAAAAAATAGGCATTCTTTCCAAATGATAGCAATCTCTTTTAGTGTTGCAAGTGTAAACAAGATACCCCAACAGGTAGAAAATTTGTCAAATGTCAATTTCATTTCAGAAAGTCTAGAAAAGAGCACAAGTTCTGGCCAATCATGCAGTAAATCCAAATCATTAGCAGATCATGATGCTACATTACAGATGGTGTCTCCAAGAACCAATGGTATTCAAACAAATAATGTCTTCTAGTCAAGTCATACCATAAGTAATGGATGCACATCGAATGGGTCTACTAATAATGTTAAGAAGTAGGAATCTGAAATAAAGGGAATTGATTCTATGGGTAATTTTAATATTATGGTTGTTAGACATTCTCGGAACTGTGATGTGAACAATGATAATGAGAACTATATTGGTAGAAATTTTGAATCTTATTCAAAAATTAATGGTAACAGATCATGAGAATGTCAAACATTCTACAAATGGTTTGACATGTATTATTACTCGGCATCATGCCACTAAACTTCCAAAAAATGATTCAAATGGTAAACTTGTAGCTGGTGAGCATCTAGAGAATGGTAGTATGGTCCACAATTCTATAGATAATGAGAGTGAGGCTGGTAATCTCCTATCCTTGGATGATGGTTCCTTATTTTAGGTGCTTATTTTCTGTATTAATGTTATAGTGTATATGTTTGTTTTTGAGAAAATTGCTTTTAGTCCTAATGAATCTTTATATGTTCCTTTTGGCAGGGAGGCAAAAATGATACTTTTCTCTATAAGGGAAGGGAAATGAATGGGTCATGTGTAAAAGCTATACATCCAGATAGGTTGAATAAATATAGTCAAGAAACTAAGTGTATTTCCATCCAAAAGTACCAAAAACACCATGGCTGAAGTAGTAGGCTGAATATGCTTGCGACGGGCTTGCTGTGGCAACGACGGCAATTGGCGTCACCGCTACAGTGGCCCTGCTGCAATGCTTTCTGTGGATGTCATAATTGCGATGTATGCTTGACCATTGCGACAACACGTGCATCACAGACACAACATTGCCATCACAATTCTTGCATGGATGTTGCAATTGTGACATCCATGCAAGAATTGTGACAACCATTGGTGTCACTGCCACAATGACCTTGCAGCTAGGTGCTGACGCATCCCCATCATAATTTTCTAAGGATGTCATAATTGTGACATCTAGGGCAAGTATTGTGACGACAGCCACCATAGCGACCCTATGTCTAGATGTCGACATGACCCTATCACAATTATTGGGGCAGATGTCAAAATTGTGATGTACGCCACATGCATTGCGACAGGATTTGTGCTATTAAAAGTGGTTTCATTGCAATGGATGGGCGTCAAAATTGTGATGAAAGAGGATAGACGTCATAATTTGAGACTAAAAAATAACATCTATTATTGTCGCAGTGGCAAATCGATGCCAAATGTATTAGTGATTGGTTTTGAGAGGACAAATGATAACAAAAATCCATTTTTGAAGAATGGTAAGAACAATTAAGTACTATTATCTGAGATATTTTTTGATGATATCATATTTGGAGGAAGAGAAGCATTATGTAAATAATTTTCTACTGAAATGAAAAAAGAATTTGTAATGTCTATGTTTGGTGAAATCAAATTCATTTATGGATTACAAGTATGTCAAATGAATTTTGGTATTTTCATTTCACAAACTGAATACCTTAAGGAAATATTGAAGACTTTTGGTATGGATGATTCAAGGCTAGTGAGAACACCTATGTCTACAAGACATAAGATATCTAATAATGATGATTCTACTGATGTGATCTAGACCCTATATAGATCCATTATAGTTAAATTACATTATTTTTTTCATAGAAGAGCATATATGACATTGGCAGTTGGGATAGTTGCTAGATTTTCAAAAAATCCTAAAGAGAATCACATGATGGCTGTAAAAAGGATAACAAGATATCTAAAATGTATAGAAGACTAGATTATACTACAAGAAAAGTAATAGATTTCAACTGAAGTATTTCAGTAACTCAGATTGAGAAGAAAATGTAATGATGTCAAGAAAAGCACTTGTGGAGGTGCATTATGTCTATGAAAGAGATTGGTGTCATGGATAAGCAAGAAAGAAAATTGTATCTCCTAATCAACAACTAAAGCCAAGTATGTGGCAGCTATAGTGAATTGTTCAAATATAATATGGATTAAGCAATTGTTGAAAGGCATGCAAGAGGAGATTACAGATCTAGTAGTTATCTATTATGATAACACAAGTGCTATTAACATTTCAAACAATCTAGTGATGCACACTAAGACAAAGCACATTTCTATCAAGTATCACTACATCAGAGAATTAGTTCAAGACAAAGAATTGAATCTAGAATATGTAAATACAAAGGAATAAATTGCTAATATATTCAAAAAACCATTACCCAAAGATGATCATAAATACCTTAGAGATAAATTAGGGTTTATTCCCCTAATTAAGGCTAATCAAGAAGCCAAGGTGCATTTCATCACATGTGCTAGATAGAACATTCTACATAGTGGTGCAATATAACTCTACTTTGGGACATGCCTAAGGTAGAATACTTTAGTACATCATAAAAGGTCAGTCATAAAAAAATGAAATTTATCAACCAAACATGAAAAATATACATAATATAGATATATGAAGACTTTGGAGCTAAGACAACTACACATCTTTGGCATTGTTGTCAAAGAGGGAGAGATTGAAATTACTGATAAAGAAAAAAGATTGAAGAAGAAAGAGGGAGAAATTATTATAAGAAAAGAGAATCATGAAAGAGAGAAAATTTATAGAGGGAGTCTAAAAGTTTGAATGGATGAGAATAAGAATGAAACTAAGGATAGTGGTCACTAATGGAAGTGAAATCTTTTGGATTGTATGGTAACTATGTTATTGTTAGTATTTCAACTATTTGAGATGTTGCCATCAATGCCAAAGAGGGAGATTTTTGGAAACTTACAATTGGAACAATTTTCATTGTGTCATTGATGTCAAATCTATGGATGAGACATATTTCTACCTAATTTAAATGTCATATCTATTTGATTGATGAAGAGGATTTTAGAGTTGATCATAATTATAGCACCTAGAGGAAAGGTTGAAGTTATAAAAAAGAGTTACAATGGACATTTGATTAGATATACGTTAATAAAAATTTTTTATGTCAAGGAAGCTAAGCCTAATTGAGAAAAAGAATAAAATACTAAGGACTGCCAAGTAATGCTAGTGTCAATCGAGACTCGGTTAGTACAAAAAAAAATAGTATTGTCTAAGCATTAACATCGACTGAGCAAGTTAGTTAATGCCAATCCAAGAATATTAAATTGTGACCAAGTATTTCAATATTGATGGAGTGTCAAAATTTAATGATTTCTAAGTCACAATAAAAGATCAAATTCAAAGAAATTGTAAGATCAAGCTGACTCAATTGATTTCTTGGGAGATGTAAAATGTGTTGAAGATAAGATTGATGAGTTGGATCATTAAATTCAAGGAGGTAATTAGTTAAAGACCTAATTGAATAATTCTAGAGAAGTTTCTAGAGGATGATCAAGAAGATGTATATATACATTGAATCAAGTTGAATATGATTATAAACCCTAAGATCTATAATGGATGTAGAAAATGGTAAAGCATAGATTTCTTATTAAGGAGGTATAGAGCCAAAGAAAAGAAATGTACACACATAAAGACATAGATGATTGAGAAGTGTGAGTTTTTATGTGAAGGAAGTCATACAAAGAAAGGTTGATCAAATACACACAAGTGTGTAAATGTGAAGCTAAAAGAGAAAGCTTGTAAATGTGATGCTATTGTTGATAAGTGAATTTGAGTAGAAGGCTTAACTGTTGATGAGAAGAGTGGACTAATTGCCTGAAGGGTGTCCAAAATGATCAAGATCATAGATGACCATAAAAGGCTTATTTATGAACCAACATGAGGACTAAATAGAGTTATGAACCAAAAAAAGTGAGTTGTAATCACACAAATCAAAACCTACTAGTTTTTTTTCTTATCATTGTAACTAGTTTGTATTGAAATCCTTTTGACATAGGTTGAATTAATAGTTATTTGAAGACTTAATAATCTATGTAAATCCTTTAGCTAGGTGAGATTCTAAATGGAATGATCAAAGTGATCTTACATGGCCACTCCTAATAGAGTGATTAAATCCTCTAACTAGATCACATTTAACAGTGTGTATTGTAAACTTTAACATGGTTGGGTCCTAACAGAGCTCTCTTTGAAAGAGTTAACAAGAGTGAAATATTGCTGGTGGTTTTTCCCTAATTAGGTTTCCACATAAAATCCTAGTCTCAAACTATGATCAATGTCTTATGAATGTTTTGCATGTGATGATGTTTTCATTACACAATGCAAGTTAAATTTATGACAATGTTACACTAGTGATAAATCTATAGCAAGATATGCATGATAAGAAGAATAGTGATGTGTTTAATGTTTAAAAATTCAAGTAGTATGGATGACAACAAGAAATATCTTGGTTTTAGATTTACTTTTCAAACACAAATTGTCATTGTCATTAGTTCTTGTAATTCCAAATTTGACCAAGTAATTTGTGTAACTTTTCATACCATTCTCTAGGATCTTGCTTCAAACCATATAAAGCTTTATGAAACTTACATACCATATTATTTTTGTTCAGATCAATAAATCCTTTAGGTTGTTCAATGTATACTTCTTCCTCAAAAAATCTATGCAAAAATGCATATTTAACATTCATTTGGCACACTTTGAATCCTTTGTAAGAAACATATACAAGAAAAGTTATCACTCATTCAAACCTTGTAACTAGGGAAAATGTTTCACCATAGTGAACCCCTTTGTCTTGTGCATATCCCATGTAAAGTAGTCTTTCCTTATTTCATGTAAATTCACTTCTCTCACTTATCTTCTTTCTCAAAAACATTTAGTTCTAATCACATTTTTATCCTTTGGTCATGGAACCAATGTCCAAGTCTTATTCTTCTCAATTTTTTCAATTTCTTCATTTATTTCCTTGATCCAATCTTCATTCTCCAGAGCATCTTTGATAGATTTAGGCTCAGACTCACATAATAAGCATGTGTCATTTTCACTTTTTACAATCTTGTTAGTGTTATAATTCAAACACTTATAGGCTTTAGTCTTAGTGGAACAACCTAGGAATATGCCTTCATCACTTTTTTCATAAAGTTTATATTTTCTTGCATCTTTTGATATATAATAGTTACTTACCAAAAATTTAAACTAATTCACATTTGGTGTATATCTATACTAGAATTGAAAAAGTGTTTTGTTTATTCCTTTCATCACTTGAGCTTGGCTTAGAGTGTAGACTACAGTGCTTACAACCTCTCTCCACTAATTTTGTGAAACATCCTTATCTATCATCAAGGTTCGTACATAATCCATAATTGATCTTTTCATTCTCTCATATATGTCATTTTGTAGTGGAGTCCTTGGTGCACTCATTCACTTTTTGATTCCTTTTTAATTTCAAAATATGTTGAACTAATTTGAGATGAATTCACCACCTCTATCCCATCTCAAACATCTTAGACTCTATCCTATTTTTGTTTCAACTCTAGCCAGATACCACTTAAAATAAAATGCATCATATTTTTCCTTTAAAAAAATTACAATCATCATTCTAGATAATTCATCAACAAACAAAATAAAATATTTTCCACCATAATATCTTTTTACTCCTATAGGACTACATAAGTCATTATGAATCAACTTCAAAATATCATTAGAAGAATAGGACTTTCTCTTGAAACTAGAATTTTTCATTTTACCCTTTTGATATTTTTTGTGCATCAATTTATTAGGTTTTCTTAGTCTTGGTAACCCTCTAACTCTTTTCATCTTATTAATTCTTACCAAATTATCAAAGTTCACATGATATAACCTCTTATGTCATAGACAAACATCTTCACATTGTGCAAATATACAAGTATCTTCAAATAGGTCTAGCTAGAATTAGTTATCTCTTATTTTCTCTCCACTTCCAACTAGTTCACTAGTAGCATCATAGATCTTTATCTTCTTGTTCTAGAAACCAAAATTGTAGCCTAATATTATCAACTGTTCCACACTCAAAAAGTTATATTTTAAACCATCAACCCAATATGCATTGTCAAATTTGATTTATCATTTAGTTTAATTGATCCTTTATCCTTAACATAACATGGTGCATCACTAAAAAATGTAACACTGCTTCCATTATTATTTTCTAGCTTATCAAACTTGTATAACCAATCATATGATGTGAGAAACCACTATTGGTTATCCATCTATTCTTATTACTCACAAGTGAGACCATTGTAATTTCTCATCTTCATCAAAATCATCTTTCATTAAAACATAAACAAATTCTTCATCATGATCATCAAATTTTTTGTTAGAACTATATTCTTCAGTAATATAACAAGATTTCATACCTTTGTCCTTGTAGTCTATTTTTATCTCTCCTTCTTTGTAATTGAAATCTTTCCTTTCCTATTTTTGATATTTGTCAAGACATCTAGGAATAATACAACCAACTTTTTTACATGAAAAAATAATAATAAGAAGTTAACCTTTGTATTTTCCTTTTTCTCTAGAAAGTCTTCTGGCCAATAGTGCTTATAAACGATCAAGGTCATCATCAAATCCATTGTCACTTTCTGCTTACTTTATTTTCTTTATTTTCTTAGATCCATCAAGGGATAGTTTTTCCTTAAATGTAGATTCGACACTAGCATGGGAATAATTATAAAAAAATGATAATTCAAATGTATTAAGTCTATGAATTAGACTATCCAAGGTAAGATCAATACTAGGTGCATGTATTAGTTCTTGAATTGCATATACTCTAAGTATATAGCTAGGAATTAAATTCCTAAATGCCTTTCTTATCATAGTCTCATCAATTACGTGTCCTTCAACTCCTCTGATAGCATTCACTACTTTGATTTGGTGACAATATTGTGAAATAGTTTCACCTTATTTCATTCTCATGTCATCAAAATTTCCTCTCAAGCTTTCTACCATTTCCCTCAACACATTTTTATTTTCTCAATGGATTTTTTTCCAACTTATCCCATATTTTCTTAGAAATAGTGGATTACTTCTCATCGTAAAATTGTGTATAACTCAGGGTTACTACAAGTTCAATCATCAATTGGTTGTACTCCTGATTCTCTTTCATTTGTTCAACTATCATAGGTATATCACCTTAATATATTCATTGTGTAAATAGTCTAATGTGGAGTCTCCAATACTAGATAAGTGTAATCTCATCAGCCTTTTCCATGTTGGTAAGTTCTCCTTGTTGATCTTAGGTATCTCTCTCTTGTACATCTTGATTGTTTCCTTTAGTCCTTCAACCTTTCCTTACAAGCATCAATGCTTGGATAAAAATTGTTATAATAATTTAGAATAAATAAGATGGGGGTGAAGGGTCATTAATTAGTTATCCTTGGGTCTAGATGGACCAGTTCAACTTTTACTAGCTTCAAACAACTTAATCAATCTAAGATACCCACTCAGTCTATATAGCATATCATCAATAAATCAACTTTTCATGCAACTTCTTAATTTTCTATTTTTATATGTTCTCACTAATAGTAAATAAAGTATTGAAAATATGACATGACTAACAATAACATCCATACATGAAAATAAAAATTTGACACCAAGATTTAAGTGGAAAAGCAAATTGGAAAAAAACCACCAACATGCTACCATTTTTTCACTCTTCTAAAGTGAGATTGGTTAAGAACCAACATTGTTAAAGGTTATACAACTAATTTATTAAATGTAAACCTATGAAAGGATAAATAATCACCTTGTTAGGAGTGTCCTTATTAGAGGACTTTAGATCATTTCATTAGAATTTCACCTTGATTAAATGATTTACAAAATTAATGTTAGGTCAACCTCAAGATTAAAGGATTTTTTCTTATAGAATGGTTAAAATGTAATAGTAGGTTTGATCTTGATTCAAGAGCATCCTGGGTTGCACTACTACCCTACATATTTTCCTTATTTCTTATTGCTACCAAGTTGCAATGTCTTGCATTGTCGAGTTTCTTAGTTGGTGCCGAGTTCACAGTGATTGTTGAGTTCATAGTTTCTATCGAGTTCATTTGGGTGCCGAGTGCCTTTGGTTTCTGAGTGTTGTTGAGATCACCAAGTTATTGCATTTTTCTTGGTCTTTGTTTGCCAATTTTTCTATATGTAGTTTCTTGTTGAAGTCAACCTTTGCATTTAATTTTGTGATAAGTATTTGATGTGAGCCAACTTGTGTCTTGTTCTAGAATTTAATATGAGAGTTTATTTTGGTTGTACTACAATAGACTGATTTGTGGCCATGCATGTATTTAAGGATGTCTTTAGTAGAGTTTTAGACATAGATTTTAGGAGGTAGAAGAGTAGGAGGAACAAAAGAAAGATGAGATATGAAGTATGATCTTTGAAGTTTGAATCTGATTGTATTGTGGCCATAACCTAGAAGGCCTTACAATTGGGCATGTATTTGATATCTTTGATAAATATATGAAAGCATTTGTTCCTCTATCTCTTGAATTTTTTTGTATTTTGGTGTTTATTTCTACTATGTTTACTCTTATGGATGGTTAAATACCTGGGTATGCCATTGGCTCTAGTTATCTCATCCTTCCCTAAATCAAGTCCTATTAGAGCATAGAGGCTTATCCTTGTCGAGATTGGATCATGTAGAACCCTAAGTGAATATGGTTTGTAGGGTTGCAGATCTGCAAATTTGACCTATAAGTTGTAAAGGGTTTTAGTCTTGTAGGAACCTAATTATAAAGATGGTTTGAGGTAGATGAAATGTTGAGAATGTCATGTTGGATACATTGAGATAGATTGCACCTAGATTAGATGCTATAGAGACAACCTAGAGAAGAGGAGCACATCTTGATAATTTAAGTGATGATGAAGTAGAAACACTAAATCCTAATCTAGAACTTGAAGAAAATCAAGATGAGGCAAGTTTATTGAGAGTGTTATCTAGGGAAAATTCAAATCCTACTATTGAAGTTGTTACTTATAATGGAAAATTTGATACCAATGTTGTGTTGGATTAGATCTCTAAGATGGAGAATTTATTTGAATATGAAATAGGATGGTGAAGATTGCAGTTACAAGGATGAAAGGACATGCCTCTTTGTGGTAGGAGAATTTTCAAATTGATAGACAAAGGAGAGGAAAGAAAAAGATTAGGACTTGGGTGAAGATGGTGAATAAGGTAAAGAACAAATTTCTTCCTATTGATTACCAAGTTAGTTTGTTGAGAAAAATGCAAAATTTTAGACAAAAGGATATGAATATGAAGGAGTATATTGAGGAATTCTATATATTGGACATTAGATCTAGACATGTAGATGATGATGTTGAGAAAATTACTAGCTACATAAATGGATTAAGATCTAGAATTCAAGATGAGATAAGTTTTGTGAAATTGGAAAGTGTCGGGGAAGCATAATAGTATGCCTTGAAAGCTAAGGAAATATTGAAAAAGAAGCATGAAAAAGGAAAAAGAGGTAGAGGTGGTAGATTCTAGAGAGTTAAATGTAGATCTTATGTAGAAGGTGGTAGATCTGCCAATTCTATGCAGGATAACAACAAATTTTAATGGAAGAATGATGATAAAGGAAAGATTGAGTGGAAAGGTGGTGATTCCTAATGAGGAGGTACTAGTTCTTACTAAGGAAGAGGTAATTCTTATTCTAGAGGTGGTTTTTGTGGTAATTGTTTTAGATGTGGGAAAGGACATAGATCTTTTAAGTGTAGATATTCTAACAGTGTGCAAGGTAATAGAAATACTATGGTACAAGGAGACATTGAGGGTTCACCAAGTGGACTTAAGGTTGGAGAAAATATGACAGTGAGAAGAACATTATGTAATAAGGGAAGTGATGATGAACCTATCCTAAGGAGAAGACTTTTCAAGACTAGATGTAAGATGGGTGGAAAATGTTGCAAGGTGATCATCGATAGTGGAAGTAATATAAATTTGGCATCAGAAGAATTGGTTACAAAGTTGTAGTTGTAGAGTTTGGAACATCCTAAATCTTATCATGTTTCATGGATCAATGATGAGCATACAATATTGGTAAGTGAACCGTGTATTATGAAGTTGAAGATTAGACATTAGTTTGATGAATTTTTGTGTGATATTATGCCTATGGATTGTTGTCATATTTTTTTGTGTAGGCCTTGGCAATATGATAGATATGCTATGTTGGAAATAATCAAGAATAGCTAGGTTAGTGAGAGGGGAGAGGTGAATCAGTAACCTCAAAAAATTTAAATTAATTCAATACTTAACCATACATTTCATTCACCATTCATTCATCTAATCTACTATATGCATGAGAAGATAAACATTCATAACACATGAACATAGTATTTTGGTCACCCAAAAAACTTCCAAATAGAAAGTAAACCTGGGGTGGGGTGATACACACAAAATTTCACTACTATAGTATAAATTTGGCCTGTTAGGGCTTACATTGACCACTTCTAATGATTTGTGCTATTAAGAGCAATTTGGACTGCTAGGTCCACCTTGTTAGAAGTTTTATAAACGTACAATGGAGTATGCACTCTGTTAGGAGATTTATACAAAGACTATTAAGTCTACCTTTTTAAAGGATTTGGAAAAGTGATTCATGTATTAGGATGAAACAATAGATCTAACTTAAAACTTGATTCCTGAATAGATCTTGAAGTAAAAATCACCTCTTGTGATTGACATGTCTTTGCTACTCCTTAATGACCTTGCTAAATACTCTATTATGCTATTGATTTGCATTCACACTTCTCAAACATTACATATCCATTCCTTAACATACTTGTTATCATCATATTGAAAATGATAAATACATTACACACATACCATTTCAATAATTATGATTGCAAGGTCAGCTAAAACACAAGTAAACAAAATATTACTAAGTTAGCCAAATAGTAGAAAACTCAGGCTCTTCAAGCTAACTTGATGAATTTCTGATACATGGTGTCCACTACATTACTTAGCATCATCATGCACTTGATAGAAGTAGAAGCTTGGTCCATACTAATCACACAACATAGCTTGGAACTCTGTAACCATTGGAGACTTGGTAGATATAGTGTTACTTGGTAGATACTGAATCCCTCATTTACCTTGCTATCACTTGGCAAACACTACATATCGATTACTTGGTAGAAACTAGCTTCATATTACACAAATTGATAACTTGGTAGACACTATGAAGCTTGGTGACCATTGACTATTTGGTAAACATTGCAAGCTCGATATACACTACTAAACTACCCATTCACTTAGTAGCTTTAGCAATACTCAGTGTGAATTGCTTAACTATTGAACTTAGAAGGTAACTACTGAATGCTTGGTATAAAATGTAGATTGAGTGATGAGCTCAGTAAGCATTTAGAATCAAATAAGTGTTGTTACAAATGAAAAATAAAATATAATGCCAACAATCTCCCTCTTTTTCATTAGTGACAAAAACACTTATGTCCCAAAACTTATGTACACTGACATACTATTTTTTGATTTTTCAAAATTGATCTTTGTAAAGATGTTGTTTATACATATCTTACATATCTCCCCCATACATATGGCATAATGTATACATAGCTTTCATCTGTACATATATCAATTTATTTTCTCCCTTATTTCTCCACAAGTCTCTTACTATCTCTTTACTTCCCCAGTTCTTATTATCTCATACTCCCCCTTTTTACAATAATGCCAAAGAGATATGCAAAGTATTCAAATAGAGACATCAAAATGTGAGAGAAATTCAGAGTGTACCTTGAGAATAAGAGCTAATGTCTTATCCCAAATATCTTGCAAATTTTTGCAAGTAGAGAGGGCCACTTGAACTTTTGTAGAAAGTTTAATCATATGAATTGTTATTGAAAAATTGTTATCTTGGACCAATGTTTTTGAATAAGCAATATGTTTTTGCATTGGGTCCATAACTAGAAGGATCATAGTTTGGATGTCAATCAGTGTAGACCTAATCTTGGCTTCCTCTTTGAGTAACTCTACCTAAATTTTTGACAAAAAATTCACCTTCATGTGATGTGACGAACTTGAACTCAGGTCAAGCTATAACCTTTAAGCACTAGCTTTCATGTCCTCATCAATCTTATTTAATTTCTCCTTTATATCTTTGGTGTACTCAGTAAGATCACAAAGCTTTCCAAAAAGTGATGTTACATTTGAGAAGGATTGATCAAGGTTGCTCAAAATTGAGGATAACTCTAGTTGATTTATTGCAATGTGCTCAAGCACGTTATTGTCAAATTTCTTCTCCACCTTTTCAATGAGCTTCTCTTGGCTAGAAGTTTCCTCATTGACCTTATTCATAGCCTCTTCTAATTGTAACAAAATGTGTTGAGATGGATCAACATCAACACCTATAGCCTTAGTAATTATATTTTTGGTATTCTCAATTATAGTAAATTCTCTATGCCTCTCTTCTCTAAGCTACTTCTGCCTTGCCTTTTTCTCTAAAACCTAACTAACTAATCTTATTTCATGAGCTATGGCAGTGTCTAGATCTATATTAGGAATAATTTTTTTTTTCTCCAAATCTATGTCTTCATCAATTGTTTTCCTAGTAAGTAGAAGTTTTAGATGAGTCTTTGGTTTTACTTCTGTGCTTACTTCCTTAGACTTAGAAATAGAAACAATAGTTGAAGTAGCTGGACTAGCAGAAAAGACTTGAATGGGTCCAACTAAAGGAAAACTGAAAGAAGTACCAACTGTATCCAAAATTGATGTGCTTCCCAAAAATGATGTACCAATAGGTATTGTACAAACTAGAATATTTACAACTAAAGAACTAACTGGAACAAAAATTGGTGTAGTTAATGCTGTAGAAGACAAAATTGTAGAACAAATTGGCAAACTTACTGAACAAGGAGTAGAAGAAGTTGACATAATTTGTGAATTGGTAGCTATGCATACTATTGAAGTAGATTTCTTGGGTGCTGATGACGAGGGTTGTAGCTTGGTAGATGAAGTGATTAACATGTGTAGATGATAATTCTGATGTAGTTGTAATCACTCTTGCTGAAGCTAACTCCAACCCTGATAATGTTGTTGGCTTAGCTGGAGAGTGAGGAAGGGAAACAATGACTTTTGCTGCAATTTTTGTTCGATCATCTTCTTCATTTTCTTCCTTGTCTTCCTCATCAGCTTCTTCCTCTTTCTCTTCATCATCAACCCTTAGTGCTTGATAGTCTTCAACATCAACAATAACACATGAAGTGTTATCATTTTATTCATCATCACCATCACCATCATCATCCTTGATCTCAATTAGATCATCACTAGTCTTATGTAGATGATAGATGTTTCTCCACATGTTTCTTGCATCTCTTAAAACATGCTCAATATCTTTGATTAAAATCAAACATGTATGGAATCTGATCATCATTTTACCTTCATTATTTTTCATTGTTACCTTTACTTTTGCATTAGTAAGGTTAGGAAATAATTTCTTCAATGATTGTTCATAAATATCCTTGACTATTTGTGCAGCTAACTCCCATCTTGGCTGCAATGTTACTAACAATTCTTTTGAGATTTGGGGAGCAATCTGATCTACGGAATACTTCCAGTTTCCCATTTTGGTGAGTACCAATTCCTCAATCTACATCTTCTTGTCATTAGTCCTAGTTTCAAACTTTAGGGCCTTGAATTTTGTGATACCAGCTCCTTATTCCATATGTTTCAACCTTTCCTAGAAGGTAAGTTAGGGCTTGCTAAACATAACTTCATCTTTGCCTTTTCCTTTGCCTCTCCTAGTGAAAATAACTATGGAGGCCTTTTGAGGTTTTGTAATGATGACACTCCCTTTCTTCTTAGCTGGTTCTACCTCCTTCTTTGATTCTTTCTCTTCACCTTCTTCTTCTTCTTCTTCATCCTCTCCTTTTCCCTCAGTAAGCATTAGAGGGCCAGTGGAAATTTTCATCTTTGATATTTTCCTCTTGCCTTTGCTAATTTCTTGAGGTAGCTTGATTTCTAGTTCAATTTTGGCTTTTGCCTCATCATAGGTGCCAAAGACTAGTTGCTTAAGGTCTGCAAGCTCATTTACTAATGCTTCAATGATGCCCCTACTTTTATCAATATTGACCTCATAAGGAAGAGCTTTTAACCATGCAACTCAGGGCCTAACTACTTGAATGTATACTCTATCATAGTCTACCATAAAACACACATCATCTTTATAATCCTCAACAAGTTTTGGAGGAATCCTGAAACTACTGTTCATTCTTTAATTGAAATCTTCAAAGTAATTGTCCATTATGCTATCAAAGATTACACCCATTTCTGTAATAAACTAATTTATCTAATATAAAATGGGAACATCTTTTCTCCACACAAAAAAACCTTTAGATGGAAAGAATTTTTTCACATAGAAGAACAAACACATCAACAAATAACCAAATTTGCAAGGATTCTTCTTTGATTTTTGGATGCTATCCATATTCTTGTTTAATTGTTTTCGTAGTAACTTTGACAGGTCAAATTCCATGTTTTTCTTCACAACTTTAAATGCTAAGTCCACTACCTCCCATGGAACATTGTTCAAATGACTAGAGCTAGAAATCTTGTGGGCAATTATATGAATACCAAACCTTAACTCCACATCAGATATGGTGCTAATTTTAAAACCTCTACCATCCCACTTAGCTAGGGTTTTCTTCTAAAATTCATCCTAACCTATGGTTTTGGTAGATTTTTCTTTGCTCAGCATGGGAAGACTAGTAATCTTGTGAATCATCTTTTTGGTAATCAACATGGGTTGTTCTAACCATAATTGACCATTGTGCATGTGACTAAGAATATACCTAATACATTTTATCTGAAAACTCCTTAGTAGGTGTGAGATCTAGGTCAGCCCTTTTGTTTCAAGATGTTTATGCTCGGGTTTCAATGAGCCATCAACATGTATTTCCTCTAAAGCACTATCCATTTCTAAGGTTCCTATCTCCTAAATTGAACACTTAACATGAGTCTAGATATTGTTAATTAACAATACCTTTGGTGGTATTTGGGATTGCACATCGTTAGGGTCAAGTGCCTCCACAACTGCTAGAACTAGCTTGAAATTTAGTACTTTCCATTCCACACCCTTGATAAACATTTCTAAACCCTTCTTTTCCTTGCTACTACTAATGCTTCTACATGCCATCACTGCTTGGTAAGTGAAAGAAACTCTCAAACAAATTCTTTGCTAGAAAATTCACTCAAAATTGCTTGGAATTGCTTGAGTGCACTTGGAAATTTCTTAGCTCTATGAATACTGAAGACACAACAAAAAATGGAGTCAAATTCTACCTTTTTTTTATGAAAACTCACAATTAATGTTAGGTACCATACTGACATAGTGCATGATAGACTATCATCCACTCACTAGCTCAGTAAAAACTTGTGACTTGGCGATCAAACAAACTTATATTGCTCCGAACCTAGCTCAGTTAATGATGCAGGAGCATCCAAAGGTATAAGGGCAATCCTATGTCACCCAAAAAATGTACTTAGACTTAGTTTCTGTTTCACGTGCTCTCATTTTTGGACACCCATTTGGGTCAAATAAATGTTCCAACTCTCACAGTTCCACTATCAGTGTGCTAGTAAATCATGAATAAATAGGAGTATGTAATTGGGCCATCATTTTAGTAAACTAGAAGGTGTGAATTGGCTAGATGAATGTAATTCTAATTTAGAGCATTCCAGAAAAAGAATCAGGTCAAAAGGCCCCACAGTTTGAAAGTTATTTTAGTTTTTCAAGTTGTGGAGACCTCTTAAGAATGCTTCAAAGTCAGGTTAGGGGCATTAAATGACCTCAAAAAGGGCCAAAAAATGTGGGACGAGTGAGGCTTGTCGATAGGGCTATAGAGTGCTTCAAGAGCTTTTCAAAAATGTAAATGGTTTGTCAATCAAAGCTATGGTTCAAAAGTTATGCCTCTTGGAAGTTTGATTACATTTTTTGGATTCTTCTAGATTTGCGTCAACTTCTAGTGAAACTTTTGGAACCTTCTATTTGGTCAGTGGATGCCTACTAGCACTTTCTAGAATGTACTCCTAGTCCTTAACCCTTTGAGGTCTATTTAAGGAGATTTTTGGCATTGTAAAATGCAGTTCGGAGTGGAGTTTGAGAGGATCTACTGAAAGGAGAAATCATCTCTAGATTTATGCTATTGTAAGCCCTTAGGGCATGTTTTGAAGTTTATTTTCTCTGTACTATTTGTACTAGCTTATTTTTTTAGTTAATATAATTTCCCCTTTTCTGTTGTGTCCATTCTATGCTTGGGTTGTGGTGCTTTGAGAGCTTTTCAAAAATGTAAATGATTCATCAATCGGAGCTACGGTTCAAAAGTTATGCCTCTCAGAAGTTCGGTTACCATTTCTAGATTCTTCTAGATTTGCGTCAACTTCTAACATAGCTTCTAGAACCTTCTATTTGGTCACTGGATGCCTACTAGCACTTTCTATAATGTACTCCTAGTCCTTAACCCTCTGAGGTCTATTTAAGGAGATTTCTAGCATTGTAAAAGGCAGTTCGGAGTGGAGTTTGAGAGGAGGTACTAAAAGGAGAAATTACCTCTAGATTTATGCTATTATAAGCCCTTAGGGCATGTTTTGAAGCTTATTTTCTCTGTACTATTTGTACTAGCTTATTTTCTTAGTTAATATAATTTCCCCTTTTCTGTTGTGTCCATTCTGTGTTTGGGTTGTGTTCCCATCAAGTGGTATCAGAGCATCCCTTTGTCAGTGGTAGCTGAGTGTGTCTTCATCAGTGGTATCATAGCTGGTTTTCCTGACTGTGTAGACAGAGTGTTGACTATAAGGTAGTTTGCACTAGGACCGTGTGGTTATGGGTTTGATTTAAGAAGATGCCTCCATGAAGAGAGCATGGCAGAAGGGTGAGAGCTATTAATCCTGAGGAGATTAGAGCCCTCCAAAGGAAGGTGCAAGCATTGCAGGAGGAGCTCCGTAGAGGAACAACTGTGGCCGCAGGTGATGAAAGTGAAGATGACAACGAAGAAGAAAAAATTGGACCAGAAGGGGAATTTGATGGGGAATTTTTGAATCATGCAGAGGAAAGGCTTTTTAGGGCCATTACTAAGTTTGGAAAAAGACCTACAATTGAAGTGGGTGTATTTTCAGAAAATCTGAAACCAGATGAGTTGATCGATTGGATCAATGAACTAGAAGAATAATTTGAGTATGAGGATATTAGGGACCTAGATAGGGTTAAGTTTGTAAAGGCCAAATTGAAAGGCCATTCCAAAATCTGGTGTCAAGAGGTTCAATTGGAAAGAAATAGAAGAGGAAAGGAGAAGATCACAAGGTGGGATCGCATGGTGGAGAAGTTGAAGAAGCAGTTCATTCCTGTGGACTATGAGCTTGATTTGTTTAAGAAGATGCATGGGTTAAAGCAAGCAGGAAGATAAGTCCAAGAATATATAGAGGAGTTTTAATGACTCTTGATTAGAGCGAGGCATGCAGAAACAAATAAGGAGAAGGTTGCTCATTATATCAGTGGGTTGCAACCTAGCATCCAGGAGGAATTAAGTCTGGTAAGAATGACTAGCATTGAAAAGGCATATTAGTTTGCCCTATGAGTTAAAGAGAAGCTGAATAAAAGGTTTGAAGGAAGAGAAAGAGGGCACAGTCAAGGAGGAAGGGGAAGTGGTAGATCATCTGGAGGCCACAATGAAACCCAAAAGAAAAATGAAGATGTGGGTACTAGCAGGAACCAGAGGAATGAGGGTTTCAACCACTCCCATGATCAAGACTTTGGAAATAAGAGAGGAAAAGGTAGAGGATGTGGACAAGGAAGAGGAGGCTTCCATGGTACCTATTTCCATTGCAATGAAGAAGCTCATCATGACTTTGAATGCCCTCAACAACAAGGAAGGACAGATAGTAGAGCTGAGGGCCAAGCTAGGGTTGCTCATGTGGATGAGGATGCACAATCATCACATTCAAAAGATGCAGTAAGAGGAGAGACCTTGGTAAATGAAAGAGTCCTACTAAGTGGTGAGATTGAACTAGGACAATGGGGGAGTTTGTTCTGTACCAGATGCAAGTGTGAGGATAAATGTTGTGACATGATCATTGATGGTGGTAGCACTGATAACTTGGTATCAGAAGAGATGGTCTCTAAGCTGAAGCTCAAGAGGGAGAAACATCCCCAGTCCTATCGGATTGCTTGGGTAAAAGATGATCATAAGGTCCTGGTAAGTGAACAATGTTTAGTGAAATTCAAAATTGGGAGTTACCATGATGAATTTCTCTATGATGTTATTCCGATGGATGTTTTCCATCTATTTTTGGGTAGACCATGGTAGTTTGATAGGCATGCAATATATGATGGTCATGCAAACACATAATCTCTAACAAAGGATGAAGTTTGCCACAAATTAAAGCCCATGAAAAAGGAAGGCAAAAAGGTATGTAGTAGTGCTAGGATTTGTCTTGTTGATGGAAGGAAGTTTTTAGATGGCATAAAACATCAGCATATGTGCTATGCTTTGATTCCTAGGAAAGATAAAGAAGGTACTAGTGAAATACCACTTGAAGTTTCAGATTTACAAGGGGATTTTGGAGATATTATCTTAGATAATGTTCCAGATGGATTGCCATCAATAAGGCAAATCAGTCATCAGATATATTTGATTCTAGGAGCTAGTTTTCCTAACAAGGCTACTCACAAGATGACTCCTACTGAAACATAGGAGCTAAACAAATAGGTTCAAGAGCTATTGAAGAATGGCTTGATTTGAGAGAGCCTAAGTCCATGTACAGTACCTGTAGTACTCACGCCAAAGAAAGATGGAGAGTGGAGGATGTGTACAAATTCTTGAGCTATAAATAGGATAACCATCAACTATCGGTTTCCTTTGCCATGGATGGATGATCTTATGGACTGCTTGAGTGGAGCTCAGTACTTCACAAAGATAGATCTAAAGAGTGCTTATCACTAGATACAAATTTGAGAAGTAGATGAGTGGAAAGCAACCTTCAAGACCAAGGAGGCTCTTTATGAGTGGTTAGTCATGCCCTTTGGATTGACGAACGCTCCAAGCACCTTCATGCGGCACATGAATGAGGTACTTAAAAAGTTCTTGGGAAAATTTGATATTGTCTATTCGGATGATATTTTAAGTTTCAGCAAGAATTTGGAAGAACATTTACTGCATATTCATAGTGTCCTTGAAAGGCTAAGGGAAGAGAAACCGTTAATTAATCTGAAGAAGTGTATCTTTGCAAAAAGGGAGTTAGTATATTTGGGGTTTTTTATATCAACCAAAGGTCTCAAAATAGATCCAGAGAAGGTAAAAGCCATCTTGGAATGGCCTACTCAAAGGTCTGCTACTGAGGTAAGATCATTTCATGGTCTGGTTAGTTTTTACAGGAAGTTTATTAAGAATTTCAGTGGCATATGTGCACCCCTAACTCATGATGCTGTCCATATTGCAGACTTGTTCTTCAGAGAGGTGGTGATTCTACATGGTCTCCCAAGGAGTATAGTTTCTGATAGAGATACTAAATTTGTGGGGTATTTTTGGAGGACATTGTGGAAGAAGTTGAGAATAAAAATAAAATTTAGTTCCACGCATCACCCACAGCCTGACGGCCAAACAAAAGTGGTAAACAGAAGTTTGGGCAATTTGCTGAGATGTTTAGTTGGGGATAAGCCCAAGGGATGGGATTTGATTCTACCACAGGTAGAGTTTGCTTATAATAATTCTGTAAATAAGAGTACTAGAAGATCACCATTGCAAATTGCATATGGGAGTAGCCCAAGGACTACACCAGAGCTGAGGAAGATAGAACAAGGGGAGAGGACAAGTGTTGAAGCTGAGGAATTTTTTGAACATATCAAGCATCTACATGAGGAGGTTCAAGCACACATTACCAAGATGAATCAAGAGTATAAAGCTAGGGCTGATCAAAGGAGAAGACATAAGGAATTCCAAGTAGGAGATTTAGTCATGGTGCACTTACGAAAAGAAAGATTTCTGGCTGGTACTTACAATAAGCTAAAAATGAAGAAATTTGGCCCCTGCAAAATTTTGAAGAAACATGACTTAGGAAATGCATATGAGGTGGAGCTTCCAGATGGTATTCACATTTCTCCCATTTTCAACATTGCAGATTGAACAGAGTATCATGATGATGGTGCAGATGAGGAGTTGGTGTTAGAACCAAGTCTGATTCCTACTTCTAAGAAGGAGGAGATAGAAGAAATTCTAGATCATCGTGTGGGTAGGAGTACCAAAAATAGGTAGTATGAAGAGTATTTGGTCAAATGGAAAGGACAACCAATCGAGGACTCAACTCGGATTTCAGTAGCTGAGGTTTCCCATTTGGGATTTCCTCTACCATTCATAAAGTGACAGGGTCACTTTTCAATCTACCCTGGGTGTCTGATGCAAGAGCATCTAGAGGTATAAGGGCAATCCTGTGTCACCAAAAAAATGTACTTAGACTTAGTTTCTATTTCATGTGTTTTCATTTTTGGACACCCATTTGGGTCAAATAAATGTTCCAACTCTCACTGTTCCACTATCAGTGTGCTAGTAAATCTCAAAAAAATAGGAGTATGTAATTGGGCCATCATTTTGGTAAACTAGAAGGTGTGAATTGGCCAGATGAATGTAATTGTGATTTAGAGCATTCTAGAAAAAGAATCAAGTCAAAAGGTTTGACGGTTTGAAAGTTATTGCAATTTTTTAGGTTGTGGAGACCTCTTAAGAATGCTTCAAAGTTAGGTTAGGGGAATTAAATAACCTCAAAAAGGGCCAAAAAATGGGGGCTGAGTGAGGCTTTTCCATAGGGCTATAGATCGCTTTGAGAGCTTTCTAAAAATTTAAACGATTCGTCAATCCGAGCTACAGTTCAAAAGTTATGCCTCCCGAAAGATCGGTTACAGTTTCTGGATTCTTCTAGATTTGTGTCAACTTCTAACATAACTTCTGGAACCTTCTATTTGGTTGGTGGATGCCTACTAGAACTTTCTAGAATTTAATCCTAGTCCTTAACCCTCCAAAGTCTATTTAAGGATATTTCTGGCATTGTAAAAGGCAGTTCGGAGTAGAGTTTGAGAGGAGGTACTGAAAGGAGAAATTATCTCCAGATTTGTGCTCTTGTAAGCCCTTAGGGCATGTTTTGAAGTTTATTTTCTCTGTACTATTTGTACTAGCTTGTTTTCTAAGTTAATATAATTTCCCCTTTTCTGTTGTGTCCATTCTATGCTTGGATTGTGGCACTTTGAGAGCTTTCTGAAAATGTAAACAGTTCGTCAATTGGAGCTACAGTTCAAAAGTTATGCCTCCCGAAAGTTCGGTTACCATTTTTGGATTCTTCTAGATTTGTGTCAACTTCTAATGCAGCTTTTGGAACATTCTATTTGGTCGGTGGATGCCTACTAGCACTTTCTAGAATGTACTCCTAGTCCTTAACCCTCCGAGGTCTATTTAAGGAGATTTTTGGCATTGTAAAATGCAGTTCGGAGTGGAGTTTGAGAGGAGGTACTGAAAGGAGAAATTATCTCCAAATTTATGCTATTGTAAGCCCTTAGGGCATGTTTTGAAGTTTATTTTCTCTATACTATTTGTAGTAGCTTATTTTCTCAGTTAATATAATTTACCTTTTTTCTGTTGTGTCCATTCTGTGCTTTGGTTCTCTTCCCATCAAGTGGTATCAGAGCATCCCTTTGTCAGTGGTAGCTGAGTGTGTCTTCATCAGTGGTATCAGAGCTAGTTTTCTTGAGTGTGTAGACAAAGTGCTGACTGTGAGGCAGTTTGTACCTAGACTGTGTGGTTGTGGGTTTGAGTTAAGAAGATGCCTCCACGAAGAGAGCGTGGCAGAAGGGCTAGAGCTATTAATCTTGAGGAGGTTAGAGCCCTCCAAAGGCAGGTACAAGCATTGCAGGAGGAGCTCTGTAGAGGAACAACTATGGCTGCAGGTGATGAAAGTGAAGATGAAAATGAAGAAGATGAAATTGGACAAGAAGGGGAATTTGATGGGGAAATTCTAAACCATGCAGAGGAAAGGCTTTTTAGGGCCATTACTAAGTTTGGAAAAAGACCTACAATTGAAGTGGGTGTATTTTCAGCAAATCTGAAATTAGATGAGTTGATCAATTGAATCAATGAACTGGAAGAATACTTTGAGTATGAGGATATCAGGGACCCAGATAGGGTTAAGTTTGCAAAGGCCAAATTGAAAGGCCATGCCAAAATTTGGTCGCAAGAGGTTCAATTGGAAAGAAACAGAAGAGGAAAGGAGAAGATCACAAGGTGGGATTGCATGGTGGATAAGTTGAAGAAGCAGTTCATTCCTGTGGACTATGAGCTTGACTTGTTGAAGAAGATACATGGGTTAAAGCAATCTAGAAGATCAGTCCAAGAATTTATAGAGGAGTTTTACTGACTCTTGATTAGAGTGGAGCATGTAGAAGCAAATAAGGAGAATTTTGGGAATTATATCAGTGGGTTGCGACCTAGGATCCAACAAGAATTAAGTCTAGTAAGAATGACTAGCATTGAAGAGGCATACCAATTTTCCCTACGAGTTGAAGAGAAGCTGAATAAAATTTTTGAAGGAAGACAAAGAGGGCGCGGTCAAGGAGGAAGGGGAAGTGGTAGATCATCTGGAGGTTGCAATGAAACCCAAAAGAAAAATGAAGATGTGGGTACTAGCAGGAACCAAAGGAATGAGTGGAAAATAGCCTTCAAGACCCAGGAGGGTCTTTATGAGTGGTTAGTAATGCCCTTTGGATTGACGAACGCCCCAAGCACCTTCATGTGGCTCATGAATGAGGTACTTAAGAAGTTCTTGGGAAAATTTGTTATTGTCTATTTGGATGATATTTTAATTTTCAGCAAGACTCTGGAAGAACATTTGATGCATATTCGTAGTGTCCTTGAAAGGTTAAGGGAAGAGAAACTATTAATTAATCTGAAGAAGTATATCTTTGCAAAAAAGGAGTTAGTCTATTTGGGGTTTTTTATATCACCCGAACGTCTCAAAATGGATCCAAAGAAGGTAAAAGCCATCTTGGAGTGGCCTACTCCAAGGTCTTCTACTGAGGTAAGATCATTTCATGGTATGGTTAGTTTTTATAGGAAGTTTATTAAGAATTTTAGTGGCATATGTGCACCCCTAACTGATACAATAAGAGGGGATAGAAAAGAGTTCAAATGGACTGCAATAGCTACAAGAAGTTTTGAATTGCTAAAGAAGAAGGTAATAGAACAACCTGTGTTGGCACTTCCTGATTTTAGAAAGGTTTTCCAAGTGGATTGTGATGCCAGTGGCAACACTATTGTGGCTGTATTAAGCCAAGAAGGTAAGCCTATTGCATTTTTTAGTGAAAAATTGAATGATGCAAAGAAGAAGTATTATGTTTATGATCAAGAGTTCTATGCAATAGTTCAGGCCTTAAAGAAATGGAGGCATTATTTATTTCCAAAGCAATTAGTTTTGTATATTGATCATCAGGCATTATAGTATCTAAATAGCCAAGGTAAATTGAATCAGAGGCATATGAAGTGGGTAGAGTTCTTGCAGAGTTATACATTTGTGTTGAAGCATAGAAGTGAAAAATCTAACAGGGTTGTAGATGCACTAAGTAGGAGATAGTTGTTGCTTACAATAATGCAGGTTGAAGTAGTTGGGTTTGATGAACTCAAGAATTTGTACCCTCAGGATCCTAATTTTAATGAAGCATGGAAAGCTTATAAAGAACCTATTGCTGTAGATAGAACCAAGTGGTTAGACTATTTGATTCAGGATGGCATGTTGTTCAAGGGTAGTCAATTGTGCATTCCAAGGAGTTCCATGAGGGAAAATCTCATTAAGGAGAAACACAGTGGAGGGATGGTAGGACATTTTGGTCGAGATAAGACCATTGCCATTCTGAGAGAACCTTATTTTTGGCCTTAAATGTCATAGGATGTGAAAAGGTTTGTATAGAGTTGTCAAGTTTGTCAAGTTGCTAAGTGATTTAGCCACAATACTAGACTATATCGGCCATTGCCTGTTCCATCAAAGCCATGGGAGGACATAAGTATGGATTTTGTTCTTGGATTGTCGAGGACAAAAAGGGGTAATGATTCAGTATTGTTAGTGGTTGATAGGCTCTCCAAAATGGAACATTTCATTCCATGCCACAAAACTCATGATGTTGTCCATATTGCAGACTTGTTCTTCAGAGAGGTGGTGAGACTACATGGTCTCCCAAGGAGTATAGTTTCTGACAGAGATACCAAATTTGTAGGGTATTTCTGGAGGACATTGTGGAAGAAGTTGAGAATAGACCTAAAATTCAGTTCCACGCATCACCCACAGACTGATGGCCAAACAGAAGTGGTAAACAAAAGTCTTGGCAATTTGCTGAGATGCTTAGTTGGGGATAAGCCCAAGGGATGGGATTTGATTCTACCATAGGCAGAGTTTTCTTATAATAACTTTGTAAATAGAAGTACTGGAAAATCACCATACCAAATTGTATATGGGAGTAGCCCAAGGACTGCACCAGAGCTGATGAAGATAGAACAAGGGGAGAGGACAAGTGCTGAAGCTGAAGAATTTGTTGAACATATCAAGCGTCTACATGAGGAGGTTCAAGCACACATTACCAAGGTGAATAAAGAGTATAAAGCTAGGGCTGATCAAAGGAGAAGACATAAGGAATTCTAAGTAGGAGATTTAGTCATGGTGCACTTAAGAAAAGAAAGATTTCCAACAGGTACTTACAATAAGCTAAAAATGAAGAAATTTGGCCCCTGCAAAATTTTGGAGAAACATGACTAAGGAAATGCATATGAGGTGGAGCTACAAGTTGGTATTCACATTTCTCCCATTTTCAACATTGCAAATTTAATAGAGTATCATGATGATGGTGCAGATGAGGAGCTGGTGTTAGATCCATGTCTGATTCTTGCTTCTAAGAAGGAGGAGATAGAAGACATTCTAGATCATCGTGTGGGTAGGAGTACCAGAAACAGGCAGTATGAAGAGTATTTGGTCAAATGGAAAGGATGATTGATCGAGGACTCAACTTGGATTTTACCAGTTGAGGATTCCCATTTGGGATTTCCTCTACCATTCATAAAGTGACAGGGTCACTTTTCAATCTACCCTAGGTGTCCGATGCAGGAGCATCCAGAGGTATAAGGGCAATCCTGTGTCACCCAAAAAATGTACTTAGACTTAGTTTCTATTTCATGTGTTTTCATTTTTGGACACCCATTTGGGTCAAATAAATGTTCCAACTCTCACAGTTCCAGTATCAGTGTGCTAGTAAATCTCAAAAAAATAGGAGTATGTAATTGGGCCATCATTTTGGTAAACTAGAAGGCGTGAATTGGCAAGATGAATGTAATTGTGATTTAGAGAATTCCAAAAAAAGAATTAGGTCAAAAGGCCCCACAGTTTGAAAGTTATTATAGTTTTTTGAGTTATGGAGACCTCCTAAGAATGCTTCAAAGTCAGGTTAGGGGAATTAAATGACCTCAAAAAGGGAAAAAAAATGGAGGAAAAGCAAGCTTTCTCCATAGTGCTATAGAGCGCTTCGAGAGCTTTCCAAAAATGTAAATGGTTCATCAATTGAAGCTACTGTTCAAAAGTTATGCCTCCCGGAAGTTCAGTTACCATTTCTAGATTCTTCTAGATTTGTGTCGACTTCTAATGCAGCTTTTAGAACCTTCTATTTGGTCGGTGGATGCCTACTAGCACTTTCTAGAATTTACTCCTAGTCCTTAACCCTCTGGGGTCTATTTAAGGAGATTTTTGGCACTGTAAAAGGTAGTTCGGAGTGGAGTTTGAGAGGAGGTATTCAAAGGAGAAATTATCTCTAGATTTATGCTATTGAAAGCCCTTAGGGCATGTTTTGAAGTTTATTTTCTCTATACTATTCGTACTAGCTTATTTTCTTAGTTAATATAATTTCCCCTTTTCTATTGTGTCCATTTTGTGCTTGGGTTGTGGCACTTTGAGAGCTTTCCAAAAATGTAAATGGTTCATCAATCAGAGCTACGATTCAAAAGTTATGCCTCCCGAAAGTTCGGTTACCATTTCTGGATTCTTCTAGGTTTGCATCAACTTCTAACACAACTTTTGGAACCTTCTATTTGGTTGGTGATGCCTACTAGCACTTTCTAGAATGTACTCCTAGTCCTTAACCCTTCGGGGTCTATTTAAGGAGATTTTTGGCATTATAAAATGCATTTCAGAGTGGAGTTTGAGAGGAGGTACTAAAAGGAGAAATTATCTCTAGATTTATGCTATTGTAAGCCCTTAAGGCATGTTTTGAAGTTTATTTTCTCTATACTATTTGTACTAGCTTATTTTCTTAGTTAATATAATTTCCCCTTTTCTATTGTGTCCATTCTGTGCTTGGGTTGTGTTCCCATCAAGTGGTATCATCGCATCCCCTTGTCAGTGGTAGTTGAGTGTGTCTTCATCAGTGGTATCAGAGTTGGTTTTCCTAAGTGTGTAGACAGAGTGCTGACTATGAGGTAGTTTGCACCAAGACCGTGTGGTTTTGGTTTTGAGTTAAGAAGATGCCTCCACAAATGGAGCGTGGCAGAAGCACCAGAGCTATTAATCCTGAGTAGGTTAGAGCCCTCCAAAGGCAGGTAGAAGCATTGCAGGAGGAGCTCTGTAGAGGAAGACCTATGGCTACAGGTGATGAAAGTGAAGATGATAACAAAGAAGATGAAATTGGACCAGAAGGGGAATTTGATGGGGAAATTATGAATCATGCAGAGGAAAGGGTTTTTAGGGCCATTACTAAGTTTGGAAAAAGACCTACAATTGAAGTGGGTGTATTTTTAGGAAATCTTAAACTAGATGATTTGATCAATTGGATCAATGAATTGGAAGAATACTTTGAGTATGAGGATTTTGAGGACCTAGATAGTTTTAAGTTTGCAAACACCAAATTGAAAGGCCATGCAAAAATTTGGTGGCAAGAGGTTCAATTGGAAAGAAATAGAAGAGGAAAGGAGAAGATCACAAGGTGGGATCGCATGGTGGACAAGTTGAAAAAGCAGTTCATTCCTGTGGACTACGAGCTTGATTTTTTTAAGAATATGCATGGGTTAAAACAAGTAGGAAGATCAGTCCAAGAATATATAGAGGAGTTTTTCTGACTCTTGATTAGAGCAGGGCATGTAGAAGAAAATAAGGAGAAGATTGCTCGTTATATCAGTGGGTTGCGACCTAGCATCCAGGAGGAATTAAGTCTGGTAAGAATGACTAGCATTGAAGAGGCATACCAGTTTTCCCTACGAGTTGAAGAGAAGCTGAATAAAAGGCTTGAAGGAAGACAAAGAGGGCACAGTCAAGGAGGAAGGGGAAGTGGTAGATCATCTAGAGGCCACAATGAAACCCAAAAGAAAAATGAAGATCTGGGTACTAGTAGGAACTAGAGGAATGAGGGTTTCAACCGCTCCCATAATCAAGACTTTAGAAATCAGAGAGGAAGAGGTAGAGGACATGGACAAGGAAGAGAAGGCTTTCGTGGTACCTATTTCCATTGCAATGAAGAAGGTCATCGTACCTTTGAATGCCCTTAATGAAAAGGAAGGATAGATAAGAGAGCTGAGGGCCAAGCTAGGGTTTCTCATGTGGATGAGGATGCACAATCATCACATTTAGAGGATGTAGAAAGAGGAGAGATCTTGGTAAATGAAAGAGTCCTACTAAGTGGTGAGATTGAACTAGGACAATGGAGGAGTTTGTTCTGTACCAGATGCAAGTGTGAGGATAAATGTTGTGATGTGATCATTGATGGTGGTAGCACTGATAACTTGGTATCAGAAGAGATGGTTTCTAAGCTGAAGCTCAAGAGGGAGAAACATCCCCAGCCCTATCAGATTGCTTGGGTAAAAGATGATCATAAGGTCTTAGTAAGTGAACAATGTTTAGTAAAATTCAAAATTGGGATTTACAATGATGAAGTTCTTTGTAATTTTATTCCGATGGATGTTTGCCATCTATTTTTGGGTAGACCATGGTAGTTTGATAGGCATGCAATACATGATGGTCATGCAAACACATACTCTCTAACAAAGGATGGAGTTTGCCACAAATTAAAGCCCATGAAAAAGGAAGGCGAAAAGGTATGTAGGAGTGCTAGGATTTGTCTTGTTGATAGAAGGAAGTTTTTAGATGGCATGAAACATCAGCATATGTACTATGCTTTGATTCCTAGGAAAGATAAAGAAGGTAGTAGTGAAATACCACTTCAAGTTTCAGATTTACTAGGGGAGTTTAGAGATATTATCTCTGATAATATTTCGGATGGATTGCCACCAGTAAGGCAAATCAGTGATCAAATAGATCTAATTCTAGGAGCTAGTTCTCCTAACAAGGTCGTTCACAGGATGACTCTTACTAAAAAAGAGGAGCTAAATAGATAGGTTCAGGAGCTAAACAGATAGATTCTTGAGCTATAAATAGGATAACCATCAAGTACCAGTTTCCTTTGCCAAGGATGGATGATCTTATGGACTCCTTGAGTGGAGCTCAGTACTTCACAGAGATAGATCTGAAGAGTGGTTATCACCAGATATAGATTTGAGAAGGAGATGAGTGGAAAATAGCCTTCAAGACTAAGGAGGGTCTTTATGAGTGGTTAGTCATGCCCTTTGGATTGACGAACACCCCAAACACCTTCATGCGGCTCATGAATGAGGTACTTAAGAAGTTCTTGGGAAAATTTGTTATTGTCTATTTGGATGATATTTTAATTTTCAGCAAGACTTTGGAAGAACATTTACTGCATATTCATAGTGTCCTTGAAAGGCTAAGGGAAGAGAAACTATTAATTAATTTGAAGAAGTGTATCTTTGCAAAAAGGGAGCTAGTCTATTTGGGGTTTGTTATATCACCCAAAGGTCTCAAAATGGATCCAGAGAAGGTAAAAGCCATCTTGGAATGGCCTACTCCAAGGTCTACTACTGAGGTAAGATCATTTCATGGTCTAGTTAGTTTTTATAGGAAGTTTATTAAGAATTTTAGTGGCATATGTGCACCCCTAACTGATACAATAAGAAGGGATAGAAAAGAGTTCAAATGGACTGCAGCAGCTGCGAGAGGTTTTGAATTGCTGAAGAAGAAGGTAACAGAACAACCTGTGTTGGCACTTCTAGATTTTAGAAAAGGATTCCAGGTGGATTTTGATGCTAGTGGCAGCGCTATTGATGCTGTATTAAGCCAAAAAGGTAAGCCTATTGCATATTTTAGTGAAAAATTGAATGATGCAAAGAAGAAGTGTTATGTTTATCATCAAGAATTCTATGCAATAGTTCAAGCCTTAAAGTAATGGAGGCATTATTTATTGCCAAAGGAATTTTTTTTGTATACTGATCATCAGGCATTACAGTACCTAAATAGCCAAGGTAAATTGAGTCAGAGGCATATGAAGTGGGTAGAGTTCTTGCAGAGTTATACATTTGTGTTGAAGCATAGAAGTGGAAAATCTAACAGGGTTGCAGATGCACTAAGTAGGAGATAGTTGTTGCTTACAATAATGTATATTGATGTAGTTGGGTTTGATGAACTCAAGAATTTGTACCTTGATGATCCTAATTTTGCTGAAGCATGGAAAGCTTGTAAAGAACCTATTGTTGTAGATAGAACCAAGTGGTTAGACTATTTGATTCAGGATGGCATGTTGTTCAAGGGTAGTCAATTGTGCATTCCAAGGAGTTCCATGAGGGAAAATCTCATTATGGAGAAACACAGTGGAGGGATGGTAGAACATTTTGGTTGAGATAAGACCATTGCCATTATGAGAGAATATTATTTTTTGCCTCAAATGTCACAGGATGTGAAAAGGTTTGTACAAATTTGTCAAGTTTGTCAAGTTGCTAAGGGATTTAGCCACAATACTAGACTATATCAGCCGTTGCCTATTCCATCAAAGCCATGGGAGGACATAAGTATGGATTTTGTTCTTGGATTGTCGAGTACACAAAGGGGTAACGACTTAATATTTGTGGTGGTTGATAGGTTCTCCAAAATGGCACATTTCATTCCATGCCACAAAACTCATGATGCTGTCCATATTGCAGACTTGTTCTTCGAAGAGGCAGTGAGACTACATGGTCTCCCAAGGAGTATAGTTTCTGATAGAGATACTAAATTTGTTGGGTATTTCTGGAGGACATTGTGGAAGAAGTTGAGAACAGACCTAAAAGTCAGTTCCATTCATCACCCGCAGCCTGACGGCCAAACAAAAGTGGTAAACAGAAGTCTAGGCAATTTGTTGAGATGTTTAGTTGGGGATAAGCCCAAGGGATGGGATTTGATTCTGCCATAGGCAGAGTTTTCTTATAATAACTTTGTAAATAGGAGTACTGAAAAATCTCCATTCAAAATTGTATATGGGAGTAGCCCAAGGACTGCACCAGAGCTAAGGAAGATAGAAGAAAGGGAGAGGATAAGTGCTGAAGCTGAGGAATTTGCTGAATATATCAAGCGTCTACATGAGGAGGTTCAAGCACACATTACCAAGATGAATCAAGAGTATAAAGCTAGGGCTGATCAAAGTAGAAGACATAAGGAATTCAAAGTAGGAGATTTAGTCATGGTGCACTTACGAAAAGAAAGATTTCTAGTCGGTACTTACAATAAGCTGAAAATGAAGAAATTTGGCCCCTGCAAAATTTTGAAGAAACATGACTCAAGAAATGCATATGAGGTGGAGCTGCCAAATGGTATTCACATTTCTCCCATTTTCAACATTGCAGATTTAACAAAGTATCATGATGATGGTGCAGATAAGGAGCTAGTGTTAGAGCCGTGTTCAATTCTTGGTTCTAAGAAGGAGGAGATAGAAGACATTCTAGATCATCATGTGGGTAGGAGTACCAAAAATAGGCAGTATGAAGAGTATTTGGTCAAATGGAAAGGACGACCGATCAAGGACTCAACTTGGATTTCAACAGCTGAGGTTTCCCATTTGGGATTTCCTCTACCATTCATAAAGTGACAGGGTCACATTTCAATCTACTTTGGGTGTCTGATGCAAGAGCATCCAGAGGTATAAGGGAAATCCTGTGTCACCCAAAAAATGTACTTAGACTTAGTTTCTATTTCATGTGTTTTCATTTTTGGACACCCATTTGGGTCAAATAAATGTTCCAACTCTCACAGTTCCACTATCAGTGTGCTAGTAAATCTGAAAAAAATAGGAGTATGTAATTGGGCCATCATTTTGGTAAACTAGAAGGTGTGAATTGGCCATATGAATGTAACTGTGATTTAGAGCATTCCAAAAAAAGAATCAGGTCAATAGGCCCCACGGTTTGAAAGTTATTGCAATTTCTCGAGTTGTGGAGACCACCTAAGAATGCTTCAATGTCAGGTTAGGGGCATTAAATGACCTCAAAAAGGGCTAAAAAATGGGGGACAAGCAAGGATTTCGCATAGGGCTATAGAGCACTTTGAGAGCTTTCCAAAAATGTACTTGGTTCATCAATAAAAGCTACAGTTCAAAAGCTATGCCTCCCGGAAGTTCAGTTACCCTTTTTGGATTCTTCTAGATTTGCGTCGACTTCTAACACAGCTTCTGGAACCTTCTATTTGGTCAGTGGATGCCTACTAGCACTTTCTAGAATGTAATCCTAGTCCTTAACCCTCTAGGGTCTATTTAAGGAGATTTTTGGTATTGTAAAAGGCAATTCAGAGTGGAGTTTGAGAGGAGGTACTGAAAGGATAAATTATCTCCATATTTATGCTATTGTAAGCCCTTAGGGCATGTTTTGAAGTTTATTTTCTCTGTAATATTTGTACTACCTTATCTTTTTAGTTAATATAATTTCCACTTTTTTTTGTTTCCATTTTGTGCTTGGGTTGTGGTGCTTCGAGAGCTTTCCAAAAATGTAAATGGTTCGTCAATCGGAGCTATGGTTCAAAAGTTATGCCTCCCAGAAGTTCAGTTACCATTTTTGGATTCTTCTGGATTTGCGTCGACTTCACGCAGCTTCTAGAACCTTCTATTTGGTTGGTGGATGCCTACTAGCACTTTCTAGAATGTACTCCTAGTCCTTAACCCTCAAGGGTCTATTTAAGGAGATTTTTGGCATTGTAAAAGGTAGTTTGGAGTGGAGTTTGAGAGGAGGTATTGAAAGGAGAAATTATCTCCAGATTTATGCTATTGTAAGCCCTTAGGGCATGTTTTGAAGTTTATTTTCTCTATACTATTTGTACTAGCTTATTTTCTTAGTTAATATAATTTCCCCTTTTCTATTGTGTCCATTCTGTGCTTGGGTTGTGTTCCCATCAAGTTGTATCAGAGCATCCCTTTGTCAGTGGTAGCTGAGTGTGTCTTCATGAGTGGTATTAGAGCTAGTTTTCCTAAGTGTGTAGACAGAGCACTGACTATGAGGCAGTTTGCACCAGGACCATGTGGTTGTGGGTTTGAGTTAAGAAGATGCCTCCACAAATAGAGCATGGTGGAAGGGATAGAGCTATTAATCCTGAGCAGGTTAGAGCCCTCCAAAGGCAGGTACAAGCATTGCAGGAGGAGCTCCATAGAGGAACAACTATGGCCGCAGGTGATGAAAGTGAAGATAACAACAAAGAAGATGAAATTGGACCAAAAGGAGAATTTGATGGGGAAGTTCTGAATCATGCAGAGGAAAGTCTTTTTAAGGTCATTACTAAGTTTGGAAAAAGACCTACAATTGAAGTGGGTGTATTTTCGAGAAATCTAAAACCAGATGAGTTGATCGATTGGATCAATGAACTAGAAGAATACTTTGAGTATGAGGATATCAGGGACCCAGATAGGGTTAAGTTTGCAAAGGCCAAATTGAAAGGCCATGCCAAAATCTGGTGGCAAGAGGTTCAATTGGAAAGAAACAGAAGAGGAAAGGAGAAGATCACAAGGTGGGATTGCATGATGGACAAGTTGAAGAAGCAGTTCATTCCTGTGGACTACGAGCTTGATTTGTTTAAGAAGATGCATGGGTTAAAGAAAACAGCAAGATCAGTCCAAGAATATACAGAAGAATTTTATCGACTCTTGATTAGAGTGGGACATGCAGAAGAAAATAAGGAGAAGGTGTCTTGTTATATCAGTGGGTTGTGACCTAGCATCTAGGAGAAATTAAGTTTGGTAAGAATGACTAGCGTTGAAGAGGCATACCAGTTTGCCCTACGAGTTGAAGCGAAGTTGAATAAAAGGTTTGAAGGAAGACAAAGAGGGTGCGTTCAAGGAGGAAGGGGAAGCGCTAGATCATCTAGAGGCCGCAATGAAACCCAAAAGAAAAATAAAGATGTTGGTACTAGCAGGAACCAGAGGAATGAGGGTTTCAACCGCTCCCATGATCAAGACTTTGGAAATCTGAGAGGAAGAGGTAGAGGACATGGACAAGGAAGAGGAGGCTTTCGTGGTACCTATTTCCATTGCAATGAAGAAGGTCATCATGCCTTTGAATGCTTTCAATGACAAGGAAGGACAGATAGGAAAGCTAAGGGCCAAGCTAGGGTTTCTCATGTGGATGAGGATGCACAATCATCACATTCCGAGGATGCAGAAAGAGGAGAGACCTTGGTAA
Organism: Cupressus sempervirens; assembly: GCA_028749045.1. Taxonomy (NCBI): domain Eukaryota; kingdom Viridiplantae; phylum Streptophyta; class Pinopsida; order Cupressales; family Cupressaceae; genus Cupressus; species Cupressus sempervirens. The sequence goes on from CM053792.1 coordinate 922,175,975, forward strand.
ATGAAAGAGTCCTACTAAGTGGTGAGATTGAATAGGACATCAGAGTACTTTGTTCCATACCAGATGCAAGTGTGAGGATAAATGTTTTGATGTGATCATTGACGGTGGTAGCACTGATAACTTGGTATCAGAAGAGATGGTCTCTAAGCTAAAGCTCAAGAGGGAGAAACATCCCCAGCCCTATTGGATTTCTTGGGTAAAAGATGATCATAAGGTCCTGGTAAGTGACCAATGTTTAGTGAAATTCAAAATTGAGAGTTACCATGATGAAGTTCTCTGTGATGTTATTCTGATGGATGTTTGCCATCTATTGTTGGGTAGACTATGGCAGTTTGATAGGCATGCAATACATGATGGTCATGCAAACACATACTCTCTAACAAAGGATGGAGTTCGCCAAAAATTAAAGCCCATGAAAAAGGAAGGCAAAAGGGTATGTAGCAGTGCTAGGATTTGTCTTGTTGATGGAAGGAAGTTTTTAGATGGCATGAAACATTAGCATATGTGATATGCTTTGATTCCTAGGAAAGATAAAGAAGGTAGTAGTGAAATACCACTTGAAGTTTTAGATTTACTAGGGAAGTTTGGAGATATTATCTCTGATAATGTTCTAGATGGATTGCCACCAGTAAGACAAATCAATCATCAGATAGATCTAATTTCAGGAGCTAGTTTGCCTAACAAGGCCGCTCACAGGATGACTCCTACTGAAATAGAGGAGCTAAATTGATAGGTTCAAGAGCTGTTGAGGAAGGGCTTGATTTGGGAGAGCCTAAGTCGATGTGCAGTACTTGCATTACTCACACCAAAGAAGGATGGAGAGTGGATGAAGTGTACAAATTCTTGAGCTATAAATAGGATAACCATCAACTAGTAGTTTCCTTTGCCAAGGATGGATGATCTTATGGATTGCTTGAGTGGAGCTCAGTACTTCACAAAGATAGATCTGAAGAGTGGTTATCACTAGATATGGATTCGAGAAGGATATGAGTGGAAAATAGACTTCAAGACCAAGGAGGGTCTTTATTAGTGGTTAGTCACGCCCTTTGGATTGATGAACACCCTAAGCACCTTCATGCGGCTCATGAATGAGGTACTTAAGAAGTTCTTGGGAAAATTTTTTATTTTCTATTTGGATGATATTTTAATTTTCAACAAGACTTTTGGAAGAACATTTATTGCATATTTGTAGTGTCCTTGAAAGGCTAAGGGAAGAGAAATTGTTAATTAATCTGAAGAAGTGTATCTTTACAAAAAGGGAGTTAGTCTATTTGGGGTTTGTTATATCACCCAAAGGTCTCAAAATGGATCCAGAGAAGGCAAAAGCCATCTTGAAATGGCCTACTCCAAGGTCTGCTACTGAGGTAAGATCATTTCATGGTCTGGTTAGTTTTTACAAGAAGTTTATTAAGAATTTCAGTGGCATATGTGCACCCCTAACTGATACAATAAGAGAGGATAGAAAAGAGTTCAAATGGACTGCAGCAGCTGCGAGAAGTTTTGAATTGCTGAAGAAGAAGGTAACAGAACAACCTGTATTGGCACTTCCAAATTTTAGAAAGGTTTTTCAGGTGGATTGTGATGCTAGTGGCAGTGCTATTGGGGTTGTATTAAGAAAGAAGGTAAGCCTATTGTATATTTTGGTGAAAAATTGAATGATGCAAAGAAGAAGTATTCTGTTTATGATCAAGAGTTCTATGCAATAGTTCAGGCCTTAAAGAAATTGAGGCATTATTTATTGCCAAAGGAATTTATTTTGTATACTAATCATCAGGCATTGTAGTACCTAAATAGCTAAGGTAAATTGAATCAGAGGCATATGAAGTGGGTAGAGTTCTTGCAGAGTTATACATTTGTGTTGAAGCATAGAAGTTGAAAATCTAACAGGGTTGCAGATGCACTAAGTAGGAGACAGTTGTTGCTTACAGTAATGTAGGTTGAAGTAGTTGGGTTTGATGAACTCAAGAATTTGTACCCTAAGGATCATGATTTTGCTGAAGCATGGAAAGCTTGTAAAGAACCTGTTGTTGTAGATAGAACCAAGTGGTTAGACTATTTGATTCATGATGGCATGTTGTTCAAGGGTAGTCAATTGTGCATTCCAAGGAGTTCCATGAGGGAAAAATTGATTAAGGAGAAACACAATTGAGGGATGATAGGATATTTTGGTCATGATAAGACCATTTCCGTTCTGAGAGAACATTATTTTTGGCCTCAAATGTCATAGGATGTGAAAAGGTTTGTACAGAGTTGTCAAGTTTGTCAAGTTGCTAAGCGATTTAACCACAATACTAGACTATATCAGCCATTTCTTGTTCCATCAAAGCCATGGGAGGACATAAGTATGGATTTTGTTCTTGGATTGCTGAGGACACAAAGGGGTAATGAATTAGTATTTGTGGTGGTTTATATGTTCTCCAAAATGGCACATTTCATTTCATGCCACAAACTCATGATGCTGTCCATATTGCAAACTTGTTCTTTAGAGAGGTGGTGAGACTACATGGTCTCCCAAGGAGTATAGTTTTTGACAGAGATAATAATTTGTGGGGTATTTTTGGAGGACATTGTGGAAGAAGTTGAGAATAGACCTAAAATTCAGTTCTACACACCACCTGCAGACTGACAGCCAAATAGAAGTGGTAAACAGAAGCCTAGGCAATTTGTTGAGATGTTTAGTTGGGGATAAGCCTAAGGGATGGGATTTGATTCTACCACAGGCAGAGTTTTCTTATAATAACTTTGTAAATAGGAGTACTGGAAAATCACCATTCCAAATTATATATGGGAGTAGCCCGAGGACTGCACTAGAGTTGAGGAAGATAGAACAAGGGGAGAGGACAAGTGCTAAAGCTGAGGAATTTGCTGAACATATCAAGCATCTAAATGATGAGGTTCAAGCACATATTACCAAGATGAATCAAGAGTATAAAGCTAGGGCTGATAAAAGGAGAAGACATAAGGAATTCCAAGTAGGAGATTTAGTCATGGTGCACTTACGAAAAGAAAGATTTCCAGCCGGTACTTACAATAAGCGAAAAATGAAGAAATTTGGCCCCTGCAAAATTTTGAAGAAACATGACTCAGGAAATGCATATGAGGTGGAGCTGCCAGATGGTATTCACATTTCTCCCATTTTCAACATTGCGGATTTAACAGAGTATCATGATGATGGTGCAGATGAGGAGCTGGTGTTAGATCCATGTTCGATTCTTGCTTCTAAGAAGGAGGAGATAGAAGACATTCTAGACCATCGTGTGGGTAGTAGTACCAAAAATAGGCAGTATGAAGAGTATTTGGTCAAATGGAAAGGATGACTGATCAACGACTCAACTTGGATTTTAGTAGCTAAAGTTTCCCATTTGGAATTTCCTCTACCATTCATAAAGTGACTGGGTCACTTTTCAATCTACCCTGGGTGTCTGATGCAGGAGCATCCAGAGGTATAAGGGCAATCCTATGTCACCCAAAAAATGTACTTAGACTTAGTTTCTATTTTATGTGTTTTCATTTTTGGACACCCATTTGGGTCAAATAAATGTTCCAACTCTCACAGTTCCACTACCAGTGTGCTAGTAAATCTCAAAAAAATAGGAGTATGTAATTGGGCCATCATTTTGGTAAACTAGAAGGTGTGAATTGGCTAGATGAATGTAATTGCGGTTTAGAGCATTCCAAAAAAAGAATCAGGTCAAAAGGCCCCACGGTTTGAAAGTTATGGCTATTTTTTGAGTTGTGGAGACCTCCTAAGAATGCTTCAATGTCAGGTTAGGTGCATTAAATGTACTCAAAAAGAGAGAAAAAATGGGGGACAAGCAAGGATTTTCCATGGGGCTAATGAGCATTTCAAGAGCTTTCTAAAAATGTAAACGGTTTGTCAATCAGAGCTACGGTTCAAAAGGAATGCCTCACAGAAGTTTGGTTACCATTTTTGGATTCTTCTAGATTTGCGTCGACTTCTAATGCAACTTTTGAAACCTTCTATTTGATTAGTGGATGCCTACTAGCACTTTCTAGAATGTACTCCTAATCCTTAACCCTTTGGGGTCTATTTAAGGAGATTTCTGGCATTATAAAAGGCAGTTCAGAGTGGAGTTTGAGAGGAGGTACTAAAAGGAGAAATTATCTCTAGATTTATGCTATTGTAAGCCCTTAGGGCATGTTTTGAAGTTTATTTTCTCTGTACTATTTGTACTAGCTTATTTTCTTAGTTAATATAATTTCCCCTTTTCTATTGTGTCCATTTTGTGCTTAGGTTATGGCACTTCAAGAGCTTTTCGAAAATGTAAACGGTTCGTCAATCAGAGCTACGATTCAAAAGTTATGCCTCTCGAAAGTTCGGTTACCATTTTTGGATTCTTCTAGATTTGTGTCGACTTCTAACACAGCTTCTGGAACCTTCTATTTGGTCATTGGATGCCTACTATAACTTTCTAGAATTTACTCCTAGTCCTTAACCCTCAGGTGTCTATTTAAGAAGATTTTTGGCATTGTAAAAGGCAGTTCGGAGTGGAGTTTGAGAGGAGGTACTGAAAGGAGAAATTATGTCTATATTTATGCTATTGTAAGCCCTTAGGGCATGTTTTGAAGTTTATTTTCTTTGTACTATTTGTACTAGCTTATTTTCTCAGTTAATATAATTTCCCCTTTTCTATTGTGTCCATTATGTGCTTGGGTTGTGTTCCCATCAAGTGGTATAAGAGCATCCCTTTGTCAGTGGTAGTTGAGTGTGTCTTCATCAGTTAAGTCTGTGACTAACCTTGCTTGGTATGAACAAAAATCATGTGATCCTTTTGTATTAGATATAATGATTTGGATCTTTTGCTTCTTTCATTTGGAACTACTCGAGATATAGCTTGAAGAAACAGTTCCAATCCCTCCTTTATAGAATCTAATTGGAAATGGTGGAGTCACCCACTTCTTGAGTGACATTGCAATCATTTGAACTATTCTACTTGGTAGATTTAGGAATCCACTACTGTCTCATTTGCTTCCTAATATTATTAGCTTCAACTTTCTTTTCATCTTCAACTCTTCCTATGTTCATGCATTTTTTAGCTATATGACCAATTTTAGTGCATGTATAACATCTTACTATTGAATCTCTCTTTCTTAAGTGACGTCTTGTGTAGTCTATGCCAATGTGTCCATATTCTCCACAATAGTGACATTTGCACCAAGTATTATAATCCTAACCAAATATTGCTTTGACAATTGGTTTAGCTGGATTGAATGGTTTGGATCTGCATTCAGATGCCTTGTGGCCTTGTTTCTTGCATTTGTGACATTTACCTTCAAATTTTGTTTTCTCCTTACACTCATTAGCTTTATGGCCATGTTTACTGCAATTGTAGCATTTTCTATTGAATTTTTTTTTTCCATTGCTCCAACATTTGTCTGATGTAAGACCTAACTTACCATAGTGATTGCAAGTAGGTCTTTGATTCCTTTGGGCACCTTGTTTTAAAGATTCACCTTCTTCTTTGTAACCAAGTCCTACTTTACCTTTTTTCCTATGAATATTCTTCTCACTTTTTTGAGTCAATTGATTCGTGTCTACTTGGGATTTCATCCTCCTTTCATTGAGCTTCTTTTTAGAGATTAGATCAGCTTTCAATCTTTCATTGATCTGTCTTTCAGTGATTAGATCATTCCTTAAGCTTTCATTTTTAGATCTCAGATTCATGATTTCTTCATTTTCATTAGAGAGCTGATTGATAAGACTTTCTTACTAAAGGGATTGATTTTGACTTGTATTTTTACTTGCCTTGAAGTCTTCACTTGCCTTATTCCTTTGTTCCAAGATTTCACACATTCTTGTTGACTGAACTTCTTGTTCTCTTTTCAATTTTCTTACCTCTTCTTGTAGAGAGCCATTCTTTGCTAGGAGTTCTTTGATTGCCTCATTAGCTTCATCTAGACTACTTGATGGGAAAAAAATTTCAATCTTTTCTTCAACATACTAATGATCATTCATTTGTCTTACAAGTTCCTTCCTTCTTTTTAGGGATTGGGAAAGATGCTCTTTTGCTTCCTTGAGTTGAGCTATGACCATTTCTAGATCTAACTTCTCATTCTTAATAGCTTTGTCTAGTTTGAATATCTCCATTGTCCTTGATCTTTGCTCAAGCTATCAAACTTTATCCTAAGAACCACAGTGCTCTGATACCAATTGTTGGAAATAATCAAGACTAGCTAGGTTACTAAGAGGGGAGGGGTGAATTAGTAATCTCAAAAAATTTAAATTAATTCAGCACTTAACCATACATATCATTCATCATTCATTCATCTAATCTACTGCATGCATGAGAAGATAAACATTCATAACAAAGAACACAGTATTTTGGTGACCCAAAAACCTTCCAAATAGAAAGTAAAACTAGGGTAGGGATGATACCCACAAAACTTCACTATTGCAGTATAAAGTTGGCCTGTTAGGGCTTAGATTGATCACTTCTGATGATCTACCATGTTAAGAGAAATTTAGACTACTAGGTCCACCTTGTTAGAGGTTTTATAAACATACAATGAAGTATGCACTCTGTTAGGAGATTTATACAAAGACTATTAAGTCTACCTTGTTAAAGGATTTGGATAACTCATTCACCTATTAGGATGAAATAGTAGATCTAACTTATAGCTTGATTGCTAAATAGATCTTGAAGTACATATCACCTCTTGTGACTGATATGTCTTTGTTGCTCCTTAATGACCTTGATAAATACTCTATTCTATTGCTAATTCACATTCGCTCTTCTCAAACATTACATATCAATTCCTTAAAATACTTGTTGTCATCATATTGCAAATGATAAAATACATTACATATATACCATTTCAATAATTACAATTGCAAGGTTGGCTAAAATGCAAGTAAACAAAATATTACTGAGTTGGCCAAATAGTAGAAAATTTAGGCTCTTCAAGTTGACTTGGTGACCTTCTAATGCATGACATCCACTATATTACTTAGTATCATCATGCACTTGGTAGAAGTAGAAGCTTGGTCCATACTAATCACACAATGTAGCTCGGAACTTAGTAACCATTAGATACTCAAAAGATATAGTGTTACTCGGTAGATACTAAATCCTTTGTTTACCTTTTCGTCACTTAGTAAACACTACATATCCATTAGTTAGTAGCTTCAAGAATACTCAGTGTGAACTACTTAACTACTGAAGTTACAAGGTAACTATTGAATGCTTGGTATAAACTGTAGACTAAGTGATGAGCTCAGTAAGCATTTAGAATTGAATAAGTGTTGTCACTAATGAAAAATTCAACATAAGGCCAACATCCTATACATAATGGAATATTGAATCAATATACTTTTTGGATGAATGGGAAAAAGAAAATATTTCTATTTTTTATTGAAAGTCCAGATGAGGTTACGTGTACTACTATGAGAATTTGCATGGTTAATGGAAAGGAGTTTGACAAGGAAATGAAGAAGACTCAAGTCTATTTTTCTATAATCCCTAGGAGACTGAGTTGTGCTAGTAGAAACCAAGTATAAGAAAACTTTGCTAATCGAGTGCCAGACCAAGTGATTGCAGAAACTGGTAGTATTGATCGAGTGTCGGTAGAAAATTTAGAATTTCTGAATGAGTATAAAGAAATTGTTGTAGAAGATATATTTAATGGTTTACCTCTAGTGAGAAGTATAAGTCATTGTATGGATTGATTCTAGGATCTTTTTTGGTGAATGAAGCACCATGTAGGTTGAAACCTAGTGAAAATGAACAACTTAATTAACAAGTGCAAGAGTTGTTGGAGAAAGGTTTTATTAGATAAAGTTTGAGTCCATGTGTTTTACCTTTCATATTAGCACCTAAGAAAAATGGGGAATAGAGAATGTGCACTAATTAAAGAGATATTAACAAGATCATAGTGAAATCTAGGTTTCCTATGACAAGGATGGATGCTATAATGGATTGTTTGAGTGGAGCAGAGTATTTTACCAAGATTGATTTGAAGAGTGGCTATCATCATATTAGAATCAAAGAAGGTGATAAATGGAAGACTACTTTACAAAATATGGTTCGTATGAATGCCTGGTAATTCCTTCTAGTTTGACTAATGCACCTATTACTTTTATGAGGTTAGTGAATAAAGTTCTAAAAGGATTCTTGGGTAAGTTTGTGATTATTTATCTAGATGATATTTTGATATTGAATGAGACTAAGGAAGAAAATTTTGAGCATGTTAGACAAGTATTGTAGAGATTAAAGAAGAAAAGTTGATGATTAATCTAAAAAAGTGTTCTTTTATGCAAGAAGAGATTGTGAATTTTTGATTTTTGATTTCAGCTAATGGTTTGAAGATGGATCCTAAGAAGGTCAAATATAATTTAGAGTGGCCTACACCTAAGAATGTGGGTGAGGTAAGAACATTTCATGGTCTGGCTAGTGTTTATAAATAGTTTATAAGGAATTTCAGTTTTGTTTGTAATTCTATGATTGAGACAATGAGAGGAGATAAAAATGAATTCAAGTGGACACATGGATTTGATAACAATTTTGAGACTTTACAACAAAAGGTTGTTGAGTTTCTTGTATTAACTTTGCCTGATTTCAATAAGGTATTTCAAGTTGAATGTGATGCAAGTGGTAGTGTAATAGGAGCTATATTAAGTCAAGAACGTAAATCTATTCCTTTCTTTAGTAAGAAGTTGAATGATGCTAAAAGGAGGTATTCTATGTATGATCAAGAGTTTTATGCTATTGTTCAAGAATTGATGAAGTGGAGACATTACTTGATTCCTGAGGAGTTTGTGTGTATACTGATCATAAAGCTTTATAGTACTTGGGAAGTCAACATAAGTTTAATCAGAGACACATGAAGTTGATTGAGTATTTGCATAATTTAACATTTGTGATTAGGCATAAGAGTGGAGTCACTAACTAAGTTGCTGATGCATTGAGTGGAAGACATTCTTTGCTAATTGAGATGAATGTTGAAGTTCTTGGTTTTGATGAGATGAAGGAGTTGTATGATATTGATCCTAATTTTTATGAGATGTGGAGAAAGTGCAAAGCACCTCATTTGATAGAAAAGCTGAGTAAGTTTGATGAATATTTTATTAAAGAAGGTATGTTGTTTAAAGGTATTTGGTTGTGTATTCCTAAGAGTTCTATGAGGTTGAATTTGATTAAGGAAAAACATAGTGGTGGTTTGGATGGATATTTTGAAATTGATAAGATATTGAGTATGTTAAAAGAAAAGTATTATTGGCCTCAGATGTATAAATATGTTCAAAATTTTATGAAGATTCAAGTTGCAAAAGGAGTAAGTTAGAATAATGGCTTATATACACCTATTAATATTTGTGAGAAACCTTGGAGTGACATCAATATGGATTGCCTAGAATAGTGAAGGAATATGATTCTATATTTGTTGTTATGGATAGATTTTCTAAAATGGCTCATTTCATAACTTTTAAGAAGACATCACATTTTGAGTAGATTGCTGAGATTTTCTTTAAGGAGATTGTGAGATTGCATGGATTACAAAAAAGCATTATTTTTGATAGAGATAGTAAGTTTTTTGGTTATTTTTGGAAGACTTTGTGGAAGAGGATGGGTACCAAGTTAAAAATGGCTCTACTTTCCATCCACAGATAGGTGGATAGATAGAGGTTGTGAATAAAACATTGGGTAAATTTTTGAGATGCTTAGTTGGAAATGAATCACATAATTAGGAGATGATATTAGCACAACCTGAGTTTTCATATAATAATTATGTGAATAGGAGTACATGGAAGTCACCTTTTGAGATTATTATTGGAATGTATCCTAGAAGAGTGTCAGATTTAAGGGATATTATTGGTAAAGAGAAGAGAAGTGATGTAGGAGAAGAGTTTTCTGATTTCATGGAGTCTTTGCATAAGGAAGTGATGCTGAAGTTGGAACAAAGTAATTAGAAGTATAAAGAGATTGGTGATAAGTCTAGAAGACATCATGTTTTTGAAGTTGGTAATGTGATGATGGTTCATTTGAAGAAGGGAATATTTCCTATTAGAACATATAGTAAGTTCAAGATGAAGAAGTTTGGACCTTGTAAGATCTTGAAAAAATTTGATAGTGGAAATACTTATGAAGTTGAGTTACCTAATGACATGGATATATCTCCTATATTCAATGTTGCTAATTTTTACAAGTATCATGAGTCACATGATGAAGTTTCTATATTAGATTATTATCCTAAGAATCATATTAAAGAGATTGAATAGATATTGGGTCAAAGAATTGGGAAGAGAACAAGAGGAAAAGATTACTATTAGTATTTAATAAAGTGGAAGAACAAACCAATGGAAGATGCTACATGCATTTCCCAATCTAAGTTGGATTTAGCTTAGGTTGTGACATCTCAATGATTTAGGAGAATCATTTCTTTTAACCTTAGTTGTCTAACATAGGAGTATTCTAGGTTGCATTACTATCCTGCATATTTTCCTTCTTTCTTGGTGCTGTCTAGTTGCAATGTCTTGCATTGCCAAATTTCTTAGTTGGTGTTGAGTTTGTAGTGGTTTTTGAGTTCATAGTTTCTACAAAGTTTGTTTGGGTGCCAAATTCCTTTGGTTTCAAAGTGTTGTTGAGTTTTCTAAGTTATTGCATTTTTCTTGGTCTTTGTTTTTCAAGTTGTCTATGTGTGGTTTCTTGTTAGAGCCAAAATTTTCATTTAATTTTATGATAAGTATCTACTGTGAGCTAACCTGTGGCTTGTTCTAGAATTTAATATGAGAGATTATTTTTGTTGTATTGCAAGAGGCCAACTTTTGGCCATGCATGTATTTAAAGAGGTCTTTGGTAGAGTTTTACACATAGATTTTAGAAGGTAGAATTATAGGAGGAATAGAAGCAAGTTGAGATCTAAAGTATGATCATTGAAGTTTGAATCTGATTGTATTGTGGCCATAACCCAAAAGGCCTTGCAACTGGGCATGTATCTAATATATTTGATAAATATATGAAAGCAATTGTTCATCTATCTCCTGAGTTTTGTTGTATGTTGGTGTTTATTTACATTGTGTTTACTCTCATAGGTGGTTGAATAGCTAGGTGCCACTAGCCCTGGCTATCTCATCCCTCCCTACATTAGATCTGTAAAGTACAACTCACTTTGCAAATTTAGATCTCCATTCTCTCATTTGCTAGTTTATTGACTAGCCTCCATTGCCATCTCTGTCACTGATCTACTTGGCATTTCCTCAATAAATCACTCTTCACCAAATGCTTCATACTTCACCTCTACTATTTTTTGCTTCACAACTTATCCTTAAGATTACAAATAAAAAATGAACCAACCTTAGAAAACATCTATTATGCCTCCTTAAATAATTAATTTATTTCTTTTTCCTCTTAAACATCACTGTTGATCTTAAGGTTAGGCTAGATTCATTGAATCCTTCTATATTTTTGTTGTTTTTGTTGTTCTCGTATAAAATTCTAATCAAATCCTTTCCTTTGATTGCTTAAAAAAATCTCTTCATGCATTAAGTATGCCAACTCATCAATCCTCATCTTCCATATTCTTTGACTAATTCAAAATTCTAACTATGTCAGCATGAAATTCAAATCTTTCTCAAGCTATAGCTTTTTCTATCACTTGAAATTCACAATGTTCTTGTGCTCGGTCATCACTATGTAGCTCGACATACACTATACTATCTCACTTAACATCAAGAGGCTTGCTCAACCATTACTATGCTCAATAACTACTAACACTTCTTCATACATTTTCTTGGTAATAACTAACACCTACTGTGAACTATTTTTTTCAACTTCCACATAAGTTCCTTAATCTTTAGGCTCATCTCCTTCATTGACCAATTGATATTGATGCTCAGTCAAGATTATCCTTATTAATTTTTTCAAATCTAAGCTTCATCTAACTATCTTGCTCACTTCATGTATTAATTGAACAACACATGATCTTGTCAAGGACTAAGTTAGCCCATTATATTTCCATGATACTTCTTATCCCTTATCAACACCACTAGCTCACCTTTCTATCTCTTCTTTTCAAATCCTCTCCATCAATCAAATGATATGGCAGTTTATTAAAATGTATCCCCAGTAGGTTTGACATTATTTTTTAACAATACATTTAACATCAATTAAAATATAATAATTTTACCAATTATAGTTTCCAATAGATCCATGAGTACTTTGACTACAACCTTTACTATATTATTATTACAAAGAGTAATATTATGTAAAAATCTATCACCAAGCTTTGAAAATATATCTTTACTACAAGGCATGTGATTACAACACCCAAAATCCAAATACCAATTATAATTTACATTATTTTCTACTTTTCCAAAATAAAAAATAAAAATATTTCAGTAATGATCTTCATCTTGATTAGCATAATTGGCATTATTATTATTTTGTTTAAATCTATATTCTTTCTCAACACGTCCATACCTATTGCAATGATAGCATTGGATGTTCCTTTTATCAAATCTACCTCCATCTCTTCCTCTGATTCCTCTTGAGTAATTCTAATTTTGACCCCTTCCCTAGCCTCTATTGTTGTCTCACTCAACATCAACAGGTTCACTGTCATGCCCAAACTACGACGGCAAAAACACACAATTTTTTTTTTTTTTAATACTAATTAAAAAGCTCTATGTTTGATAAGGTTGTGATCTCCGATGAAGGAAAAAGGGTTCATTACATTTCATCTTAAGTTATAAACTTGTGGAGGAATACATTGTTAAATTTTGAACTCTCGTTATTAATATGATCTCGACATTTGTTACATTACTACATAATTATACTTAATCTAAATTGCTTAAATTAGAATCTAATTTTAACAAGTACTAACCAATTCTCGATTAAAGCTAACAAAATTTCATTTAATTAAATATTTAGAACACTAACTAAAACATAAACTAACTTTACACCAAAAAAAAAATGAAAATTAAAACAACTTTAATAAAATACTTGCTAACTAATACTACTCTAAAATATATCAACTAAATCTTATTAAATATAAATTTAATTAAATAACAAATAACTAAATTTAATACCCACTAACTAAATATAAATCAATAATACACTTAAACTAGTTTAAAAAAATCATATTAGTCTAGAACTAAAGTTACACTAATTTAAATGATAATAGAACCTACAAATTAATATTAATTTAACATGATACTTAATTCATAACAAAACTAATCTTATCATTATAATTCTAATACAATCACAAATCAAATACCACATTCAATTAACACTAAAATAAAACTATATTTGCAACTAAACTATATTCCAATATATATATATATATTTTAAAAAATACTAACTAATTTAAAATCTAAACTATATTACATTTAATATTAAGCTAACTTAATTTATAATTAGCTTTAAAACAAAAAATTCAAAATAACACAAATATTCTAACATGAACTTTTAACTAATTTTATTAACAATTAGCAAAACAAAATAAATTACATAAACCTAAACTAACACACACCCAAAAACTAACTTAAAACTTAAATTAAAAACTATGACTCAACTACACTAAACTAGCCTCTACTAACATCTAACCTACTAATAACAACCTATACTTTAAATACTAACTAAATTAAATTTAAACTAAACTAATCTAAATAATATAAAACAACTAAACTAACCATGCATAAATCAAATACCCCAAACCCCCTAAACTCTAACCCTCTACCTAAACTCTCCCCCCCCCACACCCTACCACCCTATTACCCACATGCTTGGGTGAATCCCCAAGTAGGGTGTGCTTCCCTATGCTTGCAAGCACATATCCCCTTCTACACATGGAACAAAGCCCCAAGTTGGGCGCTCAACAAGGCTTGGTGGAGGGTTTAAAATTGTTTTGTTTAACACTTGATTGCCTTGACTTTATAACTTTATTTACCCCAACTTCCTTCCATCCACTAACATGTCTAATCTCCTCTCACGCAACCCAAGGGTGATGCAGGAGAGTATGTTGGTCAAGAGGGATGAAGCAAGGCTTGTCTAATGACAAGTCTCTTCTATTTAATATAGTAGAAGCATAAAGTTAGTTTGGTGGTAACATAGGATATTTAGAATATTACTAATATTTTTAGGATATTTAGCTCATTTAGGATATTTGTATGTATCTACTTTTTATTTTGTTTTTTTAACTTCTTATTTTAAGTAAATAATATTTTATAAGTTTCAATAAAGAATATTAGAAGAATCTTTTAGATTCTCTGTTTCCAAAATGGTAACAATTCTTTTTCTCATACAAAAGATAGAGAGTTTCTACTCTCATGAAACTTTTTTTTTTTTTTTTTGCAAAATTTTTTTCTATGTAAGATTTACAAGGTAATGTATTTTTTTTCAAGGTGTATTTTATTTTTTTTGATGGAATTAATACATAGATTTAATAATTGTGACACAATAAAAAAAGATTGATTAATATCTTAAACAATTTGAATTGAACTATCAACCATAACCATTTTTCTTTCCTCAACATAGTTTTCATATTTAACATATAAGGAAAACTTAAAAATTTTGCTTAATTAATCCATCATCATAACATCTTATTTCTGATGTGCATCCATCTAATTTAAAATTTCGATTGAATCACATGATAAACAATTATACTCAATCACCATTTTTATTGGCAAACCTAATTCAAAGGCTCAGCCGGGAAAGAACCAGGAAGAAAACCCAGCTTTGTTGCCATTACTACAAAGTTTGAAATACAAATTACACAGGATTTCAATCCTGAATTACAACAATTTAATTAAATTTTCTTCATGACCCTCATCAAGGGATTCATAACAATTTCTGCAACACATTTCTAGAACCATAGAGGGAATAGAATCTGATCAGGTGACCACAAGCATGACCAAGAACAAATCAAACATGCATATTCATACAAGGCTTGAACTTATTCATTCAACTTCTACATAAGTTCCTTAATATTTAGCCTCATCTCCTCCATTGACCAACCAATACTTATGCTTACTCAAGCTTACTCTTATGAATTTTCCAAATCTAAGCTTCATCCAAATGTATTCTTCACTTCATGTATTAATTGAACAAAATATTATCTTGTAAAGGACTTACTTATCAAGTTCCCATTGTATTTCCATGATACTTGACTTCACATCAATTATCAACACCACTAGCTCACCTTTCTATCTCTTCTTTTCAATTCTTCTTCATCAGTAAAATGATATGACACTTTACACTATTAGTAAAATGTCTCTCTAGTAGGTTTGACATTATTTTTAACCAATAAGTTTGACATCAATAACAACATAACAATTATTCCAATAATAGTTTCCAACACATCCATGACTCCATTGGCTACAACCTTTACTATATTGTTATTACCAAGAGTAAAATTGAATAAAAAACTATCGTGAAGCTTTGAAAATATACTTTTATTACTCAACATGTGATTACAACACCCAAAATCCAAATACCAATTATCATTTACATTATTTTATGATTTTCTAAAATAACAATTTTTTATTTTATTTTAGTGAGGATCTTCATCTTGATTAGCATAATTGGAATTATTATTACCTTGTTTAAATCTACATTCTTTCTCAACATGTTTATACCTATTTTCAATGATAGCATTGGATGTTCCTTTTATCAAACCTTCCTCTATCTCTTCCTCCTAGAGAACCTCCTCTTGCTTTGGTTCCTCTTGAATAATTCTAATTTTGACCCCTTCTCTGGCCTCTATTGTTGTTATAACTGCTCCTAGCACAATCATTCTTTGAAATTTGCAATTGGAAAGAAAAATATTTGTGAAAAATTCTTGTCGATGTTAGAATCATAGAATAATTGGGGCTTGGGGGGGGGGACGGTGCAGTAGGACTTAGTTATTATCAGGTCTAGATGTACCAATTCACCTTTTAACAACTTCAAACAACTTATTCAAACTCTTAAATCCACTCAGCTAGTATAGAAACTTATCAACAAATTGACTTATTTATTCATCACTAGCTCTCTATTCACTATATGAAAATATTATAAATTAATAATAGTAGATAGAATACATCATAAAAACATCATTCACACATGTATACCACTAAGATATAATGTAGTAACCCAATTTGGGAATAACTACCAAGTAACATGCTACCACTTTACACTCTTCTGAAGTGAGCTTAGTTAAGAGCTAACCCTATTAAAGGTTATAATTTTCTTTTAGGTGTGATCAAGTTAAAGGATTTAAACCACTCTATTAAGAGTGTCTTCTTTAGAGGTCTTTAGATCATTCCATTAGAATATCAACTTGATTAAAGGATTAGTAATATGACTATTAGGTCAACCTTGATTAAAGAATTTTACTCTCACAATAGTAATAGGGAAACAACTAGGTTTGATCTGATAAAATACAACTCACTTTGCAAATCTAGATCTTCATTTGGCTCATTTTTGGTTCATTTATTGGACTTCAACATATACTCCATCCATAATCTGCTAGGAAACCCTTCAAGTAATCACACTTTACCAATCTTTGCACTTTCCCTTTGCTAACTCTATTCTTCATAGGTTCTCCACAAAATTTCAAATCAACAACCATAAAATATCCCTTATGCCTCCTTAAATAGGTATCTTGGATGACATCACCATAGATCTTAGGGTTTAATCAGATTCATCAAATTTCTCCATCATTTTGTCCTCCTCCTTTCTTTGAAATTATTCAAGCCTCTCTTTAAATCCTTGCCTTCAATTCCTACATAAACTCAATTCATGCATTTAATATACCAACTCATCATTCCTATAACAGTTACAGATTTTAACTATTTTATAAATTCAACTATGTTGGCTTCAAATTTCAATTCTTTGAGAAACTATTAATTTGCTGAGACTTGGTTATCACTATGTTCTTCATCCTAGTTAACACTATATAGTTTGGCCTCTATTATTTTTTCCTCACATAGCTTAAACTTTCTCACTCAACATTAATTCACTTGGTCTCTACTTATGTTTTCTCCTTCATCTTTCTCGACCATAAATATCACTCAACTAATACTATTTTGTTCAATTATACTTGAGTTAATCATTTTCTTCAACTTCTTCATTGACCTCATAAAATTTTCACTCACTAAATCTTAATTTTTTACTCGATATCTCATCTTTCATCAAACATCTCTTCCATATTTCAACTTGTTGGGACTCAAAACTCCAACATTGATTTTGAGTACCATTCTAAAAACCAAGTCTAAATGAAACCCTATAAGAGATTTTCATACATATCTACCCAGCTAACATTTTGAGTCATAGGATGTGTTAAAAATTTTCATTACCCTTAATTTAGTATTTTCATACACCTCAGGTCATTAGTTTGAAGCCTCAAATCATTTAGTGAAGTGTCATTTGGAACATTTGAGAAATCTACTTTTTTGCCCAAGTGTCAAACAAAGTTTGGATGGTTAGTTTGGATTTGAATATCTTGCACCAATTGACTGTCACAATTTACCACTTTGGGAGTATCTATTATGCATATGAGAGAATCTATTTTGCAGATTTCAAGTCATTTTTATATTTTTTGTCAAGGTTTTGAATCTCTCAAAGTTTGTTGTTCATTGTTGTCATCCTAATGCACATTGTTGAAAATTTTGGGAGGCCCTGTTTGACAGTGAATTTTTTATGATTTGTTGAGTGTTGTGAATAAAGGGTCACACTAATACATTCTATTCATAAATGACATACTATATCTACATTTTCCAAGTCTACTAAATCCATTTGATGATTTTCCAAAACTAATTCCATTTACAAAAACTTAAAACTATTGGAAATATAGATGGGAAATGTATACTTCTAAGAGGGGTGGTGAATTAGAAGTTCTAATCTCTAACCAATAAAAATTTTACTTTTAAAAAAAATACATGCATGAACAAATTAGAATAACATATAAATTAAATGCATCTACATAAACACTTTGACACCAGATATGATTACCTAGAAACCCTCCAATACTAAGGTAAAACTTGGGTGGGGATAACACCCACAAGTCTTCGCTACTGCAGCAATAAAGTTCACCTATTAAGGATACATAATTTGACCATTCTCATGATCTTCCCTATGAAAGGCCTACCCTATAAAAGGCTTACAAAGTATTGTTAGATCCCTACCTTGTTAAAGGATTTTAACACCCTATTAGAAGTATGCCTAGCTAAAGGACTTTAGAAAACTCACTTGGAATGTCACCCTATTAAACGATTTCACAATGACTATTAAATCAACCTTTAGGCAAAGGATTTCATCCTACTAATACAATTATTAGAAAGTATAGTAGAATGTGTGATCTAATACACTTACAATCTGATATTGGTGATTTCAAATCCCAATTCAATCCTTCTTGATCCTTTTGATTTGATATGAAATTGCTATAACCTTGATTCTTTGTTTTGATAACTGATTCTACAATTCTTTCCTTCTTCTAAGTCACCTGGAACTTGATCAATTCACCCCTTTCACTTCCTCCAAATCTTTGCTAGCATTATCTTCTCACATGCATTCTCTAATGCTCTCTTTCATACTAAATTATGGGGCTTCGTCTCCCTTTAAAAGACTTTGGTGGCTTAGGGTTAGGTATGAATCTATGATTGAGATTCATCCATTTTTCCTACTCAATTCATTCCATTTTTCTAATTGGTTGCATGTTGATTGCATGGAGAATTCAAATAGATTCAATCTTATCTTCAAAGCTTCAAGATCCATCCATATGTTAGCTCAAAAATTGTTTACATAGTTGTTTATGCCATCAAAAACAATTAGTTCAATTTTGTGTTTCTCAGCATCTGTTAATACTAATGCTCTTCACATACTATAATTTTGAATGGCTTGGCACTTGAACTTGCTTGGCATCTATTGTTCACTCGACACTTGAAACTTGCTTGGCTCTATTTATTTTCTTGACAGTTACTATTTACTCAGCACATGAGTGACTCTATACTTATTGCAACTCAACATCTATACATGTTATACTTGGCATATGTTACTAGCTCATCACGATCTTAGTAAATATCTTAAGTGTGTGGACACTAAATTTTCAAATCCAATCTAAGATCAACAATCTCCCCCTTTGACATGAGTGGAAAAAAGACTTAACTACACATGATGAATCTAATTTCCTTGAGTATAATATACACCTAGTTTGGCATATACACAAAACTTCAAAATTTTTCAAAATTTGGTAATGAACTATATACCTCAAAATTTTTGTAACTCCCCCTATGCTAATGTGTCTTTTTTGTATCCAAAATATCTTTGAGTAGATTTTCCTCTACTATAACTCTTTGTCTTCATTCTAATACTCTTTATTTGATATGTTATGATATGATACCCTAATTTTTCTTTTCTACTTATGTATTCCCCCTTTATTTGTTACTTTTTTATTTACTCCCCCTTTCACATGTCTGCCCTTGCATATATTGTTCTCCTTTAATTTTTCTCTCCTTTTTTTGACACTGATGTCAAAGGATCTATACACTAAGTGTGGATTTATCCAAGAAGTTCTTATTAACTTCCATTACAATCTTGAGAACAACATGCTAGTTGTGTATTGCAATATCTAGTGATTTGATTTGGATGACTATCTTTGCTACAAGGTGAGCTAAGGCATCTAATTTCAAAAGATTAGGAATATTCTTGAGTATTATTTCAGCATAGGCTAGTTCTTATTGGAGTATCTCCATGTGAGGGATGATGGAGGCTTGAATCTAAACTAACTTGGCTCTAGTATTAGCCTCTTCTACTATTAGTATAGCTAGTTCCTTCTATGTGTGAAGTGTGGAATGGAAGTACTTCTCACTTTGAGTTGGTTTTTGTGGTAACTGCATAGTAAATATGTTTAGGTTTCTCTCCAGACTCAAAATCCTTTGGCTCATTTCTTGTGTGAAGAGTGTGGGGTCATAGAGTTTGTTGGACAATGAGAATATATTCTCAAGTACCTTCTTCACTTTTTCTATCTTTGTAGCCAATTCCACTTGTGGCATCACTATTCCACTAGATGTTTTCTCATTCACTTTTCCTTGAAACTTCTTTATAGACCATTCCATGAGTTTTGCATTGGTTTCCTGGTCTTCATTTGTCACCTGTTCAATAATTTTTGATAGTTGTTCCAATATTAGCTTGGTTTCATCAGGTGTCTGCAAGCTGAATGCATCTAAAAAGATGTCTTTTTATTTCATGTAGTGTTTGCCTTTGTTGATACTCCTTTCTAAGTATCTCTTAGTTCTTCTTCCTTTCCAATACCTCTTGTATCTCATTTATTTGGTCAATGTTCATGGTTGCATAGTCATACTTTGGTATGTTTATTTCCTCATCTAATGTTGGGTCTCCATAGTGAAGTAACCTTGCAACCTTTATTGATCTTGAGCCTAGTGCTGAAATTTGACAATTGAGTTTGGTTTTGACAATTGAGTGTCAACAAAAACTGCCCAGTTGCCTTTTATGATAGCTTACCAACAACCTAGTGGAATAAGTATATGGGTAACAAGATACTAAGAGGGGGAAGGGGTAATCAATTTTTAGGCTAACTACCAACATTTCCCTTTAGGATTTGTGACATGGCTTAACTACCTCCTATGTTCTATAAATCTAGTGGTTGTATTGGGCATTGATAGGTTGATCTTTTAGTGTAACAAAAACTCTATCTTGTAACAAGTGGTATCAAAGTTTGGTCATAGGTTTGAATCTCCTCAAGTAATGTTGAGAGGGGGATTGTTCAACTAATCACCAATTTTCCCCTTAACTACCTCCTATGTTCTATAAGTCTAGTGGTTGTATCAGGCATTGATAGGTCAATCTTTTGGTACAACAAAAACTCTAGCTTGTAACATCAGGATCTTAAACTTTTATCATAAAATAATTCCTTTAATTCATATCAAAATAATTTCATAGATCTATCAATAAAACTATAATGCTGAAACATATATCTAATACATTACATCCATAAAAGTTTAACAAATAACATAATGATTTTGTTACCTAGAAACACTTTAAAATGAAGGTAAAACTAGGGTGGGGATGAAACTCACAAAACTTCACTATTGCAACAATAAAGTTAACCAGTCAAGGTTACAATGTTTGACCATAAGATATGATCTACCCTATGTGGGATATACCCTATTAAAAGCTTAAGAGACTATTAGGTCTCACCATGTTATAAGATTTTAAAATCACAATAAAGTAAAGACCCTATTAAAATATGTACATTAGCCTATTATGACCATTCTATTAAGAGATTTACCCTATCTTAATTACAAAATAACTAGTTTAGTATCCAACCCTCAATTTTCTCTACAAGCTAATCTTTGGTCTCTTCTTTCCTTTATCTCTAATCAGATTCTCCTACACTAATAAATTTATCTAGTTCTTCATTTTTCTAATTTCTCTCTATTAGATCTTCCTTTTGAAACTTTGCTTCACTCCTTGACATGCACATATCCCTTATGCTTTTTTATTGTATATGTTTCTAGGGTTAGAATCCTCCTTAAATAGACATTACGTGAAGTTTCTAGATCTTGATCAACAACTTAAACTTCATCATCTTTCATAGTTTACATCACTTTTTTTGATTGGTTAAATTGTATGCCTAGGGATCATTACATTTTATAATGACTCATAATGAACATATGTTCTAGCTCTAAAATATTAAATTTCATATAAATGTCAGCCAAAATGGTTTATACATGAGTGTGTGCCATTACAAGCTCATATATCAAAATTGAATTACTTGACACTTGAATATTCTAAAACTTAGTCATGCATAAACCTTCATGAAATTACGTAACTTCTATATGTCTATTTTCTTGGCTCTTAATAAAATTTCAATATGATCAATCTTCAATATATTGTTTAGCTCATATTATATTCCTTGGCTTGCATATCTACTCTATCTCTACTAAATGCTTGACAATCAGTGTCTCACTCGATATAAGTGTTATATGGTTAGCCATTACTAGATAACTTAATCACAGTGATGACCTTGTAATCTTTCCTTGCAAAAGACTTGCAAATTACTAAGTGTTGGGACACTAATTTGTAACATAGGCTTAGAGTTTAACAATCTAAAATTAGTGGAAAAAACACTTTGTCATGAAATAATTTCATTCAAAATGTATTCTCCTATTTGAGACCAAATTTTTTTTTGATTATGTTCATTCATTTGATTCTTATCTCCCCCTTTCACATTATTGGATATGTCCCCCTTTGTTCTTTCATCCTTTCTCATTATTTCTCATTTCTCATCTTTCCCCCTTATTTTTTTCACTGATTGAACTCGGGGCTATTGTGGTGAGTTGATATTTCTTAAAAAATTATGTATGACTTGCCACAACATTGGCATAACCAATATTCCATCTTTATTATACCTTTTTCAAAATCTGAAATTGAATCTTTAGCTTAGTTGCTTGGTCAATAAATCCTACAATGTCAGAAAAATGTCTCTTTTTTCGAAATATCTCTAGCTATAGAGATTACCTTGTGAATGATCTCTATATGTGATAATAGTTGAAGTTGAATCAATTCCAAATTATGCCTTATCACTGCATCTTTAGCTGCAAGCTCGGCTAATCTTGTCTGATTACATGTAAGTTCATTGTAAGAAAATGATCTTGAACTCGTTTTCTTTCCCAATGAATGAACATTGGATTTCATTCTTGCATGAAATAGCTCTAATAAACATGAAGTATCCATTGTAAAGAAATCTATATCACACAATTTTACATATAAAGAATTGATAGTGTTGAAAATTGTTTCAAATTGTGTAATAGGTATAGAAATATTGTCTTGTCTCTATTTAACTTCATGTGAGACTTTATATAACACTTTATGCCCCATTCTCCTTTCAAAACATTGTAACAACTTCTAATTTGTCTCTATGTCATCTATCTAAATTTTGCTAACCACATATACTAGATGGTCCAAAATTGGATACTAATTATTTACATCTATAAATCCAAATGCATCTATGAAAAAATCTTTGATAGTATGTAATACCTATCTTCTCTTCTAATCTATTTTTAGTTGTTCTTGTTTTTCCTTATGACTCAATAACACTTGTAATTCTTGCATTTTCTCTAGTGTAAGATTGTTCAAATCATATTTAGGTAATGTAATTACTTCATTAAGATTCACTGACTCATCATCCTCCTCCTCTTCATGAGTCTCATCTTGAGATCTGAAGGGTGTATCACTCAGTAGTGATAGTTGCAATTGTTTCCCATTTTCACTTGATCTCTCCTTTGGCTACTATACTAGTGTATAGATATCACCTATTACATAGGTGTTAAATGTGTTGGTTTTCCAACCTTTTCACTAGGTAATTTTATAAGAGCTTGAGTGGCCTTTTTCTCTTTCAGTGTGACTTTGTCCTTTTCCATTTGGGTGCATGAATCTTTCTCAAAATTTATATCCTTGTTCAAAGTTTTCATATAGATTGGTGGCATATATAAAATTAATGCCTTACAAAGTTTCTTGACACTTATAGCCTCAATAATTGGTGTGACTACAATATCATCAGTCTTCTTGACCTCAAGCATTAGATATTCAACTATCTATAATAAAATTGGGGTTTTATAGAGTTTTCTTGAGTCCTTTGCGAATTTCCTCTCTAGTTGGTATATTAAGACTAGGTAGAGGGGTGTCAGTGTCATCCTCAATTGTGATAGTGTCCTTTAGTTCATATCCACTAACAAGTTCTTCAATTTTTGTTGTCATCTTGGCCACTTCTTGCATATAATCATCTTTGAATTCTATAATATCTTGACCTTCCCTCTCCTCTACCATTGGAGTAAGCACTCCAAATACTTCTTTCCATACTCTTATATTATCATGCTCAATTTTAGGAGCTTTATTCTTCAAAATTTTATAGGCCCTATCCCTCGACAAAAAATTCTTAACAAAATCTTTAAGGGCTATAGACATGTGTCTCTTTCCCAAATATGACATAACTTGTGCTAATGTTGTTTTTCTTATTTTCTTTTCAGTGGTCAATGCTAATTTCAACTTGGAATCCACTCTATTGTACAATCCTACTAGAACTCCAGTTCCCAATTCCATGGGTGTATTCCTAAACATAATTAACATATCAATTAGTGTTCCTTCAAGTTTGACTTGGTCATCATTTCCCATAGAATCATATTGTAAGTCTTTGAGTGCCAAAATAATTGCTGATTCTTTCAATTTTTCACATATCCAATCTTAAGTCATTGGAGGGAGTCTATTCAATACTTGTAGTTTTCTATGTTGGAAATATGGTGAGATAGATTTTTTTATTGTTATCATTTATGACATCATGTATTCAGCATTTTATTTATGCATTTAGAGATAGAAAATTGTCTAAGTGTTAAACAATTTGCAGTAGCACAAAGAGCATATGTGATGTGTATAGATTACTGACCAAGAGTTAGCTATGTGAAGTTGAGGAAATTTTTATGATAGTATCATGATGACATGTATCACTACACAGGTGTGTATGGATAATATGACGTGAGATATGATTGAAATACAAGTATGAGTATTTAATAGAGCAGAATAGAGCATAGCGGAGAATTGGATTGTATGACATAAAGAATTATTTTAGTGAAAAAATAATTACTAAGACATGATGAGTTGACTATATTGATATTATTCTATAAGTTATTTTATATTATGCCAAGTGTGTGAAAGCATGAAGGTCAACTAAGAAGTGAATTATTAATATGCAAGGTAAAAGTAAAGATCTTATCTTGCAAATATAAGTGTGTGGCATATGTATGATCTATTCGATATATGTGATTGATGTGAAGTCCATGAGATGATATAAAAACTACATTTGATGTATGATTAGAGAAAGTATAAAATACAACAGACAAAAAATATTGTATATATTATGTATATCTATTATTGTGAAGAACTGAATTGTATAATTGCATGTTAGGGAAGTGGGCTCTTCTTAAATACATTGTATTTGATGCACCAATTCCTAACAAGGTTGAAGAAACTCCTAAGAGGGTCAAGGCTTCTAACAAGGCCTAGTGCTCTAAAAATGAATTATGAAGGTTGACTAAGCATTGAATTATGAATATGTGAGGTATAACTAAAGCTCTTATCTTACAAAGATACATGTGTGGCATATGTATGATCTATAAAATATATGTGATTGATTTGAAGTTGATGAGATTATATGTGAACTACATATGATGTATGATTAGAGCAAGTGAAAAATACAACATAAAAAAAGTATTGTATGTATATCTATTCTTATGGAGAACTAAAATATATAATTGCATGTTAGGGCAGTGGGCTCTCCTTGCATACATTATATTTGATCCACTAACTCCTAACAAGGTTAAAGAAACTCCTAAGAGGGTGGAGGCTTCTAACAAGGCCTAGTCCTCTAAGAAGGAATTGAGACACTATATGTATTTCATAGACTCCTAACCTAATCAATATCCTTAATAGGATGCTATTGTTTAGTGAATCATCTAGTGGGTATCATCCCCACCATGGTTTTCGTTTGGCCAAGATTTCCCTAGTTAAAAAATAATATTTTTATGAGTTCTCTATGTGTATGATTATATTTACTATTCAAAATTGTTGGTTTATTTTCATACATGTTAGGCAAATATTTTCCACCCGACAGTTTTGGGTCAAAATCTAGTCTCAAAATAGGATGACCAGCCACAATGTGTGAGACAAAGTCTCTCCTACCTTAAAGGGAAGGCTCCCCCTTCTCACCATTCCTTGGATTAACTCAAGGTAAGAAAGAAGTTGAGAGATTTTGTAAAATGGGTGCTACCAATATTTTTTCTTCTTAACTTTTAAGAAAGAATCCACTTAATCATGGTGTGAGTAATGGGCAAGATGAATCTCTAACTACACTTCTATCAAGAGCTAGAAACAATGATATCGATAAAAATTCACTAACTCAAAGGCTAGCTAAAAATGTACCAATTTGGCTCTAAGTTTGGTCATACTTATATATGGAAAAGATTTACAATTAGGGAAAAAAGACTCCTAAAAGTGAAAATAACTTAACTATATTGCAAATTAAATTTTAAGTATAAGCTATAGACAAAGCTTCTAGTGATACATTTCCACAATTGCTCTTGGTTAAAACTCTAGCTCCAATTGCTTCTTAACTCTTTTCTATTCAATTCACGAGATATAATTACCAATAACACAAGATAACATGAATCAAAGATAACTTCAATGAATTATAGAGAAGGCTTACAACTCAAATAGATAATAATCTCACTTAATCAAAGTTAAGTTTTAGATGCTCCTTTGTATTCACTTTCTCTCAAAATTGTGCTTACACAAATAAAGTTCTGTTGCCACAATTTCTCTAGAGCTCTCTTGCATAAAGATATTGATGATTTTACAATGAGGGGGAACTCCTTTATATAGGCATAGGAGTTCAGAAAAAAGTGGAAGAAAAAGTGGGAGAAACTCAACCAACTTTGACCTAGTCTAGCTATAGAAGAAAATAAAGAGTGACATGAAACTCACATTACATCCTTTTTCACACATGTAACTTGAATTACATGTAATTACACATTTTCATGTAATGCATCTTTTACAACTACTAGCATGAAATTAAAACAAAAAAAACAATCTTAAAGATTGTTTCTCAGTGCCTTGAATTTAACAATGATGTCACGCATTGTGGGAAGTTCAAAAAATTCCATAGTCTTCGATACGATTTCTACTTTTACTGTATTTTCATATGTTGATCAAAAAAATTTCAAATTTTCTATTGTAGTAATGAACATGTGTTTTTTCAAGGATTTATACAAGAAAAAATTGTTCATCATGTGTGAACCAAAATCTTTAGAATTTACATCAGCATTGATCTTGATTGTATATTCTATATTTACTTTCTCTGCTACAATAAGATGATCAGATTCATCACTAACATGACATCCCATCCATTCCAAATCACAAATAACACTTGTTTCAACTACTTAAAAATCTCAAAGGGCCATCTACAATTTTGTAATTAGCTTCTTCAATGTCTCCTCTTTATAACCCATGAGCCCTTGAAATCTGAAGAACATTTCACATGATAGAATAATGTCATAGGAGACCAAGGCATCTAGATCAAATTTCACCATTTCATCACAATCATCAAGTATTTCTTTCAAGTTATCTACTTCTTGAGTCAAAGAAGAAATTAAGTTTTGCTCTATTTCATTCATCTCTTTGACACACCAAAGAACTGCAAGTGTTTCCATGATGGCTTGAACTCCTTCATAAATGATTTCCTATATCTAAGACTTGGAAAATTCAACCACTCTTCTCTCCTTAGACATTTGAGACATAAAAAACACACTCTAAGAAGATTATTTTTGGATGACATCATTTAGAAGAGAGACCTCCTATTTCAGTCGATTCTTCTTTTCCCAAAGCTCATGATTGCTCTTTGATACATTAGCCAATGCATCTTGAGCATCTTGCAAAAAGCTCAAATGTGATTGTTTTCTAGTTTCAAACTTAGTAAACTTGTAATCAAAATGATTAAGTTCCTCAAAAGGTTTTTCTACCAAGGGCTTATCAACTTCAACAAATTTGGTTTTATCATAATCAACCAGAATCCTTGAAACAATCATATCTTTCAAAGATTTGGATTTGGTCTTCTTAATAGGGAGATTTTCAATAGGGACAACCACTTTCCTTCTCTTTGTTGTTATTCTACTCAACCATGTAGGTAGGCTGAAACTTTCATCCATAGAAGCAAGTATAGTGGAAACCATTGGCATTGATCCAGATTGTATATCTGTAGTGGCTAAGCTAGATTCTTCCACTAGTTTTCTTTCCAATTCTTTTTATTCTTCTACTAATTCTTGAATTGGTTTAGGAACTTGAGATGATTTAGTTCCTTTTTTTCCCTTTAATTTTAATTTTAGCGAACCCTTAGCATCAAAAGATGAGGCACCATCTTTCCTTGTGATTTCTAGTTGTGATTTCCTGCCAGGAGGACAAAACCTTCTAGAATCCAAACCCATCTTAGGATTTAATCTTTTAAGGCTTTTACTTTTCAACCATTTGTTTTTGTTGACTAAGATGGATTGAAATCTATCCATCATAGACATAACTTCCTTTTGTTTCCATTGAATAGGAAAAGGGCACTTCTTATCAAAGCTAGCTTGATGAAACTCTAGATCAAGGATGTTGCCATCATCTTCAACTTGAAAATTTAAAGGAATTGTAAACATATTAAGATCAATTATCTACTACAAGGTTAATTTGTAGTAGTCCATCTTCATAATGTCAAGTTCTATCCTCATATCTATCTAGATGTTGTTGATGCGATGAACATGAGAGTAGGCTCTTTTCATTTGAGAATTAATCTCTTGGTAGTCAAAATCAAATCTTTCCTTGAACTTCTTCAAGGTGATCAACTACAACTCTTCTTCTATGTTCTTTTCTTTAGGCACATAAATGATTGAATAAGTTCCAATAGCCAAAGGCTTAGCCAAGGTAATGCCAAAACTAGGCATATGCAAAACATACTAATCACTCTGCACATCCATGAACTATCTAGCCAGCTTCATTAGGATGATTCAATCTATAGCATACCTAGGTAAGATATACAGCTCACCTTTGAAATATCCAATTCTCAAGTATGTGAAAGTGGGAAATTGAATAAAAATACAACTGTATTGGTTCACCTTTTTCCATGTTGCATGAGATACTCTTTTGATAGACAACAACTTATTGAATAAACACTAATAATTTCCAAAGAAGGCATCTTGGACTCTTTTGTAATGGAATTTATTATTTTCCAAAGTGATTTGGTCATAGTAATCACCAATAGGAACCTGAAGATGATCTCCCTTAGTAGAAAGACCAAAGAAAGATCCCATGGTAGCAATAATGTAAACAAGATGTTTCCACATTGTATATCTGCTAGTAGAGTGCAGTACTGATGAGTTCTCCCTAAAATATGTGCTCTTTATCCTCCATAATTTGAAACATGAACTTATACATCCATGGCTCAAAATTAGTAGAATCTTTAAGGCAAAAAATTTTGCTAAGAAGGATGATAAGATCCTTATATTGTTGTTCAAAATTTGACTAATGAATAGTCTTTGGCCATTTGGAGAAATTGCTTCTTTTATTGTCTAACTAGTAAAGGCTGACATATTTATGATAATCACACTTTTTCTCATTCCAATAGGCCAATGATAATTTTTTGTTCAAATCAGCACATTCTACTTTATGTGGAACCTTGAAGATTTGTTCCATGACCTCATAATCAAGGCTAATGATAACCTTGTCATTAGCATCTTCGATAGTCCTTTTCTTTGGTGTAAACCACTATGCACATTAGAGAATGAAGTTAGGTTCTATAGCCACCATGATAAATGTAGATACTAGGTGAATATTGCTTCTCTTAATGCACTTCATTTCATGACTAGCTAGAGCTTCAATTATTTGTAGAAAATTGACCACATCCACCTGACCAATCTTTGTATCAAACACGTTATCCAAAATAGATATGACTAAAGAAGGAGCTGCATGAGCCAATTCTTTATCATATTGATATTTCATTTTGCCTTTGGATTTTGATGGTGAGGACATCTCTTCTTCTTGCAATAAAACACAAAAATCCCAAAACACAAATACAACATTAGAAGGAATCTCCATACAAGTGGATTTTGGATCGACAGTGAAGATGGATTGGATATCTCACAAATCTAACAAAGAGACTTCAAAGAGAAAGCATATGCATATTTAGTGGAGTGTTGAAATAAATGATATGAAAGTGAAAATTTGGGAATGAAAGAAAATGATAATCTGCAATGGTGGAATGCATGGAAATGCATACATATGAAGATTGCTGATTTCAAAAGTGATAGTGTTTTCAAAGCATTATTGTATGAAAAATGAATACATGTAAATGCAACATGTAACAGAGGTGGAAGGTGAGATGAGATGCAAATGCAGGTGAATGATGCACTTCACATGTAAGTGAGAATGGACGATGAGATGAAAAGCATGGAAAGAAGAAAAAATATGTATTTACTCATGGAAGTGCGAATGCATAAGGAGGGATGGAAATGGAAAATGGAAGGGGAATAATGAGTTTTATAGTCATTTTTGGTGAAAAAAGGAAGTCAAAGCACATGGGAAATGAAAATTAAATCTTTTTTACTTTTCAAAAAGTGACTTTTAATCAAAATTGGACCTTTTAGATGCAATTACATGTAAGACATTTTGTGTAATCGTTTCGTACAAATGAATGCAAAAAGTGAGGTGAGTGAAAGTGGAAATGGAAAATGGAATTACATGCATATGTAGATTGCGAATGAGATGGAAAAAATGTAATTACATTTTTTGGATGGAATGTGAAGTGTTGTGATACAGAAATGGAATGTGGAATGTGATGATGCTTTCACATGAAGTGAAATAAGAATAAGTTCTTAGGAAAGAACTAACAATTTCTCCAAGTGAAGAAAACTGACAAGCAAGTACAAAGCATAAAATACAAAGAAAAATGTACCTTTGGAAAGTGACTCAAACATGCCAAAATACAATGCACTTCAACACTCAAATTCAAAATTGGAATTTGGGAAAGAATCAAAAACTTGAAAATGAACAAAAGCTTCATTTTAAAAGGAAAATGTACTTTCCATGGAAAAGATTTTAACAAATGGCAACCATCAAGTAATTTCATGCATAAAATCAGCAAGATAAGCATGAATTTAAAGCAAGAAAGAAAGAGTCCACTTACATGTGCCAAAAATGAAGGGAAAAGATGCTCAAATGTTTGAAAATTTCTTCAAAAACATAGTGTTTTTCCAATCTAACCAATTCAAATGGGAGAGGGAAGCAAACAAGGAATTCTTGTTAAATGATGCCAAAATATGCCCTATTTATGCTACATAATCCAATGTTTTTGGATGCTCATACTTGTGCAACATTTTTGGTAAAAATGTTTTTTCTCCATGATTATGGATCAAAAAATTTTGATCATAAAACACCAAAAAATGAACCATAATGCAATGCTACCTCCAAAATATGCCAAATTGATTTACTTCAGAACTAAAGCATCCATTAAAAATGGATTTATTTGTTGATTTCTACAAAAATGTGCCGTATCATGGAGCTTCCAAAAAATGTTTTTGAGCTTAATAAATCTATTTTAAAAGCAACAAAAATCATTTCCAACCAAAAATGCCTCCAATGGAACAAATCTCATTCAAATCTATTGAGAAAATCTTAAGTTATGATCAAAATCAGGTTTTTGGAGGGCAAGAGCATGTTCTTCAAAAATGGACTTTTGGAGGGTGCATATATTAAAACATATCTTTTGATCAAATTGGACCTTTTGGGGTCACTTACATATTTTAAAACATCCATCTCTCCAAAATTGCACTTTTTGGGTGTCATTACATGTTTTAATATGTGTTCATAGGCAAAAACAAACCTTTTGAGGGAGAAAAAATATTTTAAAATGCAACTCACCTTTTAGATGTCTAAGCATAGAAACATCACTTTTGATGCAATAGCATCAAAAAGGTCCACTTATGATGAACTTTTGATATAATGACATCAAAAAGGTCCACCAAAATACACTTTATATGCAATGACATGTAAAATTTTCACATTTAATGGATTTTACATGTTATTGCATATAAAATGTCCACTTATGAAGACTTTAAGTCATTTTATTCACCTAAAATTATAAAAATATTACAAAATGGGTCATAAACAATATTTATTTATCATATTTTGAAATATAACATATAAACATCATTTAAAAGTAACATTTAAATAAATATTTAATTTTTAAAACCAAAAATAAAACTAAAACTATATAGTTATATAGTTACTTTAAATAAAAGATTAGAAAGTAGCTCAATTTAAAATTATAACATAAAGTGCACTATAGTCACTTTAAGTTAAAAATTTAAAGTTAAAGTAACTTAAAAACATAAAAAAAAGTGAATATAATTTATATTTTTCAAAAAGTGAAAGTCAAATTGAAAATATAACATCATATTTTTAATTTGTGTTGTTGCACTCAAAAGGTCCACTTTTGAAGTACTAAAATGGGCATAACTCTTGACTAACAACTCTGATTGACCTCTAGGTTAGACTGAATTGAAGGAAAAAACAAAAGGTATGGCATGACCATAACCAAATGACTAACAACCAACAAACACAAACTCTAAAACAAAGAAAGGATGATGAAGTTTTCAGAAATCAAGCAAAGGCTCAATAGAAAAATAAATGAAAAAGACTTGTTGAAGGCCTTTACTAAAACAATTTGATAAATGAATTGAAATGGATAGATCAATCAACATTAAGAAAATGAATATCAAATTCAAGCTTAGAGAAACATGAAACTAGCTTGAAAAAGTTTCATGTTGTTATCAACATTTTGTGATGACAAAATGTAGGAAAATAATATGCAAGTTGTAAAGTAGTTAACAAGATTCAGTTGTGGGAAAAATTTTGTAGAATACTAATTCACCCTCCCTTTTAATATTATCTATTTCTAAAAATTGATATCAGAGCATAGTTACTTTGAAGAAGTTTAACATCTTGAGTAAGATCCCTATAGATATGGAACGATTGAAGAAAACTATTGAAGAAGCTCTTAAGAAGATTGACCTTCTTACTGAAGAAAGAGATAACCTAAAAGATAGATATGAAGATGTAAAGTCTTCATTGGTAAAGTAAAAGACAAGATTGATTATCTAAAATCTGGCAAGGAATAAATTGCATAGACTAGTGATAATGATGATGTAGGAAATATCCAAAAAGAAAATGAGATTTTAAAACATGAACTAAAAATTGTTGAACTTAAGTTGAGTCTTAAGAAAAATGGTGGCAAGAATGAACCTGAATTGAAAACTAAGAATACAAACCTTAGATGCTAGTTAAGTCAAGTTATATCTAAACTAGATATTATCAAGATTGAGCATGCACAATTAGAGAAGTACAATATCATTGTGAAAAGAGAATTGACACAAACTAAGAAATAGTTGGAGAAACTTTGTTCTAGTAGTGAGAATATAGATGAACAAATATTTCACTAGAGACCTTCTTATGAGAAGACAAGACTTGGATATCTAATTGGAGAGGAATCAACCAAGAAAGTTGAAATTAGAAGAGAACTAGATACTATTATCAAATCCCCTAAGGAATAAGATCTGAGTAAGGTAGAATCAAGAACATCCATTGAAGTATTAGTTGAAGTTGAATTAATTTATTTGTCAGAAAAATATGATGAACCTAAGAAAACATAGCAGGTTGATAAATCTAAGAAAGATGAACCACCCAAGGAAGTAAGATGTGAGTTTAGAGGTAGATACTTCATATGTAATAAAGTTGGACACATGAAAAGAGATTGAATAGGTGAGTCTTTTAAACCAATTACAAATTTCTATTGTTATAATTCTCATGGTTATGGACATAAAGCAATAGAATGTAAGAAACCTATGTTTCATGGTAATAATGCAAATAGCAGAATGTTTAGGAATACTATCCCTGCAAGTAATAGAAGAGGTAGATTATAGAGTAGATCCCATAATGGAGAGAAATCTAATGGAGAAAAGAATTATTTTGTGTGTTACAAGTGTAACAATACTAGACACATGGAGAGGAACTATAGAACACTTGAGAATCATAATGGAACACATCATAGAGGAAATACACTTGTATGTGAGTTATGTAATAACTTCGGGCACACAAAGAGATATTATAGAATGGAAAAAAGGAACTTCAATAGGAATACTAATAATAGGAGGAACAATAATAGAAATAATAAAAGGAATGTTAATGATAGTGATAATAGTCAGAAGGAAGTAGTCAAAGAACATGATGAATTCAAGGAAGCATTTGTGATAGCTAAGGATCTAGAAAGCTCTTATACAATTTTGGAGAAACAATACTTCAATGTACATGATAAGACGTTGAAGTTATAGATTGTTAGTGACTCATCCTACCTAAGTTAAGCAATTTTAGAAGAGGCAATGCATCAATTGGTTAGAATTGATGTTAGAGAGAGAGTTGGAAGTTGCACAGTTAACAAAAGGTAAAGGACATCTAGAGAAAGCTATGGTCAAGTGCGCAAGTCTAGATATGATCTTAGTGAGTAGGAATTTAGAAAAAAATCTTACTGGTAAACATAGACAATATTTAAATTTTTGGTAGATACATATTTAATGTGTAGTGCAATTTGAAATGATTTAAGGATCACAAACTAGATTATGTGTACCATTTGTCCATGTGAAGTGTCTTC
This sequence comes from Cupressus sempervirens, assembly GCA_028749045.1. Taxonomy (NCBI): domain Eukaryota; kingdom Viridiplantae; phylum Streptophyta; class Pinopsida; order Cupressales; family Cupressaceae; genus Cupressus; species Cupressus sempervirens. The sequence continues at coordinate 922,210,208 of CM053792.1, forward strand.
AGTGAATTGAAGAGTTGTTTGACAACAAATTGAAGTGTGAAGAGAAGTTTGTGAAGTGAAAAGTTGTAGAACCCCTAAAACACAAATTTTAAGGTATTTTATGGAGCTAAAGCTAAGTTTTTTAGTGAATACAATAGAATTGCAATGGCCAATCAAACAGTCTATGATGTGAGTGATAGACCATGGTATGTGTTCAGGAAACATCCATTTGTTTCACTTTTGGATGACCCATTGGGAACATTTTTGTAAGTTCCAAAGAATTTTCTTCATGTTGAGGATATTAGAAGTTATATCCACTTTAAGATTGAAAAAATAGTTGATAAAGATATTAAAAAAGATTTGCGAACCATGTGTAATAGTGACCTATCTTTGAAATCTGAGTATGTGCACTTGAGTGAGTTGAATCTAGTGAAGTATATCTTTTATACGAAGTTTGATAATCATGATTGGACCCAAATTATCCTGAGTAGGGTACACAATGATTTATTAGGGCTAGGTGATTCAAAAATAGTTATTGACAATGACCTAATTCATAAGGTCACAAGTTTGAGAAATGAGGGATGCAATCCCATAAATGAGAAGAATGTAAGAAAAATGGTTGAGACAAACCTGAATACTAGGTTTGATGGAAGAAACATGAAGGTAGACTCCATTCAAGACAAAGAAGTAAAGCTATTAAGAAAGATATTAGGGTACAAGTTCAACCATGGATCAAGGGTTAACTCAATATTAGTTGGATTTTTGTATGTGACTTATGTAATGGCAATTCAAGGGAGGAAAGTCAATCTATGTGTGATTATTAGACTACAACTATTGGATAACATTACTAAAGTGAAGAAAATAAAGAGCACAATTTTCAGATTTGAGTCCCTACTAACTCATTTATATTTCTATGCTATAAAGAAGTTTCCTAGAGTAAAAAATTGGGATAGCAATGAGTGTGCAATGAAGATGGTGACTAAATGTTATAGATCTAAGTTGGAGAATGCCAGAGATGATGACATTGACAAATTGATGAAAAGTTTCCAGTTAGAATGAAATAGAGGTATAGAATACCCCCCCCCAATGGTAGAAAAGTATAAGGATGAGATATGCTTCATGGTGGAGACAAATAAAACATATATGGAAGCTGTGGTATGAAGGGTTAAGTTCATTGAACCTGTGGTATATGAGATGAGTGTAGAGCTTAAAGAAGGGTATGCATATATCATACTCCAATTAGAGAAGGACACAAAGTACCCTAGATGGAGAACCAATGAGGAGAAAATGAGAATAGCTTAGTTAGAAATACACAAGAAGGAAAGAAAGAAGAAAGTAGAAAAGGTGATAAATTCCATCCTCAAGGAATTGGGCATGACCAGAGAAGAATTGAATGAAGTTAAAGGCATTGTGATGGAAATGAAATGATGTAGATAGACTAAAGTGATAGCAACAACTTTTATTTCTATTGTAGGAGCTCTAGAAGGTGTGACAGTAGGATAACCATGTGCATAGGCCCCTATTGCACCATATGCAATAGTTGCACAAGTGCAACCTATGAGAACAACGAGTTATCAGCCAAGGAGGTAGCAAGAGGTGGAAGCACCTACTTCATAGAGGAAATTAGAGAGAATGGTGAAGGTTAAGCAAGAACCTACACTATCATCAAAGAAAAGGGTCAAGAAGACCACCAATGGACTAGGCAAGAGAAGGAAATCAATGTAGATCAGTGAATCTGAATGTTCTGAGGATGAAGCTGGAGATAGACTAGTAGTACAAGATGCCTAGGAAGGTAAGAAAATAGCTAGAAAGAGAGCATGGAAACCAAAGGTAGAGAACCTAAACATGAAAATAATTAATGATGACAATTTTTTATAGTTAAATAAGTATTATAATATGTATATCAATATGGATAGAAGGCAATTAGAAAATTCCATTGCAAGAAAAATGATTTTGAGAAATAAGAAGTTTGAGAATATTCAGAATAAGATACCTAAAGACCTATATAATAGGCTAATAAATAGGAAGAAGAGAGTATTAGAAAAAGATCTAAATTTAAGGATCACAATGATAAATAAACAATGTGAAGTTGACTCTAAGGAGGACTCAAACAAAATTTTAAAGGGTATTGAGCCCTTGCTAAGGAACAAAAGTAGAAAAAATCTTTTGATGGGAGGCAATTATGAGGATGTTAGGAAGGAGACCAAGGAGGCAATTGTTAAATTCATGACTATAATGCCTAAGGTGAGTGCACAGTCAAAGCTTGTTAGCCCAATGTATGCAAAACCACATGCACCATTCACTGATGAAGGAGAAGCAGAAGAGAAACAATAGGCACCCTCATGACTACATATTATTATGGGTACTAAATTATTGCAAGTGGATAGTATGCACATAACTATATATGCGAAGGAGAATCCTTTGGTAGAATATGGCACAAATATTGTTGGCAATATCAGCAATATAACAAATTACTCTAGCTTTGATGAAGATGAAGAAGATGAGAAGAAGAAATAAACAAAGAGGATAGCAGAGGCAAAAGGGGTAGAAGAAGAAAAGAAAAAGAAAGAGGAGGAGAAGAAAAAGAAAGAAGAAGAAGACAAGAAGAATAAAGAAGAAGAGGAAAGGAAAAAAGCTTAAGAAGATGGAAGAAAGAAGTAGAAATATTGGAAGAAGAGAAGAAGATAGCTGAGGAAGAGAAGAAGAAGAAAGAACTAAAAGTAGTTACACCTATTCTTACAATAAATCCAATCATAGTAGCAACATCAACATTATTAGTTCCATCAGATGATGATAATGATGATAAAAAAAGGGTTAACGATCTCGCTAAGAAATTTATTTGAAAAGAATAAATTAGTAAAGTCTTTGGAGAAGACAGTCACTAAAGTCTTGGATAGAATGCAAAAGATAGTCAAAAAAATTGTAGCTAATCTATATTTAGAGGTAAAGGCCAAGGAATTGGTGAAAATGTTTATGAAGATTTCACAACTCTAGTAGAAGAAGCTTTATCACAAGCACATGTGGAGCATGACGTCATGGCCCTAACAGTTTTATATCTATCACCTTGGAATCTAAGATTAGTTAACTTTTCTGGATGGTTTGATACTTGTTAAGTTACTTTAATTCTGGTATTATTATGTTAAAATTTTTGAGAAGTCAGAGATTACTCAAAATCTGATTGTCATAACAGATATTTTAATATTTTCAATATTGTGTTATATTTAGAATCTTATTATCTAAATCAATCTAGATTCATGAATCAAATTTTATAAATCAATGTTAGTATGGTTTTAGTTTTATTTTTGTCTGATTCGTACTTTCAGTTTGATGTATAAGGTGGTTTTAAAATATTATCACTACCTTAAATATGTTTTTGCCAATTTTTAAGTATATATATATACATATATATATATATATATACATACATATATATACATATATATATATATACATACATATATATATATATATATACATATATATATATACATATATATATACACATACACACACACACACATATATATATATATATACCCACACACACATATATATATATATACATTTATATATATGAATGTATATGTAATTTTGGTATATTTATGTTCTTGTATTTATATTAATACAAGTTGTAATTATAAGTATACATATATGTATACTTATTGATTACAAATGATATTAATGTTAATTAGGATTAATATTAGTACCTAATACTATGTTAGTAAGAGTTAGTACCTAGACTAACCTATCATATGGAATTTAACTAAGTCATAAAACCTAAACTTGAGCATAGCCTAAGTTATCGATGCCTAACTACACCTGGCATTATGAAGGACTTGGCAAGGGGTTTTGGGTTTTGGTGTGAGGCAGCAATGCAAATGCAATTTTAATTCTTCTAGGTCGTATATGTTGCCATGTGTTGGAGAGAGCTAAGAAAGTGGGTTTGTGAGGCCTCACCCGATCTGTCATAGTACCAATGAGATAATTGTATTACGGTGATTTTAATCCTATGTATTGATACACTTTTGAGATTGCAGGGTTATATTATTTTGATATCTACATTTTGATGATCTGCAATTACTTATGCATATTATGACCTAATTGATGCATTTAATGATTCTATTCATATTTTAAGCTATTGACATTTCTTTAATAGAAATTGAATGGTAGAAATGCTTGTAATGTAAGAATGTAATGTTTAAAGTGGAAATTAGAGTAAAAAGGTAAATTTTGTTATGCATTGAGACCTAACCCGCATACCTAGGGACCCAATAGTTGTGGATTCAACATCTTGTCGCAATGATAAAAAAAAAGACTATGAAGCTATTGAAAATATTAAATTGACCATGTTATGATAAGTAAAGTGTGATGTTATAGTATTTTGAGCATTTTAAATGGAAATTATTAGAAAAAGTAATTTAATTAAAAAGAATGAAGTATGGGAACTCAAATGTCGAATGTGATATGTCGGTTTTGATATTTTAATATTTTGAAGGTTATATTTGAAATGATTAAGAAAGGAAAAGTTAATTTGAGATGATGAAATATATGCAAGTCTAATGTTGAATGAGATAGTGATTATTTCACTTATGTACTTATTGTTTACATGATTTTCGTGGACTACTGATGCTTGAGTTTAGTGTGCAGGAATTTGACCATGGGTTTAAAGGGGAATTAAGGCTCAAACTACTACAAACATGACATATCCAAGGTTGAATCAGTGGAAAAGATTCAAACCTCATTGTAATGTGTTTTAGTTTGTATATGTGAATTTATATGTGTGTAATAGCTTAGTTCATGCATTATTGGAGTTAAGTCACTTTTAATGTAATGTGTTGTTTTGTGTGTGTCATTTGACACTTGTGTTGTCCATGTAGAGATGCCATGTCATTCAAGGTTTGACAAGAAGTAACCTAACCTAAACCTAACCCCAATGTTGTACCCAAGTTAACCTCACATAGAAAAAAAAAATGCCATGAGGAGTCTCAATCAAAGGAAATTCGAATTTGGATTTGGCTAGGGTTTTTAGGGGTCATTAGGTGGTCCCTAAGTGTCTTTTAGGTGAAAATAAGTTACCCATATGATAGTACATCATGTTAGGGACCTATTTTTGATCATGTGAGTGCCTAGATAGCCTAGGGAGCCCCCTTTACCCATGCATTCTTCCATCAATTCGAATTTGGAGTTGTCATATCCATGTTCCCACTTAGTCAAAAATAGAAAAGTTGGAGGAGACAAGTTTGTAAGAAGTAGTGGCTTAGTGTTTTTGCTAAAATAAGTTAGTGAGAAAGCTTTATTAGAGGGTCTTGGCCAAACTAGTGGGGTGTCTACCCACTCTCTAATTTTAGAGACTGTTAGGTTTTGGAGGGCGATTAAGGGAGCTCTACTACAACTATCCTTACCATAGCTTGGACCAAGGTTGGTGTCTCAAAACTTGTTTCTCATTTCTTTCTTTTAGTATGGTTAAACAAATTTGCAAGTGTGAGATTTCATTTATAGAGTATGCATTTGCATTGTAAATCTTGTGATATGGATTTTTGGGTATTGTGTGAAAGTGTAGTGTTCTTGTTACATTATGAGCATTGATCATGTATTGTGACAATGTGAGAATGTGTGATGTTCTTGTAAAATTCTTGGTTCACCTTCTTGGTTTTGTTTTTGTGGAATGGAAAGAGAATGTGTTTTGTGCTTTTGGAGATCCTTTCTTGGTTTTGTTTTGTTGTTCTTCATTTGTTTTGCTGTTGTTCTTGTTTGAATGTGAGTGTTGATTGTGATTGTGGGTGTGAAGGCTTCACTCACCCTTGGGAGGGCAGAGAAGCCTTGGGTGAAGGGCATAAGTTGGGCTTGACATTGCAAGTGAGAAAGAAATTGTTTTTTTTACCTCATGATGAGGTTGTTATTATGGAGCATGGGCTCCTTCATGGCCATGAATCTTGTTGTTTGGGAGGTACAAGGAGGTTTGGTGGATGAGGAGAAGATGATTGTTTTAAAGGCATTGAGAGGCAATGCAGTGGTAATATGTTGTTTATGTTGCAGTGGCCTTGAGAGGCGAAATGTATTGGCAATATGATATTATGAATTTCTCCTCCTTGAAGAGCCCACCTTCACCCAACTTTTTATGATTCCAATAGTGAATCATTGTGCAAGCCATGGGAGAGTGTTGATTGTGTTTTGTGTTGTGTCTTCATGCAAAATTTTGTGATGTATGTCTGAAACCCGATTTGAGCCTTGTTCCCCTAGCGCGGGGGTGGTCTCCTTGGAGGCCTATGGTTGGGTGGAAAGCACCCATGGTCCTTGTTGTTTTCTTTGTGATGCATTTGCAGATTTGTGCCCAAGGGAGCAATGGAGATGGCTTGTAATGACCACCTTGCAAATTGATGTTTGGATGAGAAAACTTGACATTTTGCTCCTCACTTGTGAAGGAGGATTCACTAGCTTGTTCATGATCTCAATGATCGTGATGATCAGTGTTCATGTTACTCATTGTTCATGTCTTTCAATGATCATGTTTCATATGATTTTGAAAGGTCTCGTGTTGTCTCATTGTGATGAAAGGAGATTATGTCATTGTTATCTAATGTATATGTAGAAGAAGTAATGGAAAATGTTGTATATGTATGTTCCTTGTTAAGATATGATCATGAGTTATGGAAGAGTAGAATACCTTGGCATCATTGTTCCATTGGATAATTGTAGAAGAAATATGTTAGTTGGTAATGTTGTTAAGAGAAAAGAAAGCTACTTCCTATTGTATTTAGTTGTGATTGTGGAATCAATTAGAAAATTGTATACTGTTGTTCTTGTATGGAAATATGTTCTCGTATGGAAACATTGATTGTGAAGGAAGACATGTTGAAATCTGATGCACAAGTTTCTATACATATGAACTTTTCTTGTTAGTTAAAGCCAAACCTCACAAGGACTTTACATAGGATAATCCTTGTAATATCATGCAAGGTAGATTTAGCAAAAGTCATTGTAAGTTTCACAATTAGAGATTTGATGTAATCTTGGAGAAGATTAAGTAATGAGACATTCTTTCTTATTAGAAACATTTCATAGATTATTGTGAGGAAGTTTTCTTTTCTATTGATATAGTTGTCTCAATTTGAAGCATAAGTGATAGGCTTGTAAAATCCTATGTTATCATAAGAAAGCATTATATTGTTAATGGAACATTGTATATACATGGTAGATAATGATATTAAGCAAATTATCAGATTATGATTTAAATGGAAAGAAAATTAAATCTAATAACCAAGATGCAAATATGGGTGAACAATAAGTAAAAACTGGAAGTGTGCATTTTATTCTCTAGAAATTTGATGGGAGAGAAGAAAATAACCCACATCAAGTTGCTATTACAGAGCAATATAATAATAGGAAGCATATTCTAAAGACAATCATTTTAATGATTGGACAATATATAGTATTAATAGATATAAAATATGTCGTCTTCAAATTTTGTTATTGGGAGCAAGAAACTCGTGAGCAAAGTCAACATAGAAAGGACATCTTAAAAAGAAGAAATAAATTAATAAAAAGGGAAACATTGTCTATTTTCAAACTTGACTTGTTTCACTTCACATCTTAATTTCCATGCTGCAGTAGTCTAATCGCCTAGGAAGGCGCAATGCCTCTGCCCAAGATATGGAGGGGACCACATACTCCTCTAGGCACCTAGGCAATTCGAAAGGAAGGCCTTTTTTTATAAAAACGAGGAGTTGGAAAGTGCTTGGGGAGAGGGAAGTCACGTGACTTCCACCCCTCCACGCTATCTTGTCTCCCACAATGCTTCAAACATAGGCATCTTTCGTGGGAAGAGTAAGAGTGCTAGGTTAGTAACATAGGATGGTTAGTGTACTAGGTTAGTATAGAGTTGAATAAGCAGTTTATTTTGTGAGTTGTTGTTAGACATTACCTTTAAGTATGTCTTAAATTGTAGTAGCATACTATGTAGTAAATGCATATTATTTATAGAACCTTATTTTTATAATTGGAATTTTAAATTGTAGATAAGATTAGTTAGTAATATTGGAGATGTAATGATGATGACTTTAGTTAGGAATTAATTTAGTGTAATTACTTTTAAAATTGTAATTAGTTACTATGGTATGTGTGTGGGTGTTGAATTTATAAAAAGATAAAAATAAATAAATTTAAAATTAAAAATAAATAAAAATAAACTTAATGTATGGTGTAGACAAAGTAAGTTGGTTAGTTGGTACTTTTGGATTTATATTTGTGCTTAGAGAGAATTGGATGTAATTAGCTAAAGGCATTCGGTAATAGGATTCATTACAAAATTTGTTAGGTTATTATTACCCATGATCTTATCTTTCATTGTTCTAGCTGTTAAAGCAAGATGTTATAGATTCTAATATTGAAGATAGTAAATATCCAACATGATGTTGGATCTCAAGGTGTGATTTGAGACATTGATGTGGCACACCATCAATCCAGAATACACATCTCTCAAAAATTAATCAACAGTAGATTTATAGCGAAATTAGAAAGAAAAATTTAATAGAATGAAAGGATGATAGTCTTAAGGGACACTATGCAAATCCTTAGTAATGATGTTGGGTTAAGTATAGGAATGCTATCAAAACTAGCTTTAAAGACATTAGGAGCAAATGGCTTCTAATATAAAATAGAATGAATAATAAAAAAGGTAGTTAGTATTAATTGGCCAATAAGATGTTTTCGGTTAGAACATGTTAGAGTTTAAAGCTAGTTAGTTTGAATATTTGGTATTGTTATGTTGAGGTATTCCTTTAGGAAGCAAAAAGAAAAAAAAAAGAAAAAAATTTGTTCTGTTATTCTTGTCAGTAAATTTTGGGCATGATAGCGTTAAGGGTTATGCTCGTTGTTATGAGCATTGATTTTTCACGTTGCTTGAGTTTGGACCGCCATTGTTGGTTTTTTAGTTGGGGTTATGGTTGCTCTGTTGAGCGAGTTTCTCTGTGTTTTCGTGGGGTTATTGTCCCTTACTTACCTTATAGAGATTTTGTTGGTTTGAAGGCTTGGGATGCGAATTTGGAAGCTTGGGGTTACGAGTTTGAGAAAAGGGCTCTTCAAGAAGCTTCTATTGGATATCATTCTACACTTACACAGGCATGGGACTTTACTTTAACTCTTTCCTATAGTTATTGTTATGTTTCATTTAAAGTTGTGAATATTGAATATCAAAATTTGTTATATGGATAAACCCAAAATTGGGTGTGTGAATGAAATTACTCTGTGTTGTATGTTGTAATTGGGTTTATGATGTATATTAAGGGAAAATTGTTACCCTACTCTCTCTCTCAGTTTACTATTGCATTGTTATGTCACTAGCATGTTGTTTAAGGTTAACAGTCTTGTATAATGTGTATCGACATTCAAGAATCCACATGCAGAGCATGGCATTATCTATAATGCATAGCTCTGTATATATCCATAATCGAATGTGAAGTGTGGAGTTGTTTTCTGAGTTTTATTATTATTTGGGTTTTGTCCCAAACACACATTTTCATTGGCAAGCATGCATATGATTTACGACTATTATGAAGTCGAGTCCTGTATGTTTTAAGTATTGGGTTTATAATTTTGGTAAAATGCGATGCCTCTGTGTTAATCTTTTGGTTATATGCAACTCAGCCATGGTCACAAGTTCATAGTCTTGAATTCACGACTGTGGACAAGGGGCATAAACATGCAACTAGGGTTAGTGAGTTTTGTCAACGATTTTCTTGATATTCGTATCATTGTTATTATTTTGAATGGTTTATTTAAGTTGGAGTTTGGACTTGTTCTCGATTATGGTCGAGGGTTTTAGACAAGATGTTTTACGGCCTTTTTTGTATTCAACAGTAGTTTTAGGCATTATGTCAAATAGTAAATAAGTAACCGTGTGCAAAAAGTATTGTAGCAAACATTAGCAAGATTTTGGGATTTTGAGTTTGCAGTGCTTAGTCAATTTTATAGTGAATAGAAAGAGATTTCTTTTTGTTTCTTGACAGGTATATCGATGTGTAAAAATCCAAAGTTTGTCTTTTTAAAATTATATACATTTTGCTGTGTAGATGAGTCAGTGTCTTGTCAATTTGTGCATGATGTATTAAATTCAGGTTTAATTGCATATAGTTTTATTCGATATTTGCAAAACTCTAGATATGCCATTATCTAGAATGGAAAGAGGCATTTCGTTAACAGATCTTGTAGATGAGTAAAATTGGTATTAGGGGCACTGTGTGTGTTGTAGTTTTAAGTAGAAAGGTGTTGTTTTGAATTAGAAATGGTCGTTATTTGGTAATAGCAAGTAATTTGATTTACAAGTAGAAAAATTTATTTATCTATTTTTACTCTGATTTTAAACTCATACGTTTATATATATATATATATATATATATATATATATATATATATATATATATATACATAGATATATATATATGTACGTATGTATGTATGTATGTATGTATGTATGTATATGTATTAATATATATGCATTCCCCTATGAATAGATTGTTAGAGTTTAAATTAATATTAATAATCAAGAGCTTGCTATGATAACTTGTTTCAGAAATGGAAATTTATAAATTTTTATATTTTGATGTTAGTATGTATTAGAGTTTGTGGATAATTTTAATATGGGTATTTTAAAATGAAAAGTAGTTTTAGTGATTTTGAAAAAGTCAATTCTTTATTATTTAATTAGAATATAGGTGTTATGTAGTTGAAAAGCATGGTTACAAATATGGTTTCATTTGGTTCTTTGAAAGATTTTAAAAAAAAATTTGGTTTCATGTGATATTTCTGTTTGCTGGTGCAATTGTTAAATTGAAGTAAATGAAATAAGTGTATTAGTTGGAATTGGAAAATTAATCTAAGCTTTCTTCCAAATAGTATAAGTAGAATTATGTGTATGTTAGATTATGCAAGTATGATCCTTTAGATTGGGTGGCTGTCATAAAGCGAGTAACTTGTGGTAATAGAATTATGTTGTCGGATGCCCTCCGACACTAGTCTAGATCCTTATGGGAAAGTTTATGACAGTTAGTTAATTAAGTGGTAATATTTAAAATTTCATGGGTTGGGAATCATATAAAAAGATAAGAACATTATGGTTTCACCTAACATATTGAGTTCTATGAGTGGTTGAACGTAGATTCTTATGTTGACACCCATGGACTACTGGATCATTAACTTGTCATATTGTGTGCGAGTTTATTTCTACATATCTGCGTGTAAGAAATTATGTACTTGCTTTATAATTTGAATGTGAAAAGAAAATTATATTTTCAGTACATCTATTATTTGGATTAAATGAATACAATTTTGTTATAAAATCTAACATGCAAGTATATTGGAGTTTATCGATTTAATTAGTGTTACTAAGCCCTGTTTGGTGTTTTGTGGTTGTGTTGTCTTGGATTTCAAGTTTGTGATGGAGTTGGTTAAGGACCTAGAAGAAATGACTGTTTACATTTAGAATCAATGTTAATTTGAATGTATTTAAAGTTGTACTTCTAATAAAAGAGTATAGATATGTTATATACTCTGATGTAATATTTTGAAATGTTACATTGTTGTTATGAGTACTTTACTATACCTGATTTGTAAAGATTTTATTGTATTGGAGAATTGTTAAAAAAAAAATACTCAGGGTTTTAATCTTATAATTATGTTTGGATTATTTTCATTTGGTTATCTTTTGGTTTGTGTGGTTTGAGGGTGTTACATTTGGTATTAGAGCACAAGGTTTAAACACTCGAGACTCGATAGGTTTTATTAGAGGTTTCATTATGCTTCCTACGAGATTTTAATTATATTGCTTTTATAAGAATTCCCGTATGCCTCATGTTACAGAAGGAGCACGGGGATGAGGTATCCCTAATGCTAATGCCAATGCAGGCAGAGGTAGAGGTGGACGTAGAGGCCACAGTCGAGGCCTAGGTAGAGGTCATGGCCTATGTAGGGGTCAAGATCGTCAAGATAGGCTTGATGATGAAATACCTCATGTTGAAGAGCAAGAGGGATTTCAAGCTAGGATTCTTCAAAAAATTCTTTGACGTTTGGATGGGATTGAAGTTAGGAATAATATTCCTAGTGGGGAGCAAATGCTTAGGGTATTTAGATTCCCAATTTCAATCAAGTAGTAGTAGTAGATCCTATTATTAGGACTTAGCTAAAAGACATATCTAAGCTCAAAGGTCCATATTTTAATGGAACCGAAGCTAGTAATGAAGTTGAAGCTTGGCTTCTGAACATCGAAAGATGTTTTATTCTGCATGATTATCACACTAATGTGAAAGTTTGCTAGACTGCAATGCAGTTAAGGTCTTTTGCATCAATTTGGTTGGAAATGGAATTAGAACACCTTGGACTTCACATTTCTCAAGTCACTTGGGAATTGTTCATTGAGAGGTTTCAGGAAAGGTTCATGTCTGAGTATTGGCAGCAAACCAGGTCTGAGGAATTCTTTAGCATTTCTCAAGGGAATTCAACAGTGGAAATGTACGAAAGAAAATTCTTTCAGCTTAAAAAGTTTTCTAGTTGGAATGAAGGTGATAAACCTTTGGTGCAACACTTTATCAGGGGATTAAATCCTAGGACTGGCGAGGAAGTGAGAACTTTTAAACCAAAGACTGTTAAGGAAGCTACTGATCAGGCTAAGCTTGTTGAAATGAAATCTGGTTTTTCAACCAAGAGTGTTGTTAACCCATCTATTCCTAGCAGTAGTAAAAGTCAAAAATCCTTTAGGGATGATTCTAAGGTAGCACCTAGTGGCTATGGTAGTAAATCTCAAAAGTGGAAATTCAAAAAATTTACCAAATTAGACAAAGGGTTAACTACCTAAATCCATTAAGCCTGTTGAAAGGGTGAAATAGAGTTTTGCACCACCACAAGAAAATTGCTCGTAGGCTAAGAGTACGAAAAGAGGAGCAGAATGTTGGCATTGTGGGCAGTTGGGTCATTTACAATGGAATTTCCCTCATAAAAGCAATAATCAAGGTAAGCCAAGAGCATCAAGTTCTAAAGCTACTGTTGGAGATTCTAGAAGAAACCACCATATTTTTGCTACTGTGGATCATAATCAAGCAGAACATCAAAACATGGTGATTGAGGCTAAAGGTACTTATCAAGGTATGAAAATTTCCATTTTATTTGACTCGGGTGCCACTGATTCTTTCATTTCTACCAATTTGATCAAACATTTTAATATTCCTATGAGAAAGGCTGAGTTGGCATGGAAAGTTGAGTTAGCTTCTGGATCTAAGGTAGAAACTGGGTTGATTGCAGTAGATTGTGAAATTCATCTTAAGGCATTTACCATTATAGCAAACCTCAAAGTTATTCCTTTAGGAACCTATGATATAATTCTAGGAATGGACTGGTTGGATCAGCACCAAGCTATAATTGATTGTAGCAAAAATATTATTGAATGCATTCATGATTTTGGAGCAAGTAAATTCATTTCAGGTATTAAAGAACTATATCTGCTAAACAACTTCAAAGGTGTTTACGAAAAGGCTGCAAACTATTTGTTGTTTTTGTCAATGATTTTTCTGAACCTATGACAAAGCAAACTAGTTTAGACCATTCCTTAAGGAATTTTTTGATATTTTTGTAATAGAAATTTTGGGTATTCCACCCAAGAGAGAAATAGACTTTAGGATTGATCTTGTGCCTGGTACTAAACCTGTTCTAAAACTCCTTATCGTATGACATCACAAGAATTGGCAGAACTAAAAGTTCAACTTGAAGAACTTCTTGAGAAAGGGCTGATTAGACCTAGTGTCTCTCCTTGGGGTGCACCTATTATCTTCGTTAAGAAAAAAGATGGATGGATAACTTAGACTATGTATCGATTACAGACAGTTCAATAAAGTTACTATCAAGAATAGGTATCCATTGCTTAGAATTGATGATTTATTTGATCAAGTGAAGGGTGCTAAGGTATTTTTAAAAATTGATCTTAAATCTAGGTATTATCAGCTTAGAATTCATGAGGTTGATATTCTTAAAACAATGTTCTGAACTAGGTATGGGCATTATGAATTTTTTGTTGTACCTTTTGGTTTAACAAATGTCTAATCAGTATTTATGAGTCTGACACAAGGAGTTTTTAGAACCTTCCTTGATAAGTTTTTAGTTGTCTTTCTGGATGACATTCTGGTTTATTCTAACTCCATGGAGGAGCATGAATAGTAATTGAGACAAGTTTTTGAATGTCTCCAAAGGAATAAGCTATATGCTAATCTTAATAAGTGTGATTTTTTCAAATCAAAAATAAGTTACCTTGGACACATTATAATGGGGGATGGAATAGCTGTGGATCCAACTAAGATTAGAGCTATTGTAGAGTGGCCAACACCTACAAACGTGTCTGAAGTAAGAAGCTTTATGGGTCTAGCTAGTTATTACTAAAGGTTTGTGGCTAATTTCTTGAAAATGGCACATCCTATCACTTCTCTTCAGAGAAAAGGTAAGAAATTTATCTGGTCAGATAAGTGTGAAGAGACTTTTCAGCATCTTAAAGAACAGTTGACTAGTGCACTTGTATTAGCAGTACCTGATCCTTGTAAAGAATTTGTGGTTTCCACAGATGCTTCTTTAGATGGATTAGGAGAAATTTTAATGCAAGATGGTAGGGTAATTGCATATGAATCTAGGAAACTCAAGGATCATGAGATTAATTATCCTATTCATGATTTAGAACTTGCTGCAGTAATGCATGTATTGACCAAATGGCGACATTTTCTCCTTGGACAGCATTTTGAGTTGCATACTAATCACAGAAGTCTTCAATATATTTTCACACAGCCAAATTTGAATGCATGGCAACACAAATGGATGAAATTTTTGTGTGAATATAACTTTTAAGTTAAATATATACAAGGTAAAGAGAATAAGGTGGCTAATGCACTTAGTAGAAGATGTCACGAGGTTTCTTCTTTAACTCTCATAGTGGATTTGAAGGAGAAAATATTGCAAAATCTAATTTTTGATCCTTGGTTTTTAGATTTCAAGGCTGTTATAGATAGTGGCAACACGTTAGAAGGTAGATTTGAAGGTTACTGTATCAACACTGATGGGTTGCTGATTTACAGAGGTAGCAATTATGTTCCTAAGGTTGGAGAGCTACAAAATTTGGTTATGTTTGAAGCTCATAAGGTGCCCTATTTAGCACATCCTGGTGTTTAGAAAATGAATGCTGATCTTAAACAACATTACTATTGGCCAGGTATGAAGAGGGATATTGCTGATTTTGTTGCTAGATGTCTAGAATGTCAAATGGTGAAAGCTGAACATCAGCATCTTGCTAGTTTACTTCAATCTCATAGTGTGCTTGGATAGAAATGCGATACCATCTCCATTGATTTTATCGTGGGGTTACCTTTATCAGCTAGGCATCATGATTCAATCATGGTTGTAGTTGACAGGCTAACCAAAGTTGCACATTTTATTCTAGTGAGATCTTCTTATAATGCTACATCAGTAGCACGTATTTTTATGGAGCAGATAGTAAGACTGCATGGGATTTCGAAGAAGATCATATCAGATAGGGACCTAATTTTTACATCTTCTCTTTGGAGGTCTATGCAATGTGAACTTGGTACTCAACTAAATTTTAGTTCTGCATATCATCCTAAGATTAATGGGAAAATTGAGCGTGTAAATCAGATTTTGGAAGACATGCTCAGGATGTACGTCATGGATAGGTCGAACAAATGGGAAGAATTCTTGCATTTAGTAGAGTTTGCATATAATAACAGTTATCACATCTCTATAGGCATGGATCCCTTTCAAGCTTTGTATGGACAACCTTGTAGAACACCCTTGAGCTAGGATAATTTGGAAGATAGAGTTCTCCTAGGTCCTGAAATGCTCCAAGATATGGAATAGCAAGTGAAACGAATCAGGGAACACCTTGTTACAACATAGGATAGATAGAAAAAGTAAGCAAATTTGCATAGGATTGAGTGTCAGTTTGTGGTTGGGGACAAAGTTGGTGCAGAGCACAAAGCTTGGTATTGGAGGAATGGATAAAACTCCATCTTGTCTTCATTCTTCATCTAGTCAAGGGCCATGATGGTTACAATGATAGTTTCAGTTGATTGTGTTTCATTTTGGTTGTTCTTGGTATTACTTGTTATGGTTCCACATGGCCTAACTTGGCATGTAATAGCATGTAATGGAAATACTCATTGGTTTTACATGGGAGATCCTTCCTCATACCTCTTTGGATGTAATTAGAGGTTTCATGAAGTTTTATGAAAGGTTTGAATAAGTATGAGCCCATTTGTGTAGGCACTTCATCCTATTTGGTGACCCTATAAACCAAGGATGTAAGTAGCCTATAGGGTATATATGTTTTAGGTGTTTAGGAGGGTGTCATATGGCCTAAATAGCCATGATGCTCAATAATATCAAGTTTAGAATGTGTTTTGAAGTCTTCAAATAAAAAAGTTGCTCTTATCGGCAGTTTTGCAAAAAGTTGCTGACAACTTTTGCAAAAAAAACTGTGCAACTTTTGCAAATTAGTTGCATTCGACCTCTAACTGCCTTGGAGGTCGGTTTTTAGGTGTCATTAGGCTATAAATACATTGATCCTCTTCCCAAAAGAACAGAGGAACTTCATTGTATGGATTTTTCATTGAATGAATAAAGAACTCCCTATTTTTCTGTTTAATTCGCTGCTTTCAGAGGTTGCACGTGTGGTACGGACGTGAGACTAGAAGTTTAATGGTGGATTTGAAGAGTTTCATGTCCCACTGAATCATTGCATTTTATTTGGAGTGATTTGAAGGAGTTTGGACAAAGTTAGAGCAAATTGGGTGAAACCAGTCCCAAACCCTCCTTAAAATCAGGGTTTTGTGCAAATGAGCCATTAGAGTGCACCTAATTGGCCTTAGGGATACAAAACCCAATAATCTGAGAGAAGACATGTACCATTTGTTGATTCTAGGAGTAGGAGTAGTTTCTATGGTGGGAGTCCAAGTTTCAATGATGCCCTAGTTCAAGTTAGGCATAGAATTTGAACTAGGAATTCAGATTTGGAAGTAGAATTCTGAAGTTTGGTTGATTGGAGTGCAACCAAGGGTTGAATTGGAAGTCTTAGACCTTCCCTAACACCATCGAATTCAGTATCTTATTCTGTGTACCCATTTCCTTGCACTTGCTTAACAAACCAAGCCTAATTAGGCCTATTAGGTCTGCGTGTTTTGCATAGGTTGGGATATGCTGGAGTGGAGTGAGATTTTAAGATTTGGAGGTCTTTAAGGGGAGTCAAAAGGGTATCTGAAACTCTAGTTTATTTGCCAAGTCGTTTGGGGAAATCAAAAGATATTGCTGAATTTCAGGTTTTGCTGACCTACTAGGATTCACTAGGTAGGTATTGGTTGGGTGTATTACAGAAGTGTGGGAATCTAAAAAGTTGTTGATTCAGAGTACATTGGGATATGTGAAGGTGTGTTGATCATCAAATCAAGTGGTTGAGATGCCTAAGGCATAGATCCTTGTTTTGGCCTAGTTGAGGGGTACTATTCCTAAAGACAAATTGGGAGCAGACTTTGCTTACCTGTTCCTTGCATTGAGAAGGTTGTCAAACCTTGTGAGAAGGTTATTTGCCAAGAGTGGAAGGTCCTTTAAGGATTCCCTAAGGCTAGAAGAAAGTTTGGCTTGTTTGAAGGGTCTAAGTGCAATCTAGACCAAGAGTACACTTCCGGTGTGTAACTCTGCATCAAAAGTATTTTTGCGGGTCAGAACTAGAAAACTCCTATTAGATATGGTAAAGGTTCCAAATTGTCTTCACATTTTGTGGGATCGTTTGAAATTTTGGAACGTGTTGGTCTTGTTGCTTACAGACTTGCTTTTCCTCCTAGCCTATCTCAAATCCATGATGTCTTTCATGTGTCTATTTTAAGGAAATACATACTTGATATCACTCATGTTCTAAATTGGAATACATTATAGGTAGTGGATGGCCAATTGATGCTGGAACTAGTGCAGATCATTCAGCAAAGAGAGCTAAATCTCAGAGGTCGCAAGGTGGAACGGGTAAGGATAATATGGGATCATAATGATGATACCTCTGCTACTTGGAAAGATACAGGGGCAATGAAAGCTTCACATCCTCATTTGTTTTCAGGCTTCTAGAAGTAAGCCTAAGCTGGTGTGAGAGGGTGTCATGGCCCTGACAGTTTTATATCTATCACCTTGGAATCTGAGATTAGTTAACTTTTCTGGATGGTTTGATACTTTTTAAGTTACTTTAATTCTTGTATTATTATGTTAAACTTTTTGAGAAGTCAGAGATTACTCAAAACCTGATTCTTAGAACAGATATTTTAATATTCTCAATATTGTGTTATATTCAGAATCTTATTATCTGAATCAATCTAGATTCAGGAATCAAATTTTATAAATCAATGTTAGTATGGTTTCAATTTTATTTTTGTCTGATTCATACTTTCAGTTTGATGTATAAGGTGGCTTTAAAATATTATCAGTACCTTAAATCTGTTGTTGCCAATTTTTAAGTATACATACATACATACATACATACATACATACATATATATATATATATATATATGTAATTTTGGTATATTTATGTGGTTGTATTTATATTAATACAAGTTTTAATTATATGTATACTTATTGATTACCAATGATATTAATGTTAATTAGGATTAATATTAGTACCTAATACTATGTTAGTAAGAGTTAGTACCTAGACTAACCTATCATATGGAATTTAACTAAGTCATAAAACCTAAACTTGAGCATAGCCTAAGTTATCAATGCCTAACTACACCTAGCATTATCACGGACTTGGCAAGGGGTTTTGGGTTTTGGTGTGAGGCGGCAATGCAAATGCAATTTTAATGCTTGCAGGTCATATATGGTACTTTTGTTGCCATGTGTTGGAGAAGGCTAAGAAAGTGGGTTAAGGGTTATGCTCGCTATTATGAGCATTGATTTTTCACGTTGCTTGAGTTTGGCCCGTCATTGTTGGTTTTTTAGTTGGGGTTATGGTTGCTCTGTTGAGCGAGTTTCTCTACATTTTCATGGGGAAATTGATGGCCGTAATGGAGGTTATTGTCCCTTACTTTCCTTATAGAGATTTTGTGGGTTTGAAGGCTTGGGCTACGAATTTGGAAGCTTGGGGTTACAAGTTTGAGAAAAGGGCTCTTCAGGAAGCTTCTATTGTGTATCATTTTGCACTTGCACATGTAGGGGGCTTTTCTTTAACTCTTTCCTATAGTTATTGTTATGTTTCATTTAAAGTTGTGAATATTGAATATCAAAATTTGTTATATGGATAAACCCAGAATCAGGTGTGCGAATGAAATTACTCTGTGTTGTGCGTTGTAATTGGGTTTATGATATATATTAAGGGCAAATTGTTACCCTACTCTCTCTCTCTCAATTTACTATTGCATTGTTATGTCATTAGCATGTTGTTTAAGGTTAACTGTCTTGTATAATGTGTATCAACATTCGAGAATGGACACATGCAGAGCATGGCATTATGTACAATGCATAGCTCTGTATATATCCACAATCGAATGTGAAGTGTGGAGTTTTTTTTTGAGTTGTATTATTATTTGGGTTTTGTCCCAAACATGCATTTTTATTGGCAAGCATGCATATGATTTATGGCTGTTATGAAGCCAAGCCCTGTATGTTTTAAGTTTTGGGTTTATAATTTTGGTTGAATGTGATGCCTCTGTGTTAATCTTTTGGTTATACACAACTCAGCCATGGTCATGAATTTGCAGCCTTTAATTCATGATTGTGGACAAAGGGCATAAACATGCGACTAGCGTTAGTGAGTTTTGTCAATGGTTTGCTTCATATTTGTATCACCGTTATTAGTTTGAATGGTTTATTTAAGTTGGAGTTTGGACTTGTTCTCAATTATGGTTGAGGGTTTTAGATAAGATGTTTTAGGGCTGTTTTTGTATTCAATAGTAGTTTTAGGCATTATGTCAAACAGAATAAGTAACCGTGTGTAAAAAGTATTGTGGCGAACATTAGCAAGATTTTGGGATTTTGAGTTTGCAGTGCTCAGTCAATTTTATAGTGAATAGAAAGAGATGTCTTTTTGTTTCTTGATAGGTATTTCGATGTGTAAAAATCCAAAGTTTGTCTTTTTAAAATTATATACATTTTGCTGTGTAGATGAGTCAATGTCTTGTCGATTTGTGCATGATGTATTAAATTCAGGTTTAATTGCATATAGTTTTATTTGATATTTGCAAAACTTTAGATATGCTGTTATCTGGAATGGAAAGAGGCATTTCGTTAATAGATCTTGTAGATGAGTAAAATTTGTATTAGGGGCACTATGTGTGTTGCAGTTTTAAACAGAAAGGTGTTGTTTTGAATTAGAAATGGTCGTTATTTGGTAACAGCAAGTAATTTGATTTACAAGTAGAAAAATTTATTTATCTATTTTTACTCTAATTTTAAACTCATAAGGTTATATATATATATATATATATATATATATATATATATATATATATATATATATATATATATATATATATATATATATATATATATATATATATATATATGTAAGTGAGTACGTATATATAAATATGTACTATATATATATACGTATATGTATTCATTTATATCTATTAATATATATGCATTCCCCTATGAATAGATTGTTAGAGTTTAAATTAATATTAATAATCAAGAGGTTGCTATGATAACTTGTTTCAGAAATAGAAATTTATCAATTTTTATATTTTGATGTTAGTTTGTATTAGGGTTTGTGGATAATTTTAATATGGGTATTTTAAAATGAAAAGTAGTTTTACTAATTCTGGAAAATTCAATTCTTTATTATTTAATTAGAATATAGTTGTTATGTAGTTGAAAAGCATGGTTACAAATATGGTTTCATTTGGTTCTTTGAAATATTTTTTTAAAAAAATTGGTTTCCTGTGATATTTCTGTTTGCTGGTGCAATTGTTAAATTGAAGCAAATGAAATAAGTGTATTAGTTGGAATTGAAAAATTAATCTAAGTTTTCTTCCAAATAGTATAACTAGAATCATGTGTATGTTAGATTATGCAAGTGTGATCCTTTAGATTGGGTGGCTATCATAAAGCGAGTAACTTGTGGTAATAGAATTATGTTGCTGGATGCCCTCTGACACTAGTCTAGATCCTTATGGGAAAGTTTATGGCAGTTAGTTAATTAAGTGGTAATATTTAAAATTTCATGGGTTGGGAATCATATAAAAAAGATAAGAACATTATGGTTTCACCTAACATATTGAGTTCTATGAGTGGCTGAATGTAGGTTCTTATGTTGACACCCATGGACTACTAGATCATTACCTTGTCATATTCTGTGCAAGTTTATTTTTACATATCTGCATGTAAGAAATTATGTACTTGATTTATAATTTGAATGTGAAAAGAAAATTGTATTTTTAGTACATCTGTTATTTGGATTAAATGAATATAGTTTTGTTATAAAATCTAACATGCAAGTATATTGGAGTTTATCGATTTAATTAGTGTTACTAAGCCCTATTTGGTGTTTTGTGGTTGTGTTGTCTTGGATTTTAGGTTTGTGATGGAGTTGGTTAAGGACCTAGAAGAAATGACTGTTTACATTTAGAATCAGTGTTAATTCAAATGTATTTAAAGCTGTTGTACTTCTAATAAAAGAGTATATATATGTTATATACTCTGATGTAATATTTTGAAATGTTACATTGTTGTTATGAGTACTTTACTGTACCTGATTTGTAAAGATTTTATTGTATTGGAGAATTGTAAAAAAAAAAATACTTGGGGTTTTAATCTTATAATTATGTTTGGATTATTTTCATTTGGTTATCTTTTGGTTTGTGTGGTTTGAGGGTGTTACACATGATGTGTCACTATTTGATACAGTATGCACTAATGTAAGAAATGACTTGAAGGAACTTGATAGAACCATCAAGGAACTAAGAAAACACATTAATGAAGGGAATAAATTATATGGACAATGTGGGTTATCATACAATTACTTGACTGACTTTGAGAGTCAAATTATGGGTAAGATGAGTGAACTTGAATCACTCACTATGAAACTACAACCCCGAGAGACCAACATTGAAGAATGTGGAACAAAAGTGGAGAAGATCCGTAGTGTGATCAAAGATTTTGATTTGACAAGGAGAAGGAAACAAAGATATTCTCTAGTTTTAGAGAAATTTGTCACCTAAGATAAGCACTTTGTAGAGGCAACTAGAGGAATGTCTTGCAGGCAAGACTTCCTATGAAAAGTTTTCATATATTGACTTGAGTGCAGTTGAAGTGGCATCCTATGTGCTATGTGCACTAATTATTATTTTTTATTCTATAAAGAAGAACTAAAAGAAGGAAGTAGATAGGCTAAAACTTATTTATATAGATTATTTCTCTAGGATAGCAAGTTGATCAACAACATCCCACCTAAATTTGAGAATATAGTTTTTGACACCATTTCCATTTCTGTCAAAGGGGGCATAATATCTAGAAGGAAAATTATATGTATTGTATATGTAAGGAGGAGTACACTTATGTACCTATGTATCAATGTAAAAGACTGATAAGGAATGTAATAATCCATCAAAACATGAATAAAATTGTTATGTTTTGAAGGAAATTTTGTATAGTTACTTTTATTTGTTTTGTATGTATGACATCATTCTAGGACATAGCCAATTTTACCAAATGTTGCCATCAATGCAAAAGGGGGAAATTATTGGCTATATCATCAAATAGATGTTTTGATTGTTGTCATTTATTGAAAAATGTATTCAACATTTCATTTATTAATTTAGATATAGAAAATTGTCTAAGTGTTAGACAATTTGTAGTAGCATAGAGAGAATATGTGATGTGTATAGATGAGTCATTGAGATATATCTTATGCATAGTTGAGGAAAGTTCTATAATAGTATCATGATAACATGTACTAGTGCACATGTGTGTACATATTGCATGGCATGAAATATGATTGAAATACTAGTACACATATTTAATAGAGAAGAAAAGAGAATTATAGAGAATTTGATTCTATGACTTGAGGAATTATTTTGGTGACAAAATAATTACTAAATCATGTTGAGCTGAGTATGTGGCTATTATTATATTAGTAATTTTATATTATATCAAGCGTGTGAAAGCATGAAGGTGGACTAAGAAGTGAATTATTAATATGTGAGGTATAAGTAAAGATCATATCTTTCTAAGATAAGTGTGCAACATATGTATGATCTATGCACTATATGTCATTGATGTGAAGTCGATGAGATGATATACAAACTACATCTGATATATGATCAAAGCAAGTATAAAATACAATAGATAGAAAGTATTGTATGTATTTTGTATATCTATTCTTGTGAATAAATGAATTGTATAATTGCATGTTAGGGTAGTGGGCTCTTCTTGCATACATTGTATTTGATGTACCAACTCCTAATAGGGTTGATGCAACTCCTAATAGGGTTGAGACTTCTAGAAAGGACAAGTCCTCTAACCAGGACTCAAGACACTATATGTATTTTATAGACTCTTAATAGGGTCAATATCCATAACAAGATCCTATTATTTAGTGAGTCATCTAGTGGGTATCACGCCCACTGGGGTTTTCCCTTTCCTAGGGTTTCCCTAGTTAAAAAATAATGGTGTTATGAGTTCTCTAAGTGTATGGTTATATTTACTATTAAACATTGTTGGTTTACTTTCATATGCAAGTTATAAAGTGATTAACAATATTTAGTTGCCAAAAAAAATTTGTAGAATACTAATTCACCCCTCTCTTAGTATTATCTATATCTAACATGTTGGCCCCATCAAACTCTTTATTTTCTTCATCCTCCTCCTCCTCTTGTGCAATGATTAGATTCCTTGTTGGTTTGACTTGCACATCTACCAACTTCCTTTTCTTTGATGAAATTCCTAGTAATAGCTTGGTAGGAGGTTGTGCTAACCTTCTTTGGGTGATGATCACCTTGTCTTTTGGCCTTAGTGGTATTATAGTTTCCTGCATATTTCTCTAAAGGTCTTCCTTCACCTTAGGTTCAATTATTACAACCTTTTTCTACCTAGTGGCCTTTGGATTTGTAAGGAAACTTGGCAATAAAGAATATAACCGTTTCCACATAACCCATAATAGATCTAAAATAAACATGGAATTAAAATCCACATGCAAGAGAATAGACAACATACCCACAAAATGTGACACAAGATATACCCTGAAAAACCATCATTGAGGGAAAAAATCAGCCTCCAAAAGCATCCATCACCATGTATTATTCAGCAAAAACACCATTTCCATAC
This sequence comes from Cupressus sempervirens, assembly GCA_028749045.1. NCBI lineage: Eukaryota > Viridiplantae > Streptophyta > Pinopsida > Cupressales > Cupressaceae > Cupressus > Cupressus sempervirens. Next base: position 922,234,526 of record CM053792.1, read on the forward strand.
AATCATGGAAGCCTTCATGGCCATAGCCACAACTGAGAAAACTATGTGAACAAGCATGAATCCACACATCCCATGCCATGCTTTCAACTTTCACAAATGCTCCCTTGGCTAACCTGTCAAGCCTTGTCTCGCTTGACTCTTGCATTTTTCACTCTTACTCTCTCTCTATACAACAACTACCCTTGTGGCTGCTTATATAGTAGCAAGTCCCACAAAACCACTAAGTGGTATTACATAAACCATGTGCTACCTAACCCACTGACCCCACATTTAATATTGGGCATTTAATTCTTTTCCCCAATATTAAATAATTACATGTAATATTATCACAATGTTACAATATAACTCATCAAGAATATTCCATGGGAATCTTTATATGTTGCACGTCCATCTAGGTACAACATTACATAATAAAATAAAATAATAAAATAACAATATTATGCAATGTGTGCAACACCCATTATCTCAACAATCTCCCACTTGTTGTATACATTGCATAGGGTCAATCCGTAGCCACATAAATGAACAAGGGAACAATCCCTCCCAGCACATCCACCATCATGGATCAAAATAAACCAAGTGCTCCATCCTGGTACCCGCAACAAAAATCAAAGTATCCAGTATCTCGAACATGAATGAACTCACCTCCTATTATGCCACTCCCACTGGACATACATAGAAGCCATCCAAAGAGAAAGCCACCCAACCTGTTGCATTAGAAGATCATAAAATCTTGTACCAACTAAAATTCCAAGCACAAATAACCTAATCCAAAGGTAATCACATGTATCCGTAGTTGTCAAAATATCCATAGCTGAAATAGCACCCACAAAAAGTTCCAAACCCATCCAACTATCTATACCTCTAAGGTATAACAAGTGAATCTTATATCACTGACATATCCAATCTATAACCTGCAATCACAAGCCTCAAGAGTAATACCTGTCACATATATACCAAGAAGCTCCCACTGCAAAAGATAATATCAAATCTATAACCAATCCACTCAACACATCTCAAAGAAGTGAATCCATGTAGTATCAAGGACATCCACAATGCATAAACTAATATCCTGCAAGAATAACTCTCATAACAAGTCTCCAATGCTCTCCCAAGTTCACCACAACCAACAGAGGAAAGAGATAAAGGAATAACCATGTCATCTCTCACATGACATACATGAGCACAAACCAGTGATCACAATCTCTAACCAATCTCAAATCCAATGTAAGCAAAACTGAACATCCAGGAAGATAACCAAGACTAGAGAAACCATGCAAATCATAACCTGTATCATGTCCTTCTACACACACCTCTAGATGTAAATTGTGCAAGTATGATCTCCTCCATAAAACCCCAACAAGAAGCCTCAACAACACCCAAACCATACCTTATAACTAATCATGGATGTAAGCCTCTCACAAGAAGATCAAACTCATAAACCATTCCTAAACCAAGAAATATGCCCAATATAAAACCATCTCCCAAACTCAACCAGCATAACAACATATGCACATGGAGATAACCAATGCTAAACCATCTCTCAAATGAACCCTCCAGAACTAACTCATGTACCATAGCTCAAGATCCATATCCATGAAAGACAAGCATAAATATAATGCAACTGAGAGAAAAAAATGGGCTATACCTCTCAAGTAGCAAACCGCTGAGTAGACCAAGAGTGGGGAATGAGAATGCTCATCAAGATACCCAAGTCTCCAACCAAGACTCTTCTAAGAACAATCTCCTCTCAAGTCCATATCAGGCGACTACCCCTCGGACTTTCTGCTGAAACCATCAACCATCCCAACAAATATTTCTCTAATCTAAGAGAAATCAGCGTCACCACCGTCTCTAAGTATCCATGAGCACCTATAACCAATCAATCCATGCTAACTCCAAATGCAACATAGAAATATCATGAAGTATCCAACTTATGATCAGTGTACTTAATACTAAGAAACTAAACCAAGATCAATGTCAAAGTTCCAACCATGGCCTCAGGAACATAAACATGACAACATGATCTTACCATCTCAACTAAAGAGATAACATTCTCCACATGAACATACCATAACATGTCACAACTCTAAATGCATATCAAGAGTATACCATGACATAATAATGAAACCATCCTCACACCAAGGATAACATGCCAAATAAAAGCATAAACCGCACCTTTGCCAAGAACCCTATGAGTCCTCAAGATGCAACCATCTCCACACACCATGAAGAAAACCATCTCCACATACCAAAAAGAACCATCTCCATACACCATGAAGATAACCAAGAACTCCATGAGTCCTTAAGATCTAACCATCTTTAAACACCATGAAGATAACAAGTGCACCATGCAAATGTCAAAGACGCTTCTGCAGCAACAAGATCTAAGACAAACCTCCAACATCTGCAAACACTCAATAAATATATCAATGCCAACAACTCTCACTCAACCATGGTACCAAGTCACCTATGGCATCATAAAATCCATCCTCTCCAAACCAAGAAGATATAAACCAAACCAAACCAGGAACTAATCCTGCACTGTCACCCCATCACTGTCACAAGCTCCCACTAAACCGTGTATCCAAGCTATCCATGACATCATGATGAAAAACCATCCTCTAACCATGAGAATCAACCAAGACATCAAACCATCAAAGAACTCAAAGTGCACATCATGATCTCCTCAAAAGAAACCAAATAACCATGATCCTCAACCAAGAAGATATACCACCATAACCAAATTAGAAAATCCAAGCTAATGAACATCAAGGATGTACCTGTTTATCCAATCATGTCATGCCAAAATCCATGGCACCATGATCTCATCCATGAACCGAGCATCTATCTCTCAAAATGTCCAACCTGTCAGCATAAAATAGTCAACCACAATCCTCCACCATGACTATACCTAGTAACAACATCTCATCCCTTCTACATGAAGATAAAATCATATGACTTAGGGCATAGACAACCCAAATCCAAGCCACCAATCTGAATATGCATCAATAATGAAAGATCAATGGGCAAAGACAACCCATAACCAAGCTATAAATGCAACCTGTAAGTATAGACCGCTTACAACACTGCACAACTTGTAGACTCAACAAGTCATCATGCATATCCAAACCAAACACTGAAAACCATATCATCATGAGACCAATCTAAAATATGAACTGAGTATACAATGACATCAAAACTTAAATCTCTAATGCCATAAACTCACAATGTTACCATAGTCAAAATATACTTATAAACTGTTCAGATCAATATATTAACAAATAAATCATTCCAAACCTGCACCAAATCTGAACCAATGTGTAGACCTCTCCAAGAGCTTTTTGTTGACTACTCGAAGTCCAAAATCTGACTCTGTATGCCCAAGTTATGCCCTAATCCGTGCTCAAAATAAATAACATCTGACTTTAGGGCTCTTAAAACCTAATAAAATCTCAAAATTATAGAACCAAACCTACACCATGTTGTAGTGCTCTGAATTAGCTTTCCAACTCCTATAAGAACTCTAAAATTTGATATTCTGAGAGAAAGTTATGGCCGTTTTACTAAGACAATCTTTTTACCATTTTCAGTACGATTTTTCATTTTTTTTTTTTTTCAGTGACAAAAATTGTGATGGGATTAAATTTGACGGCCATCATGGGCTAAAACTAAAAAACTCTTTCATTTCCTCTGAACATGGCCAAACTAGGGCATATTATATATCAAAATTTATGGAAATGTCGACCCGGATCTAATGCTGAGGTCTGTTTTTACCCAGGAGGTCATTTCTGCAAGCTACCCCCCAAAACCCTCATTTAAATGAAACATCCGAAAAAATCTTTTTGTCCAACAATTTCACATGCCCAAATATTTTAACATCCCATCATAATAGAAAATCCAAAACCCTTAGATCTGCAATAAAACATTCATATATCTTGCACTTTTCTTTTATCCTCTCATGCATTCCCATGGATTCAATCTAGGGTTACAATAATAAAACCATAGCTCTGATACCACTTGTAAGGAAACTTGGCAATAAAGAATATAACCGTTTCCACATAACCCATAATAGATCTAAAATAAACACGGAATTAAAATCCACATGCAAGAGAATAGACAACATACCCACAAAATGTGACACAAGATATACCCTGGGAAACGCTCATTGAGGGAAAAACCTAGCCTCCAAAAGCATCCATCACCATGCATTATTCAGTAAAAACACCATTTCCATACAATCATGGAAGCCTTCATGGCCATAGCCACAACCGAGCAAACTATGTGAACAAGCATGAATCCACACATCTCATGCCATGCTTTCAACTTTCACAAATGCTCCCTTGGCTAACCTGTCAAGCCTTGTCTCACTTGACTCTTGCCTTTTTCACTCTTACTCTCTCTCTATACAACAACTACCCTTGTGGTTGCTTATATAGTAGCAAGTCCCACAAAACCACTAAGTGGTATTACATAAACCATGTGCTAAAACCATGTGCTACCTAACCCACTGACCCCACATTTAATATTGGGCATTTAATTCTTTTCCCCAATATTAAATAATTACATGTAATATTATCACAATGTTACAATACAACTCATCTAGAATATTCCATGGGAATCTTTATATGTTGCACATCCATCTAGGTACAACATTACATAGTAAAATAAAATAATAAAATAACAATATTATGCAATGTGTACAACACCCATTATCTCAACAGGATTCACAACTATAAGTTCTTTTCCTTTATTTTCCTTAGCCTCTAAGGGTTGTACAAAACCTTCTCCTTATTCCATCCTACTAGCCTTAGAAACTTTTATTTTCCTTTTCTTTCCTACCTTAGGTGTGTCCACATCTGTAGTTGGCATGGTAATAATAGTCTCATATGTGCCAAACTGCTTGAAACTAGCATCAATATCTATTGCCAATAGTGTAGTAACTATAGTAATAATATCATATACATTTACTATAAGAATGCTTTAGAGTAACTGAGAGTGGGCGTGAATCAATTATCCAAGGTCCAAATGTATAGATAAAAATTTTCTGTACTTAACAAATACATGTGCATGTATTGATCATCCAATATCTCAAACCATAGTATATTACTATCCTAGGTCAAATGAACTTTACAGAAATATAAACATGAAATACCACAAAATCATTTACATAATTTGACACAAGGATTTTATGTGGAAACCCAAGTTGGGAAAAAAACTACTAGTAACATGCTACCAATTTTCACTCTTTTGAAGTAAGCTCTATGAGGAGCCAACCTTGTTAAAGGCTAAATTGCACACTATTAAATATGACCTTGACTAAAGGATTTCAATCACTTGTTAGGAGTGAACCTTGTTAGATAAATTTAGAAAATTCCATTAGAATTCCACCCTATCAAAGGATTTACTCATGACTATTAGGTCAACCTTAATCCAAAGGATTTATCGAGATTGATATAGTTGTTAGAAAGTAATAGTAGGACTTGATTTGATAACAAAAAAACTCATTTGAGAATTACAAATCTGTTATTCAGTCCTCCATACTACTTGATATTCAATCTCCTTCATCTCTAATAGATTGTTCACCCTTTAAAGACTTCACCTCCTTAAGCCTTCTTGCTTAGACATATGCCAATAGTAGGTTCATTCCTTTGGCCACCAAATTAAGCAATACGGCAAGACTCCTTGTCTATCTTTGGTTCATACTATGACACTCTATTTTTGGTATGTTATCTCCTTATATAGAGAGTTTAGATCTTTTTCCACTTCACCATAATCATCCATTTTAGGGTTAGGTTAGATTCATTGAATCTAAGCTCTTTTCTATTTTATTCCTTCTAGAAGATTTTCTTACAATCCTCTTCAAATTTATCTTCAAATGATTTATCTTGAATTCTATACATCTAGCTCAACATACTTATCTTCCACATGGTTCACATAATTCAAGAAATTAAATTTGTTAGCTTAGATTTGTCAAATCTTCAGTCAAACTCATTTTACAAGAAATCAACAATAACATGTTGTTTTCTCCACAATAATTGTATTTTGATGCTCAATAAACACTAGGTTTCTCACCATACTCTAAGTTTAATTGGTGCTTGACACACACTAAACTTACTTTGCTTGACTTGTAATGCCCCACCTAGAGATTCTTGGAACAAGGATTCAGTTCAAGCCAACAATTTTTTTTTTTTTTTAAACCATGTATGAATGCACATGACAACATCATACATGGATCACAAAAATCACAACAAAAGACTTAACCACCATCCTGACAACCAATGAATCTCCAAATACCACTACTAACCAAAATGACTGATGATGAAGAATGCATAACTAAATTCGAATCAAACACATTTTGAATTCAAAATGCAACACCAAAGGAATCAAGAACACCTAAGAGGGTACTCCAAACAACTCTAAAAAAGTTTGGATTAAACTAAAAAGTTTCTCTTGCCCACCCACACAAGTTTGTGCAAAAATTTAGCTGATACTTTAATACAACACAGGAAAGTATCACCTAACATTCCTAAAGAAGGAGGGCAACACTTTTAGGGACTAGGTGATACTCCTCTCAAAGGACTATGATACTTTAAGGGTATCATACGATAGTTCTTACAAGGAGGTGCAATATTAGAAAGTATCATATGATATTTCTCTAATGGGTGTGCAATAGAATTAGAGGTCATACGATACAATTTCAATGGGCATGTGATACAATATTGTATCATACCATACTAATAAATGGTCACCTAGGAAACTCAAGAAACACTTTAAGAAAAACAATAGACTAAAACTAAGTTTAGAACCTCTACATCGGGGAGTACTAGATCCACAAAGATCAAGGAGTGAACACTTGAGAGCATAAATAAAAAGATTCCATGAAATACTAAAGAGGAACATCTATCCATTTAAAGCCAAGCAATAAAGAATGTACTATAAGCAACATTGTAGTGTTTAGAAATAACATCACAATAACAAAACAAACAAACTAAGTATACAATTCCTCTCAACTATTAATAGCATCATAAGACCATCATGGATCCTATCCATCCCCCATGTGTAACATTCCAAGCCACTAACTAGATCATAGGTATAATTGTAATAGGGACGTCACTACTAAAACATGCTACAATATAAGAATAAGATAATTCTACAAGTTGACAATATCACCTATCACATGCTAAACATCAATAAGCAATAGATGTACCAACAAAGCAATTCACATCATCTAAACATATGCTAAACATCATAGTATAGGAATGCATCAAATAAAATAACACCATCTAAACATGATAACCAAGAATTCCAATAAAATCATAAATCACAAGAAAGCATACTCTAGAACCTGAAGTATCAAGTGAAAACATCTAGCAATGGTTTCACTAGGACAAAATACCATCTCTATACACTAGTCCCTAGAAGTGGTGAAGGTAACTATAGCTCCAAACCACATAGAACCTGTAGGTCCACACCTACTATGCTAATGGAGATAATGATCCAACCACAAACACACATAAAAAAATCATCCAAGGCTAACACTCATGCTAGATAGTATGATGGTTGTAACCAAGAACCTAAGATAATGCTAGGTGTATAGGTCCTGGTTAGACACTCAATAGGCTACTACGTAGGGGCTAACATCATGGAGAGTCATTGTCTTGGTTAGACACTCAATAGGCTACTAAGTAGGGGCTGACATCATGGAGAGTCACTTGGCATTGAAAAGCCCAAGCTTAGATCATGTGTCCTTAAACTTAAATAGATGCTCACACATTGTCTCCTCAAACTTTATTGGGTGCTCACACATTTTATTATCCTAAATTTTATTACCATTCACACATTTTATTTAGTTATCACTTATGTAAAGCTCCCTCTGCCAACCCATGGCACCATGATTCCTAGGTGGTGAGATAGAAGCCCCCTCCATATGCTACCCTACCCTACCCATGCTAATCCTATGACAAGTTCCTGTGGGCATGCATACTTCCATCCCACCCCCAATGATCACAAATTCCAAAAGTACCATAGAATATTGGGCCTCACAAGTCACCTAACAAATGTACATACATGTACTTGTGTGTGGCATACTACCATCATGAAGATTAAAACACAAGGACAAGATGAGAACACAAAGAAAAATATAACACCCAACTAAAAGAAACTCGAGAGGATAAATTCTATACAAATCCCAAGCCAATAGAGGCATACATCATGAAACCACTCAACTAACCTCAATCTAGGAGTATGGATTCTACACAAATCCTAATGATCCAACAAGACCAAACATCATGAACTCACTCAACTAGCCTCAATCTAGGAGTATGGATTCTACACAAATCCTAGTGTCCACAAAATAAAAGCAAAGGTCCAAAGGAAACTATAACAATAGGTATAAAACCACTCAATTGAACACAACGTCAGGAGTACAGATGTGACATGCATCCCAATGCAAAAACCAAAAAGTGTAATAAAGGTGTAATTGAGATCCAAATGGATAATCCAAGTCCATAACCCAAATCATGCCAAGAAAACTTGAGAAAATAGGGTGGCATGCAAAATGAGGTAAAAACCCCAAAATTTTGGAAAAACTTTGAAATTAAAACCCATTTGGCCTTTGGGTTCAAAAACCTCAAAAATTCAAAAATAATCAAGTTCAAACACTGTATGCAAAAAATAGCCAGCATAACAACACAAAACCCCAAACCCTCATCCCAAAAAACAGGGAAAAGTTCGTACCCACCAAACTGGGCAGAACTTGCATACAGAAATGGAGGGAAACACTAGTTCTCAGCCTCCAAACAAATGGCTACCAAAAATAGAAGCATAAATAGAGTAGAAACAATAAAATAGGAAAGCCCTACCTCATAGCCAAAAGGGAAAAATTAGAATCTGAACCATAAAATAAATAGCCTATAAAAGTAGCTAAAAATTGTCACAATCTGAGGTTTCTCCGAGTTGGATCTAATGAGCTCAACCTTGTGACGATCCCACACCCGTAGCTCCCACAATAAACAAAATAGTAAATCCTCATGAAGATGATTTTGGGTTTTACTCTCAAAATTTTTAATTCAAAAGTGAGAAGTGAGGAATTAAATTCCTTTTTGGATATTTATTCACTTTTTGAGTGAATAATCAATTAGGGCAAATAACTAGCCAACCTAGTTAAATCTCGAATCAACCCAAACAAAAATAGGCTATTCCTATAAATAGAAATTCATCTATGGAAAAGCTACTAGAAATTAAAATAAATCAATTAAAAAGCCCAAAAACTCAAAAACACATAAATTTCCTTAACAACTTTTGTGACAATGCGAAACTCTAAATGCACAAACACACTCACTGGTCTAATCACATAATACAAATGAATTTGGATTAAATAATCACTGAAAGGTTTAATTTAAACATTTAATTAAGGATACATCAACATACAAGGATGGCATTGGTAAAATATGAATGGTTGAATCACTAACTCCATGTGCCACTGCCGGGAATATAAATCCTTCACACTAAACAACGCGATCAAGTGCAATTGCATATAATAACATAGCCAAAGAAATAAATGCATTCAATCACCTAATTTAACCATCTATTTAATTATATTAAAATAATCTATTTACATTGCTCATGTTTGCATAAAGCATAATAATGTAGGAATGAAGTAAATAACCATAGCATTATATCCATCACATAACATAATTAGTGATATGCCCAAATATTGGATAACTAGATATCATCATAAAACACACTGTCATCTCGAAATGGCATCGTCATGCAATATGATCAACTAAACAAAATAGTAGTCTAAAATATATGATATTGAAATCAAGGTAAACATCTAACCCTCGGGTCATCTCACGTGTAAAACATAACATAAGTAACAATATCTCTTTGATTAGAGTATAACAAGGTAAATGTCCATAGCATATAACAAAATAATTCAAATGGACAATCCATTTATAATCATTTAAGAATTTAATAAAGGTTGATTAAAGAACAATAAAAAGGCACTTAAAACACATAAGAAAACATAGTCATAAACATGACTGACCATTGCTATAGGAACCTAGTCCAAGGTGGCAAGTAAGAAGTACACAGTGCAATCTCTGCACACATCACTGGGTAATCATGGAACAACCTCATAATACCACACTGATCCTAGTAACCACTAGCACAAACCTTAGTGAACCATAAATCACATCACAATCTCATAAATCAGCCATAAGTATAATCAAAGAAACTGATATAGAAACATAAATCCAAACACCTCTATAGTGTAGACCACTCATGGTCACAATCATGATCCATCACAATAAAATATCAACAAGGTTGCATCCATCAGGATGACTTATGGAAGTCAAATGGTAGAGGCACTACAAAAATCATACTAGATTTCTCTTTGCTCCACATATATTGAACTTCCTTTTCTCATCACCTTCTATATTTCTCTTTGCTCAGCTCATAATGGATTTTCTTAGTTACAACTAACTTTTTTCTCAGTCTACACTGACTTGCTTGACTTCTAGTATTTTCTCAATCTAGTTTGGTAGACACATTTCTTTTCTTAGTATTCTTCTTGTCTTTTCTCAAGTATCATTTTATTGTAGCCTTAATTTGATAAACAATACACTATATCATCAAATTTTTACTTGCTCTTAGTGCTCCTTTAATACACCATATAACTCAACCTTTCTCTAGGTATTCTTGTCATATTTTCTTTTCAAATCCTCTTCATCTATCAATCAAATGATAGCATTCAGACCAAATTAAAAATTATCTAACTAAAATTTAGAAGGTTTGACATCAATGAAAAAATAATGATTGTTCCATGATAGGTTACATAAATCTTCCTCATTTCTCTACTTCAACAATCTTATTCATTTCAACAATCTCCCTCTTTGGCATTGATGGAAAACCAATACCAAAAGCAATACAAAAAAGAAAGCTAATACCTTGTATTGACGTTGCTCCCTATATCAGTATCTATCCTTCTTTTGTATAGGCTACAATTTCTATTCTTCTTCAAATATTCAGTGTAACTCTTCCTCTTTCTCTTTCACATCTTTCTACCTCTTTGTTATCTCTCTCTTTTCTAGTACTAACACTCTCATACTTGTAGTAAACTATCCCTCTTTAAAAAAAATTTCAAAGACTTGTCATCTTCTCATGTAGATATCAACTATTTAGGTTATCCCTCTATCACCTTGAATTTGATTGTAAATCTTTCCTTCCTTACTTTAGGTAGTTCTTAAAGTAAGATCCATTGCATCAAGTTGTAAAATATGCCATTCAAATCAATTAATGCAAGGCACTTCTCTTTCTTCTTAAGCAACTTTGGATAGGGGTATCACCCCTATCTTACCTCTAAGATATTAATATGCATCCTTAGGTAAAGCCTTTATGAATATATTAGCTATCTCTTCCTTTTTATTAACATATTCTATTCTCACTTCTTTGTTTTGAAGAAACTCTCTAAAGTAATGATACTTGATTTCAATGTACTTTTTCTTTGTATGCATCACATGGTTCTTTGATATGTTTATAAAACTTGTATTGTTACAATAAATTACCATAGGTTCAATGATTTCTTCATTCATTTCTTTGAGTAACTATTTGATCCACACCACATTTGTACAATTCACTGCAACAACAACATATTCTTCTTGAGCAGTAGATCATGAAATACATTTCTATTTCTTGCTAGTCTAGGTAACCAATCATTTTCCTAAGACTATAGACTATAGTATTATTTACCTTTTAAGTATAGACTATAGTCTTATGTACCTTTTAAGTATCTCATAATATTTTTAACAACCATTAAGTGATTCTCCTTAGGATTTTAAGAAAATATTACAACAATACTAATAGGTTGTGCAATATTAGGTCTACTATGAACTACATATTGCAATTTTCCAATCATAGACCTATAATGATGTTTGATTTACCTAAGAAAAATCATCAGTTTTGGATAGATTATGTCCTATCACCATGGGAGTACTAACTAGTTTTGAATCTTCCATACCAAATTTTTAAAATATTTCCTTTACATACTTGGAATGAGTAATGTAAATACCATATTTCATTTGATCAACTCGTAATCCAAATAAGAACTTTATTTCTCCAAACATAGGCATCTCAAAAATTTTCATCATTTCATTTACAAATGTCTTACATGGAATTTTGTCCTCCAAATATGATATCATCAAAAATATTTCAGCTAGTAAAATTCCTTTACCTCCTTTTGTCTTCAAGTACAAATTGTTGTTGTCATCAGTCTTCTCAAAATTAATCTTCACAAGATAGTTGTGTAGTATTTTGTACAATTCTTTTGGAACTTCCTTTAAACCATATAAAGCTTTGTACAGTCTACACACCATGTTCTTATTGTTTGGATCAAAAAATCCTTCAATTTGTTCAATATAAACATCCTCTTCTAGTATACCATTCAAAAATGTTGGCTTAACATCCATTTGATAAAATTTGAATCCTTTACAGGTAGCATAAGCAAGCATAGTTGTTACTCCTTCCAATATTGCAATAATGGAAAATGTCTCTCCATAGTCAATTCCCTCTTCCTGTACATAACCTTTGCACACTAACCTTTTCTTATTCCTTCTAACTTCACCATTTTCATCTAATTTGTTTCTATACAACCGCTTTGTTCCAATAACATTCTTGTCCTCTAGTTTTGATACTAGTGTCCATGTTTTGTTCTTCTTAGTGTGATCAATTTCTTCTTTCATGGCTTTACTCTAGTATTCATTCTCTAATGCATCCTTCATTGATTTAGGTTCATCTATTGTTAAAAAACATGTCTCATTCCTTCATCTATTCCTCATCATTGGTCTAACCACTTTTTCTCCAATGATTTGTTCAACAAGATGATGTCTTCTGACATATTTTGATAATCTTGGTTCTACTCTTCTTTCTTCAACAATAGGTAATTCATGAAGTTCAATCTTAGCTTTAGTGTATACTTCTCTATTAGGTAGCTCAACATTCCTTTCTTGTAAACTATTCTTGACATTAGAATGTACCTCAACTTCTTATTGTAACTTGTCTCCTTAATGCAACTTGACATCCATTGTATGTGAATCTATAGCCACTAATTCTTGTTGACTAGCCATTATAGTATTATCAACATTAGTATACATGCTTTCATAGTAGCACATAAAAGTTTTATAATTCTCAGGTTCCTCCTTTTGTTCATCTTCATGTATTTCTATATAATCATCAAATTTTACATTTTCACTTTCACAACTTTTTTAGTGTTAGTATTTAAACACTTATAAGATTTACTTCATGGAATAACCAAGGAATATACCTTCTTCACTTTTTTCATCAAGTTTACCATTTCTATTATCCTTAAGAATGTAAAACTTACTTCCAAATACCTTAAAATATTTTACATTGGGTAAGTATTCATATCATAATTTGTAAGGTGTGAAATTTGTACCTTACTTGACTTGTACTTAGTTTAGGGTATAGTGATTTGTATTGATAGCTTCTCTCTAGTATTTTAAAGAAACATTCTTCTCCATCGTTAGTGTTCTAGTAGAATCCATCATAGATCTATAGCTCCTTTCAGCTATCCCATTTTGTGGAGGGGTCCTAGATGTACAAGTTTGTCTCTTGATTCTTTTGTCATTACAAAAATTATTAATTTCAATTGATGTAAACTCTCCACCCCTCACAATCTTTTACCAGTTTCCTATTCAACTTTAGCCAGATACCACTTGAATATTTGAAAAACATCAAATTTTTCTCTCAAAAACATAACTATCATCATTCTTTAGTAATCATCAACAAATAGAATCAAATACTTGTCACCTTTGTATCTTTTCATATCAATTGGTGCACATAGATCAGTATGAACTAATTCCAAAATTTCTTTTGAAGTATGGGTCTTACTCTTAAAAATAAACTTTGTCATCTTACCTAACTGACATTATTTTCAAATCACATTATTAGGTTTCTTTAGTTTTGGAAAACCTCTGACTCTTTTCATCTTATTGATACTAACCAAGTTGTCAAAATTTACATAATATAATATCATGTACCATAGCCACACATCATCAAATTGTACAACAAGACAGTTTTCTTTAGTCATGTAGAGATAATTTTTTTTTACCTCTAGTCTATTCTCCACTTCCAATGAGTTCCCCATCAACATCATAGATCTTATCTTTCCTATGTTCAAATTCAACTTTGTATCCTAAACTATTCAATTGTGATACACTTAGTAGATTATAGTTACGTCCATCCACATAGTAAGCATTGTTACACATGATCTTGTTTATTAATTTTACTGATCCATTACCTTTCACTATACATTGTGCATCATTACCAAATCTAACACTATTTCACTGAATTGATCAAGGGTAATGAACTTATTTTTGTCATCAGTCATGTGATGAGAACATCCACTATTAATGATCCATCTTTCACCTTTGGTTACATAGAATACTAGTACAGTTGAACTTACTTTTGTTACACATGATCTTGTTTATTAATCTTATTGATCCATTGCCTTTCACTAGACATTGTGTATCATTACCAAATCTAACACTATTTCATTGTAATGATCAAGGATAATGAACTTACTTTTATCACCAGTCATGTGATGATAACATCAACTATTAATGATCAATCTTTCACCTTTGGTTACATAGAATACTAATGTAGTTGCCTCATCTTCATTTGAATCATCTTTCATAGAAACATACACAACTCCATTGTCATGATAATCTAATTCATCATTAGATTTTTCTTTAGCAGTGTAACAAGCTTTCTTTCCCTTGTCTTTATAGCCTTTGTTACTCTCATCTTTTCTACTTCAAGATTTGTCTTCATTTCTATTTTTTTTCTTCTTAGGACATCTTCCTGCAATATGACCAACTTCATTACAATTAAAACACACAATGGGTAACTTACCTTTGTATTTTCCTTTGCCTTTATGAAATCTCCTAGCCAACAGTGCTTCTATTTCTTCTAGATCTTCATCATCTGTGCCACTATCACTAGCAACATGCATGACCTTTTTATTTGCTTAGGTTCCTTGAGTGTTAACTTAGCTTTGAAAGAAGAATCAATATTCCCAAATTTTAATTATCAAAATCTGAAAGTTCAAAAATAGTGAATTTACCAACCAGTCCTTCAAGGGTTAGATTACTACCAAGAGTAAACTGGCTCAATTCAAGTATAGAAGAGAATTTAATAGCATAGATAGGAAGTAGGGTTATTAACACTTTTATAATCAAAATCTCATCTTCAATAATTCCATTTTCTCCTCTAATTCCATTTACAACATCTTTAATTCTTGTACAATACTAGACTATAGTCTCACCTTCTTGCCTTATCATTTCATCAATTTTTTGTCTTATACTTTATACTTCGGCTCTCAACACATTCTTGTCCCCTCCATATATCTTTTATAGGGAATCCCAAATTCCCTTAGAAGTCATACATGTTTTGATATCTTCAAAGTTTGAATAGCTTAAGGTAGATGCAATCTCCAATATTGTCTGATTGTGCTCTTTCTTATGTTTTTGTTGTTCAACAGTTAGGGCTCCAACTATTGCAACATGTTTAGTAGTGATAGTTGTATCTACATAATCTCCAAGTCCTCTTAGATGTAGCTTCATCAAACTTTTCCATGTAGGAAATTTTCCTTGTTTATCTTGGACACCTCCTTTTTGTACATCTTGATCTTTAGCTTCAAGTACCTTCAAACTATTTCCTTCACAAGCATCAAATGCTTTGATACCAATTTTTGGAATGATTTAGAATAATTGAAAGAGGGGGGGGGGGGGGGGGGGCAGAATTAGTTATACAAGGTCCAAATGTATAGATAAAACTTTTTAGTACTTAAAAGATATATGTGCATACATTGATCATCCAATATCTTAAACCATAGTATATTATTGTCCTAGGTCAAATAAACTTTGCAGAAATGTAAATATTAAATACCACAAAATCAATCACACAATTTGACACAAGGATTATACATGGAAACCCAATTTGGAAAAAGTCACTAGTAACATATTACCAATTTTCACTCTTCTAAAATGAGCTCTGTAAGGAGCTAGCTCTATTAAAGGTTACAATGCACAATGTTAAATGTGGAATTGATTAAAGAATTTCAATTACCCTATTAAGAGTGAGCCTTGTTATAGGACTTTAAAAATTCCATTAGAATGTCACCCTATTAAAGGATTTACTCATGCTTATTAGGTCAACCTTAATCCAAAATATTTATCCAAACTAATACAGTTGTTAGAAAGTAATAGTACGACTTGACTTGATAAAAAAACACCTCACTTGTATATTACAAATCTCTTATTCAGTTCTCCATACTACTTGGTATTCAATCTCCTTCATCTCTAACATCTTTTTCACCCTTAAAACCTTCACCTCCTTAATCCTTCTTAGTATGCCAATTGCAGGTTCATTCCTTTAGCCACCAAATGAAGAAAGACCTCAAGAATATTTTTTTATCTCTAATTGAAAATATGAGACTTTGCTTCTGGGCTATTATTTCCTTATATAGAGAATTTAGATTTTTTTTGCTTCACCATAATCATCCATTTTAGAGTTAAGTTAGTTTCAACCCTCTTTTCCATTTTGTTCCCTCTAGAAATTTTCCTTACAATCCTCTTCAAATTCCTCTTCAAATGATTTATCTTGAATTTTGTGTCAACACCTGAACATACTTATCTTCCACATGCTTCATAGAATTCAAGAAGTCAACGTTGTCAGCTCAAAATTGTCAAATCTTCAAGCAAACTTATTTTACTAGCACTTAGCAATAACATGTTGTTTTCTTAGCAATAACTATCTTTTGATGCTTGACCAACATTAGGTTTCTTGGTATACACTAATTTTAATTGGTGCTTGACACACACTAAACTTCCTTCTCTTCGTGGATACTATATTTCACTTTTCTCAACACATACTGAACTTCCTTCACTTGAAACCTACTAGATTTCTATTTGTTCGATTCATACTAAATTTTCTTGGTCACAACTAACTTTCTACTGAGCTTGCACTAACTTTCTTAGCTTCTACTATTTTCTTGATCAAGCTTAGTAGATACATTTCTTTTCTTAGTTTTTTTCTTGTTTTTTCTCAAGTGTCCTTTCATTGTAGCCTTAAGTAGATAAACAATACACTATATCATCAAAGTATTAATTGGTCTTAGTGCTTCTTTTATACACCATATAAATCAACCTTTCTCCAGGTACTCTTGTTATCCTTTCTTTTCAAATCCTCTTCATCAATAAACCAAATGATTGCATTCAGACCAAATTATCAATTGTCACACTAGCAAGTAACATGTTTGACATCTAAGAAAAAATAATGATTATTTCCTTATAGGTTACACCAATCTTCCTCATTTCTATACTTTAACAATATTCTTCAGTTCAAAACTTACCTTGTAGGGCATTGGCCTCAACCATGATACACTTGGTAATACTACCTATGCATACACAAAATTTGTGGCTACCATGAAACATATTTCATCATAATATTTTTCTACAACAAACTTTGAAATCCTCAACCTATTTTTTAATTCTAGCTTTAGACTCTTCAAAATAGTTGTCCATTACTACCTCAAAGGTATTTATATCCTATCCAATCCTTAAAATGATAGGAAAATAATCCTGTATATAGAAAAATATACAAACTAATAGGTGTTCTTTTCTTTCCTTAATTCTTCTAGGTTCTCTATTAGTTAATGTAATTATAGACCAACAAGGTTGTATGAATGATCTTGCTTCACAATTTTCTAGCATAGATCAACTACTATGCAAGATAGGTTGTTTAAGCTACTCAATTTATAGAACTTGTGTGTAATCACATCAGCAAAAAATTCAATTAGTGGATCCTCAATACTATCTATTGACATTCCATGACCATTCCACTTCGCTTTGGTCACATTTTCAATCTAATGTAGGGTGCCCAGTTACCCTTCGAATGATTTCTTTGTTTGTCTTTATTGGTACCCCTTCCAACCATATTTTCATGTTACACACTCAGTTGAGCACAATCTTGATCCATTCAATCTTGAAAAATTTAGGAAAACCTAGGGCATGGGTAAGCTCTTTGTTAGAAATGATCTTGAATTCATTTTTTGGAATTTCATCAATGCATAGCTTTTCATATGTTGCCCTTATTTCAAAATCTTCAATCTCTCCAATCTTACATTGATAGTAAGATCTAATGTCTTGAACAATGAAGAATCTAGGTGGAATTGATGACAACACTCCAATATCATCAATAGGGGTTTCAATGCTAATTAAAGCTAAAAAATTTGGTGGAGGTTCTTGATCATTCCTAATGATTTGTGCACTAATATCCTTTACCATTTCACTACCAAATGGAATTGTGAACTAGGTTTTTCAGTAAGATCTTTTTACAAAATATCTTCACTAAATACCTTACTAAGTAATGAGAGTAATACATACCTCACTTGCTAAGATTCTTTGCTCTAGTCACTCAAATTGCTTCTACCACCTTCAAATCTTCTCGTGAGCTCTCTGATCACTTAGTGCAAAAAGGTAAATGTCAAAACTTGATAAATACTTTTGATGCAAAAAATGTCTTCATACTTAGATAGTGTATGATAGCTAGCTCAATCTACACTTTAGCTTCGCCAAGCTAATTCACCTAGTCATAACTGTATATGAGCAATGTTAGTATGCTAATATAAACCAAATTTAAATAAAGCTTCTACAAACTAAAAAAAATTCATAAACTTCAAGATAGACTAAGATGAGCTCTTAATTGAGAATATGAGCCATTAATGGGCTCTCTCAATGAGAAGCTCTCTTGTTGAGTAGCTTTATCTAAATAGATAGGATGTATGCTCAAGCTTTATGCTTCAAAAAGGGCTTCAAATGTAGTTGGAATTTGGGTGTGAGTGTATGGTTTTGATGTAAAATGGCTTCTTAAAATGGCATTATGAATTTACTTCATGGATTGTGTTATTTTTCAAAGGGGAAGTATCCAATTTATAGGCAAGAGGCTTGAGGGATTGAGGGCCAAGATGCAAGGATGGGAAAAAGCTCATGGAGGGCTCAGATTGCATGAGAGAAGAGCACATGGATTGTGCTTCCTTACAGCCAATCAAGGAGTGACACATGTCACATGGTGAGAGGATGGAGGAAAGGGAAAGGATGAGTCAACAAAGGAGGCTCAAGTGATAAAATCTTCATAAAGACCCTCATAATGGCTTGTAAGAGCAATAAAAGGGCTTGGAAGAGTCATTTATGGCCTAGCGGGCTTCATAAAGTTTTATGGTTGAGATATTTTGAGGGAGATGAGAGCAATTTCGACTTGGGCTTGATTAGGAGGGTTTTAAGCTTGCTTAGGCTTGTGCAAATGATTAGAGGATGGATTAGGATGGTTTAGGATTAGCTTAGGGATAGGCAAGTGGATGTCATTTAATGAGGGTGGGTGAAGGAGGAGATATTTGTTAACTTTGGCTTGGGTTAGTAAGTCTTAACCCATGTTTAGAGAATGTGACAAGGTTAGGAGGGGATTAGGATTAGGTTTGAAGACATCTTCTAGAAGAGTCTAGATTTTGGATGAGGATAAAGACTTTCTAGAATAGTCTAAAATTTCCTAAGATGAGGATAAAGACTTTCTAGAAGAGTCTAGAACTTCTTAGGATGAGGATAAATTAGATTTTTAGGAAATAAATAAAGTTTTATTTATTTCAAGGGTTTGGGTTGAGGAGATATTTATTAAAACTTTTTTAATAAACATGAGGATTAATATTTAATCTTAATTAAATATTTTGAGTTGGGATTAGGGGTAGGAAATGATGGGATTAGCCTTTAATCAAAATTAAAGAAGGATTAGAAGATTTTGGAAGAGGTTAGTGGTCTTTAAGGAAATTGGCCAAGTTTTGGGCAAAAAATAAATTATTTATTTATTTTGGGTTTTTTGGTCAATTTATTAATTAAATAATTAATAAATAAGAAAATAATGTTTAAATAAGATTTAAACATTTTTGGGAGGAATTCCTTAATTAAATATTTTAAATTAAGATAAAGATATTTAATGGCATAAAAATAAATTAATTAATTAAATAATTAAATTAATTAATAAATGATGATGTCATCAGGAATTTTTTAGAAAATAAAAATACTTTATTTTTTAAGGTTTTTAGGTGTCTACATTTTGCCCCTCTTTGATGTGATGCCACAAGTGGCATGGCATAAAAGATAAGAAAATAAGATGCCCAAGGCTAGAGTAGAAAAGGAGAGAATGGACTGCAAGATGCCCCCTCAAGAAGGCAGTGGGGAGAGAAAGCGAGGCTTGATGACTTCTTGAAAAGTACGAGAATCTGAGATGAGCAAGAAGACTCAGATTGGCTTAAGAGAAGAGGTTGAATTAGCTCAAATTCTCACTATGGGAGAATGATAAAGGAGAATCAGATGCACAAGAGGAAGCAAGCTTAAGACTTTAGGGAAGGTGGAGGATGAAGGAGCGGAGCACTATAAAAAGGAATCCAGGATAGGGAGATGGATGAGGGGATTATAAAGCTGATGCAATAGGATTTCAAAGAGCTAGATTGGCGAAAGATGGGTTTTGGAGATCCCTAGGACTAGGATTGTGGATCTCGAAAGATGAGGCTTGGTGGATTGATTTGGATTGGTGGATCCCTAAAGCTAAAGGTGAGGAGTGATTCAAAGAGATACTGATGCATAAGCTAGGGTAGGAGAGACAGATGTTGGATATGGATGGGGGATAATGGAGATGAAGGAAAACCATTGAAGCTTTTTGAGCGGGGGGATACTTCAAAGAGAAGTACCACCATGTAGTTGAGCACTAGATTTTCTATAGGAATGTTGATTAATTGCCAAGGTTACCAAGAACATCAAGTCCTTTTCACCAACTATCCAAAGGAATGATGAACTGACTCAAAACAAACACACAAGGATTGCCCCAGTATCACACATGAATCCCAGAGGAAGCAGTGTGGAAACGACACTGGGTAACCCACAAGTAGAAAAGAAAACAAACAAAAGACATGATCAAGACCTTACGCTCTGATTGCCCCATTCATAGTATACTATGATATGGAAGATCATGGAAACCTTGAGGAGGGAACAAGGAGATTGCTTGGAAAAGATATTTCAAGACCCAACAGGGAAGAGTCCAAATCAAAAGAAAGCAAAAATCCAAAAAAGAACCATTTTCCAACAAGATGGGTAGGACGAGGTACTAATGGACCAAGATCAGACATGAGGAAAGCTATATCCTGCAAGGACCTATCGAAGAGAACCTAAGCTAGTGGATTTGGATGAGTGATGCGTCTGGCAAGCTGAACTAAGAAAGATAACACTTTGGTGATAGGAAATCTAGCTAAAGGATGCATTGGAATAGCTAACCAAGATGTGCGATGGGTGCAAGATGCTGATCAAGGATGAACTAACATGAACACTAGATAGATACAATGGTACTAAGCTAAAGAGGATGTACAACCTGATGGACCAAGATATGTTACAAATGTACAAGTTTGTTCATGTTTTGGTTTTTGTGAGATGGAAATGTTTGTGAAGGATGGGATGTCTATAATAGGTGATAGGTGGATAGGTAGATGGTTTGCAAAAAGCTTAAGTGAAAATGGGGTTTTGTGTGTGCATGTGATAGTATACAAGCTAGGATACAAGATTATTTACAGGATGGAATATGGTACAAACTTTTGACAAGATTTGGATATACAAGGTATGGTACAAGATTTACAAGGTATAATATAAGCTTTGGTACAAGATTTTACAAGCCGAGGTACAAGATTTTACAAGCTGTACAGGAGGTATTTACAAGCTCCATTAGATTTTGGATATTTGGTTGGAACACCAAGGGAACAAGAAGGGGTTTTATGAGATGGTGGGTGAATGGATGAGGGATATGATAGTGATAGATAATGGATTAGTCTTAGTAAATAAGGCACCTGAATTACCAGGTTTTCACCAAGGTATCTATCCAAGGCATTTGAATTGCCAAGTTTTCACCATTGGATGCTTATTTCTCTTTACTATTTTTTTTGTATTTTTCAAAAGCTGGGTATACCAAGGATCTTCAAGCATAGAACTTCTTGAGATGAATGATGTTAGTAGGATCATTCAAGAGTTCTACTTTTGGTGTAGATAGCTAATAGGCTTCGGAGCCAAAGGAAGCGGTGACAACATAAGGACCAAGCCATGTAGGTTCAAACTTGCCTTTCTTTTCTCGATCTACTTGGACTTTCATGTTTTCTTTGAGGACCATGTCACCTGGCTGAAAGTGTCATAGAAGTACCTTCTTGTTGAAATTCCTTTTGAGATGAGTTTGATAGATGATGAGATGATCGTAGGCTTGTTTTCCCTTCTCATCTAAGAGATCTAGCTGGGTGAGCCGAGCTACTCTGTATTCTTCATCTGATGTTTTCCCTTGCAAAGATATGCACAAGGAGGAAAGTTCAACCTCTATAGGTAGTACCGCTTCAGCACCATAGACTAGGGAGTATGGAGTTGTGCCTATGGATGTACGGAAGGAAGTTCGATAAGCCCTTAGGGCTGGATTTATTTGTAGGTGCCAATCACAGCCGGAATCATTGACAACTTTCTTTAGGATTTTGAGGAGGGTTTTGTTAGTTGCCTCTGCCTGGCCGTTACCTTGTGGGAAATATGGGCTAGAAAAGTAGTGATGGATGTAGAGGGAAGTGCATAATTCTTCCATGTTGAGATTTTCAAAGTTACCTCTGTGGTCAGTGAAGATGGTGGATGGGATGTTGAAGTGACAAACAATGTGGTAGAAGATGAACTTGGAGACCTGAACTCCTATAGCTGAGACTAGGGGGATTGCTTCCACCCATTTAGTGAAATAGTCTATAGTGATTATTATCCATTTATGTCCATTAGATGAGAGGGGTGTGATAGTTCCAACTAGATCAAGGCCCCAACAAGCAAAAGGCCAAGGTGGTGCAATAAGCTATAGATCCTATGCTAGAGCGTGCACAAGATTTGCATGCTGCTGACATGGGAGACACTTTCTGACAAAGTCACAGGAGTCTTCTTCAATGGTAGGCCAATAGTAGTCTGCTCTAAGGATTTGTTGTGCTAGGACAATACCACTCATGTGCGCACCACAAAGTCCAGAGTGTACTTCCTTTAACACCATCGCGGCCTCATTTTGGTCTAAACATTGAGAGAGAGTATCGTGATAACCTTGACGATATAGGGTATTGGCTATGATAACATAGCGGGATGATTTTTGGATGAGGTTCTAGCGTTGGGTACGTGTGAGGTGAGGGGATATGATACCATCGTTAAGGTAAGCATGAATCTCATGGTACCAAGGGGATTGGGGATGAACCAAGATACAAACACAGTTTGAATCCTCATTCACATAGGCGGGTGTGAGGAGTTGCTCCACTAAAAACTCATACTGTGTAGCTGCTTGGGGAATTTCCAAGAGCGAGCCTATAGTAGCCATAGCATCTACTGCTTTGTTCTATATTCGAGGCACTTGTGTAAATTGAAGCCTTGTAAAATGCTGGGTTAGCTGATCAACTAGCTCTTTGTAGGGTAATAGCTTTTCATCTTTGGTTTGATATTCATTTAGGGCTTTCTTGATGATGAGTTGAGAATCGCCAAAGATTTGTAGCTTAGCAATGTTCCATTCTACAGCTATCTTTAATCCTGCTATGAGGGCCTCGTATTCAGCTATATTGTTGGTGCTAGGGAATTGTAGCTTGAAGGCTTTTGGAATGTAATCTCCTTGAGGTGTGACCAACAATATTCCTTCCCCTGATCCATGAGATGTGTATGAGCCATCAAAATAAAGTTTCCATGGGGGTTTCTCTTCAATTAGACAGATATGCTCATCTAAAAATTTTGTGATCAACGGATAAGCATCTATTAGAGGTGCATCAGCTAGGTGGTCTTCTATAGCTTGCCCTTTGATTTCCTTTCTGTCCACATACTAGATGTCAAATTCACTAAGGAGCATAACACATTTGGCCAAACGGCTTGTAAGTGCTATTCTGGAGAGCATATACTTGAGAGGGTCAATCTTGGAGACTAGTTGGATGGTATGACTTAGCATGTAATGGCGAAGCTTCTGAGTTGAGAAAACAACTGCCAAACAAGCTTTTTCCATAGGAGTGTAATTGAGTTCATAACCAAATAGGGTTCTATTGATGTAGTAGATGGGTCTTTCTCTGCTGTAGTCATCAAGCTATGGTAGAAGTGCCCCTAGAGTAGTAGGTGTTACTGATATGTACAAAATCAGGGGACGACCAGGAACTTGTGGAACCAAGATAGGGGGATTGATGAGATACTGCTTGAGATGGTCGAAGCTATGCTAACATAAAGGATCCCACTTGAAGTTCTCATCCTTCTTCAGTAAATGTGAAAATGGTGTACACTTATCTGCAAGCTGGGAGATGAAGCACCGAATAGATTGAAGCTTTCCCTGAAGAGAACGAAGCTGTCATAGTGTATGGGGAGGAGGCATGTCTAAGATAGCCTTGACCTTCTTGGGGTCGATCTCTTTACCTCGTTTAGAAACTATAAAGCCTAGAAGCTTGCCAGATGTGACCCCAAAGACACATTTCTTGGGATTCAGCATGAGATGATATTTGGCTAACCTATCAAAGACTTTCTCTAGGTTAGCAAGATTATCCATGAAGGTATGAGACTTGACCAAGATATCATCCACATAATCCTCCAAAATGCTATGGATGAGATCATGAAAAATGGTTGTCATAGCTCTTTTATAGGTAGCCCTAGCATTCTTTAGGCCAAAAGGCATCATGTTGTAGCAAAAGGTTCCCCAAGGGGTAGTGAATGTTCTCTTATGTTGATCCTCTTCTGCAATCTTGATTTGATTATACCCAAAAAATCCATCCATGAGGGACAAAATTTCATGTCCAGCTATAAGATCTACAATCATATCTATGTTGGGCAAGGGAAAATGATCTTTTGGACAAGCTTTGTTAAGATCTCTTAAATTAGTGCAGATTCTAATGTCACTAGAAGGCTTAGTGATGGGGACCATGTTGGAGATCCACTCTGAATAGTCGATGGGTCGGATAACCTTAGCAGCTAACATTCTTTCTAACTTAGCTTTGACCAGTAATGCCACCTTGGGGTGCATTTTTCTAAGCTTTTTTCTGACGGGCTTGATCTATGGATTGACTACAAGATGATGAACTACAAGCTTTGGATCAAGCCCTGGCATGTCTTGATATGACCATGCAAATCGGCCAATGTTCTCTCTTAAGACCGCAAAGAGGAGATCAACTTAGTCTTGTGATAGAGATGCAACAATGTGAACAAGCCTAGGGATCTCTGAAGAACCGATGTTGACTTCCCTAGTATCCTTAATTAGAATAGAAGATATCTTTGGTCAATTATCTTGAGGAGGTAATGCTAAATCCTCATGTTCTGCTTGTGGCTCTGGATGTTCTTGCTGAGGGGTTCTCTTCGCTACCTTAGCTAGTCTCAAATTCACCTTAGTTCTAGTTTTGGGTGTATCAGAACTAGGTTGGGGATTTTCTCCAAAATATCCCTTGGGATCTAGCTTGTAGGTATAGGAAGAATCTAGCTTTGTTTTCTTGTGAGGTGTTTCAGCTCCCATGAATCTCAGAAGCGCTTCCTTGGATGTGAACTCATCAATGTGTATGACGCTTGGTTGGTCCTAATCTATGAGTTGTGGATGGGTGAGTGTTAGGTCAATGAGGTTGATGGATAGTTCTTGGAGAATAGAGTCTCTGAGGGAGATTTGGTCTAGGATATCATCGTAGGCTCTCTTTTTAACTTACTCAAGAATGTCTTTGATTTCGACAAGGTTACAGTGAATGTTCAAAAAAGTGTGACCATCCGTATTGGTGCCCTCAGTTGTAGGTATGGCAAAGCCAAGACCTGACTTCGATTCCCACTTGTGTGTGTCGATGGGGCACTGCATGCCTCTTTCTTCTGGTCCTAGACCACCACCTTGATAGTTCCATTTATCAGTGATGAGCTTATGTTCTTGGGGATACTTCTGGCTGAAGTGATCAAGGCATGCCTGATTCCTTTGAGGTGCATCCTTATGTAACCAATTGTTGATATCTGGAGTGAGCTCCTCATGAAGAGGGATTTTTGAGGATACAAAGGTTGTTGGGCCAAAATATTTGTATCGAGGAGATGGAATCTCCTTATCTTTGTGATATGTTGGTCGTCCATGGGCATGTGGATCAAGTGGGAGTGCCCTGACAGCAAATGTATCCGACAGACTATACTCTCCACAACCCTTGTTATTGATCTTCATGGTAGATAGGGTAGAGGCAAGGATGGTTTCTGGGTCATTACAAGTGTGGGATGAGCTAGCGATGGATGTGCTGATATCAATTCCAAGGAAATGGTTTTTATATGAAGCTTTAACTGCATTGCAGTAAAAAAAGGGTTCTAGATCGGCATGGATGGTTACCTCAGTGCCTTGATGTAAAAATTTGATGCACTAATGGTAAGTGGATGGAACGACTTTCATGGCATGAATCCATGGGAAATCAAGGAGGATGTTGAATGGTAGGTTTAGATCAATAACATGGCAAAGTGTTTCTTGGATGACTGGCCCAACCTTGATTGGCAGCAAAATAGTTCCTTCTATGGTTCTTTCCAAGTTGTCATAAGCTTTGATGGTGATAACCTCACTGATGATATCTGCCTCAGTATACCCAGCTTTTTTTATGAATTTTAGGGTGCAAATATTCAAGGCTTATCCATTATCTATCATTTCTCTTTTCACAGCAAAAATGGATACCATGATGGCTATACAAAGTGGAAGGGTGTGATTTGGCTCGACCACGGGTATGTCGGTGGGTTTGAACGATAGGGCACATAAGGATGAAAGGTGTCCAACAAGATTATGAAAATCAGTAGCATTGATATCAGAAGGGACACAGGATTCTATGAGAGCACTGTCAAGGATGTTCTTGTACATAGGACTAGTGCGAAGAAGGTCTAAAATGGAGATTTGGGCTGGCATGTTCCCAAGGTGTTCCAAGATATTGTACTGGCTTTTTGATGGAGCTGATGGTGCTGGTGAAATGGGTGGGCCTATGATGTTAAATTGAGCTCTTTGAGTGGTGACTGCACACTCATTGTTTGGTCCTTGGATATTGATAACATTGACAGAAGGCTCTTTCTTGGATATACAACCTATAAGGCTACCATAGTCTATATAGGATGAAGTGTGGTCATTGTTCTTCCCATGCTATTGGTTTGGCTGACAGTTGTTGGTGTTGTTGTTGTTG
Organism: Cupressus sempervirens; assembly: GCA_028749045.1. Lineage (NCBI taxonomy): Eukaryota > Viridiplantae > Streptophyta > Pinopsida > Cupressales > Cupressaceae > Cupressus > Cupressus sempervirens. The sequence continues at coordinate 922,261,818 of CM053792.1, forward strand.
GTTTGGATAGGTGCTTTTCCAGGATTTTGATTGTTGTGAGGAGGAAAAGCATTTTGATAGAGCTATAAGCCTGCATTGGGAGAGGTTTGGGCACCAACAGCGATTTCCTTCCGATCAATGAGGTCCTACACATAGTCTTTTAGTTTCATGCATCTGAGGGTAGTGTGACCTTTTACCCTATGAAATTTGCAATACTCATTGTCTTTGTACCATGCAGCTTTGGATTGACTTGGGTCAATTTTCTGGGTAGGAGGAAATTTGATGAGGTTTTCCTTGACTTATTTCTCAAAAATGACATCCAATGGCTCACCAAGGGGTGTATAGTTTCTAGGTGTAGGTTGGAATCTAGGCTTTTGTCCTGCAGCTACATTGATGGCATTAGCTTGATTGCTAGACCCTTGAAAGTTTGGTCTTGGATTGTGGTTTTGATAGCTGTGGTTATTCTGCTATTGGTAGTTGATAGGTTGCTGATTGTTTGGTTGATAGGGTGGGTTGGACTAGTTTTGAGAAGGACCAACAATATTCACATGTCTGGTGTCAATGACGCCATCTATTGCAACATGCTTGTTTTTGTTCCAATACCTAGACTTGTCATTGGAATGTGATTGATTTTGGTTGGCCTCCTTGTAAATCTTGACCAAACCATCTTTAATGAGTCCTTGCTCAAGGATCATTCCTTTCTCTTTGATATCTTTGTAGGTTTGCAAATAGTTCATGGTCATGTGGTGAGCCAAGCTAGGATGGACATTATCAATAAACATTTTCACCAAATGGCGCTCTGGCAAGGTGCAAGATATGCAGGTGGTAAGGGTTTTCCATCTTTGTAGATATTCAGGAAGGCTTTCTGCACCTTTTTTCTTGGTGTGGACAAGATCAACTACTGATAGCTTTGTTTCAACAAGATGGGCATATTGGGCTACAAATGCCTCAGATAATTCAGCAAAAAATTTAATTGTGCCATAAGGGATTCTATAAAACCATTCAAGAGCTGGTCCAGCCAAGCTTTTGGGAAAGAGATGCAAGAGGAAGATGTCATCGTATGCCACTTCTTGGCAGTGCATGTAAAATTCTTTGATATGTGTGACAGGGTCTCCTTTTCCTCTAAATTTGTCAAATTTGGGTGTATCAAAATGCTTGGGGAATGGTGTCATGGTAATGGCTCTGTCAAATAGGTAAGGGCACACATTCTCAAACTTGAAAGTTTTTGGATCATTTCCCTCTTGGATGTTCTTCAAAGCTATTTTCATGGCTTCCCATTCTGAATTAATGGGTGATGGTTGGGGTGCCCCCAATGTAGGAGTGCTTTAAGGTAGGTATGGACTTAATGGGGCCACTAAATATGGATGGCTATAAGGGATTTGCTAATAGGGATTGTACATTGTTTGGGTAGCTACATGGTGGATGATGGTTTGTTGAGGGGGAGGTGGTGCATAGTGCTGCATGTGCTGCGAGGCTTGCTGTTGATATGGGATTTGAGGTTGGGATTGAGGAACATAAGCTGGCTGTGGGATAAATGAATTGCTTTGTGGAGGTAAGGTATAAGATGGTTGTGAAGCTTGGGGAAAGGATCAAGGGGCTTGTGGAGTTTGACGAAGGTATGTGGGTTGCGCCCCCATTTTGGATGGTACCTACAAATAATTGGTGGTTGGCTAGATTGGTGGGTTACCTCCTAGAAGTGGCATTGAAAAGTAGTTGGTAATAGGAGGTAATGGATTAGTTGGTGGTGGAGGTGGTGGGAATTGAAAGCTAGGAAATGGAATTGATGGGGTTTGATAGCTTTGTGGTTGGATTTGGAAGCTTGGTAGAGTGGTGGCAGGAGCTTGGGTCACTTGAGAGCTAAGCAGAACATTGGTAGTAGCTTGTGGGGTTTGATAGCTTTGTGGAGTGAGGGTAGTAGCTTGTGGATTTGTGGCTGATGGCACTAAGCTCCAAAGACCTAATGGAAATGATGGGATTGTGCTTTGGGCTGTGGTGAACAAGCTAGGGGTGATGAAAGGTTGATTACTTGGCCCCATGGGTGACATCCCTGTTGTATATTGCTAAGGTTGGCCAAAGATGCTAGTACTAATTTGGGAGATGGGTGGATTTGGAAGGCTGGGTTGGGGAGTAGCAGCAACAATAGTGAAGGGCATGAATGGTGAGGTGTTTTGGGTAAAGGGGGTTTGGAGCGAAGAGTTATGAACCAAGGATGGAGTGGTGGTGGTTGGGTTGGCTTGCGGCATGGAGATTTCAACTTGGGTGGATGATGGTATGTTTGGGTCTGTTGGATCATATGGATTTTTTGGAGGCTCTTCTTTTGGCATATATTGAGGATAATTTGGATCATAAGAGCCTATGGGTGGTGGCAACTGCCCAAACAATGGGTGAGATGGATCTGATAATGGAGGGGGTCTTCCAAAGTCAAAGGTTCCTACATTGTCCCTTCGAAAATTAGCCATGATTGTCTCTTTGTTCTTGTCTATAATGGCATTTACCAATACTACATTTCCTGGTTGGTTCATGAAATCTTCAATGTCAGTAGATGATGGCATAGCTTTCTCTGGGCTAAAGGATGGCTGAGTGCTCAAGGGGGGTGAGGCTATTCGATCCAAATGATAGGGCTCCATTGTTTCTTTCTTCTTGGCTAAGTGAGTGACAGGTGGCATGAAAAATGCTCCTAGGGATGAGATGCAAAAAATGCTGGTGGATGCAAAAGGGAGGAAGGCTTTTCTATCTAAATTATTTCCTAGGTTGAGGCAAAGCTATATGACAAAACCTAAGAAGGATTGGTTTGGGGATTCTAACTTCGAAGATATGTTGCCAAAGCAAAAAAGGTTTGCTTTCCTCTGTGCAAGCTTGGTGGTGATTGTGTCAACTTAAGGATAGACTAATGATCCTTTAGGAAGAACATGAGATTAACCACTTGTGGATCCCAACCTTTAGCTCAAGGTGATGAGGGATAACAAGTGGCAAAGCTAAATTACCCTAGACAAAGCTTTGTCAAAGGGATAACCTTGGTGAGATTGGTGGTTTTGAAATATTTTAGGAATGGCAAACTTTTATCAAGGTGACAACAATTTTTGAAGCCTTGGATGTGAAGATTTTGGATTGCTGGCTAGATGGTTTGGTCCTAAATGAGATGGATGAGCTAATAACGCTTAAGGGGATAACCTAAGATGGCTGACTTTTCTACAAAGATGACTCTAAGGTGAAGCTTATCCAAGAAGGTTTGGAGAAACAAGGGTGTCTAATCATAGAAATCATGCCTAGTTGGTAAGGCATAAGTAGGATTAACTCTTAGATGTTGGCTAAATTTGATGGTGCGCTCTAACTAGGCCTCTTGAAGTGCTTCTTCGACAACTTTATCCTCTACTTTTTGGAGTTTGGAAATTCGAGGACTTGGTGTTAGTTCCTTTCTCTTGGCTGAAAGTTCTTGGTATGCCTGAGATGGTTTGAGTTTAACTTTGTGGAACTTCTGTTTGGGTTTGGGTTGCTCTGACATAAATTCTTGAATCTGCTTGGCTTTGAGAGACCTCGGTTATTTTGCTTCAACTTGTTCAACTTCTAGAATAGGCAGTGACTATGCTAAGTGTACCCTAAGCTAGGATTGACCAAGTTTGGAAAACATTCATTCAACAAATAAAAAAGCAAGAAATAGATAGGAACAACTAGATAGAAGTTTTTGATTCTTAGAATGTGATACTTGCACTGAGGAGTGTGTATGTTTTACAAATGTTTCGATCAGTCACTTCAAACACATTAACACTCTAGATGGTTGTCTACAAGGTTGACAATTGGTTTAGCTAAGGAGTCCTCGATATACCCAAAGGTACGTGAGGCCCAAATCTGTAGATGAAACCAACAAGATGTCACACAGCCGAGAGGAGCGGTAACCCACTTCTCCTCTTTTAATTCGCAAGGGTATAAAATTCCTTGAGGCTTAGCCTGAGTGATAAAAATCTTGATTCCAAGAGAGGTGTCTTTCGATTCACCTCCCGATTTTTATACTCTGCCAGAATGCTAGAGTTGAGGTCGTCCAAGGGGTGATGAAATCCCCAAGTAGGCCTCCTAAAAAGAAACAAGGTTTTGAATCCTAATCTTATGCACCCAAGATGGCCTCAAAAGACAACAAGGGGAGAGGAGACTTGGATGACCTTGGGCTAAAAAAAAAACACGCTTGTTCTTTTACCAACTGACTCTTATGTGTGCTAATCTAGACTTTGCAAGCACTCGTATTTAAGAGACAATGTTCAATTCCAACTTTGAAATGCACCAACAAAGCAAAATCAAGTGAAGAATGAATACAAGAAGAAGAGTTAGGGTCAACAACAAAGTAAACCCACGCGCTCGGAGGCCCTCCATGTCAAGTATTGATTAATTTTCTTTAAGGCATTCAAGAGTTGGTGTGATTTTGTTTTTAAGCCCAAAACAAAGATGTGTGAGATTCGATTTCAAGCGCGTGCCCGGAGGCCCTCCAAGTCAATAGTTGTTCAATTTTAGTGCCCAAACTTGAAGTGTGATCAATTTAGTCTAGATTTTTGGTCATTTAAGAATTTTGATAAAGTTAAAGCAAACGTTCAAAGACCAAGTGAGTGAGTTAGATTGTGAAACATTTAACACCTTTTTCAAGTAGACCCATCCCCATAGATGGCACTGAAATTGCAACCAATGGTTGAATTGATGGGTGATTAGAAAAGAGGTGAGTCCAAAGAACTACTCAAATTAATTTTTACAAATTTGTATTTAACTTAACGAAGTTTCTTAAATGTCCAAAAATCAAACTTTTCCTAAATTGCATGTGGAAAAGAGATTTGTTTTGTTCAATTTTAAAAGCTCCAAATGAAGTGTTTGATATTGCAATGGTTAATTGATCCTTGGCATTCAAGATTGGATTTTTTTTTTAATCATGCATTCAAGAAAAATTTTATTTTAATCCATGGCATTCAAGAGTGTGTTTAGAAACATGCATTCAAAGACAAGTGATTAAACATTCAAGTTTTTTCCTTTGAGCATTCAAGATTGAGATTTTGTGTGTTGTTTTAAGAACTTTGAAGTGCTTTGTTTTAACCTTAGATCATTCAAGATTGTTTTGGACTCAAAAGTGAAAATGAATCTTTGGACTTTGGTTTTCATTCAAGATTTTATGTTCTAGTTTGTATATTTTAAGCCCAAAAATGATATTCCTAGATTATTTTGATGCATGAAAAACCTAAGAAACATTCAAGATTTTGCAACAAGACATTTGTTTGGAACAAATAACAAAGCTTTTAGGACAATTTTTGGAAACCATTTAGGACTCTTAGTTTTCATGAGATTTTTAAAAGAACTTTAAAATATTTGCAAATGAGGTTCATTTTATCCTTGATTGATGCTTTGAGTTTGATTTAGATTTTAGTGTGCACTTAGTGTTGATTTTGAACCTTTTGAAATGGAAACTTGAAGTTCTTTTTAAATTTCCAAAAATTAAGTGTTCCTAACTTTGGATGAATGCATCTAAAACCTTGATGTTGAAAGGATGCAAAAGATTGAATTGGTTTAGTTTCACTTGTTAAAAGTCTTTTTTTTTTTTTTTGCAAATTTTTAGTTTTTAATGGATTTAAGTATGATTTAGGGGTTCATTTTAAGCACTAAAAAGAAGTGTGTATGATTTTTTTTCCTTCAAAATAAATGTCCAAGATCTCCCACAAGAAGAAGAAGAAGAAGTAGATGGAATAAGAAGAATATAGACAAGAAGAGGAAGAAGAATTCCAGGTGCTTTGTCCACCTATAAGCTTGAAAAATCTGCAAACACTATGAGATAGATTATGAGTTCCTTTGTCTTTTTCATGCTCATGTGGTCCTACAAAACCAAAATATAAAATCCTACCAATCACAAAAACAAAAAAAATTAGCCAAAATTTGCAAATGACATACAAAACTTGACTAAAAAAGCTAATGAAGATGACCCATGTGGGGTCCCACCGAGCGTGCCAAAATGTATATGAGCAATGTTAGTATACTAATAGAACCCAAATTTAAATAAAGCTTCTAAAAACTAAAAAAAATTCATAAACTTCAAGATAGACTAAGATGAGCTCTTAATTGAGAATATGAGCCATTAATGGGCTTTCTCAATGAGAAGCTCTCTTGTTGAGTATCTTTATCTAAATAGATAGGATGTATGCTCAAGCTTTATGCTTCAAAAAGGGCTTCAAATGGAGTTGGAATTTGGGTGTGAGTATATGGTTTTGATGTAAAATGGCTTTTTAAAATGACATTATGAATTTACTTCATGGATTGTGTTATTTTACAAAGGGGAAGGATCCAATTTATAGGCAAGAGGCTTGAGGGATTGAGGGCCAAGATGCAAGGATGGGAAAAAGCTCATGGAGGGCTCAGATTACATGAGAGGAGAGCACATGGATTGTGCTTCCTTACAATCAATCAAGGAGTGACACATGTCACATGGTGAGAGGATGGAGGAAAGGGGAAAGACGAGTCAACAAAGGAGGCTCAAGGGATAAAATCTTCATAAAGATCCTCATAATGGCTTGTAAGAGAAATAAAAGGGCTTGGAAGAGTCATTTATGGCCTAGTGGGCTTCATAAAGTTTTATGGTTGAGATATTTTGAGGGAGATGAGAGCAATTTCGACTTGGGCTTGATTAGGAGGGTTTTAAGCTTGCTTAGGCTTGTGCAAATGATTAGAGGATGGATTAGGATGGTTTAGGATTAGCTTAGGGATAGGCAAGTGGATGACATTTAATGAGGGTGGGTGAAGGAGGAGATATTTGTTAACTTTGGCTTGGGTTAGTAAGTCTTAACCCATGTTTAGAGAATGTGACAAGGTTAGGAGGGGATTAGGATTAGGTTTGAAGACATCTTCTAGAAGAGTCTAGATTTTGGATGAGGATAAAGACTTTCTAGAATAGTCTAAAATTTCCTAAGCTGAGGATGAAGACTTTCTAGAAGAGTCTAGAACTTCTTAGGATGAGGATAAATTAGATTTTTAGGAAATAAATAAAGTTTTATTTATTTCAAGGGTTTGGGTTGAGGAGATATTTATTAAAACTTTTTTAATAAACATGAGGATTAATATTTAATCTTAATTAAATATTTTGAGTTGGGATTAGGGGTAGGAAATGATGGGATTAGCCTTTAATCAAAATTAAAGAAGGATTAGAAGATTTTGGAAGAGGTTAGTGGTCTTTAAAGAAATTGGCAAAGTTTTGGGCAAAAAATAAATTTTTATTTATTTTGGGTTTTTTGGTCAATTTATTAATTAAATAATTAATAAATAAGGAAATAATGTTTAAATAAGATTTAAACATTTTTGGGAGGAATTCCTTAATTAAATATTTTTAATTAAGATAAAGAGATTTAATGGCATAAAAATAAATAAATTAATTAAATAATTAATTAATTAATAAATGATGATGTCATCAGGAATTTTTCAGAAAATAAAAATACTTTATTTTCTAAAGGTTTTTAGGTGTCTAAAAAAACTATTTCACTCCATTAATAAGAAAACTTTCTTGCTCACCTAGTCTATACCACAAGGATCAATCAATATAGACTGTAGCACTAATGCTTGGTACTTACTAATTTCTTACTTTTACTAGTTCTCAATGCATCTTAATTTATGCAGATTTTTATTACTTCTATGCTAGGAATTGATGTAAAATATAGCTTTGAGTATACAATTCCGACATACCTTCTTTCTTTAGTTAGATGTGGTGTGATTGCCTACTTCATTAGATTGGATGATCATAGTGCCTTCTACTTTGCTACTTCCAACTCTTACTATCTCTATCCATGTCTTCTTTCCTTCTAGTTTGTCATTTCCAGTGGTCGATGCTGGTGCTAGTGTCCTCATTTTGTAGTTCTTACTAACGTGTCCAATTTTGAGACAACTAGAGTATACTATCTCTCCATTTAGCCATTTCTTACAATTTCCTCTAAAGTGCATCTTGATGTAATTATATGGAATGTGTCTTTACTCTCCACAATACTAACAACTATAGCATCTATTATAATCCCAATTTTAGGAGTCGCCTTTCTTTGTTGTATGATTTTTTTTCTTAGGTGACTAGTGTGACTTCTTCTTAAGTATACACCCATAAGAATCATGTCCATATTTATGATAGTTGTAGCAATGTCCTTGGAATCCAGACACTTTTCTAGTTGAGTCATTGCTCTTTGATTTGGATTCATATGTTTGATGTCCTATTTTCTTGTAATTTAGAGAATTATCACTTGGCTCAGGTTTAGGAATTTGTTTACCATTTTTTCTCCTATAAATGTTGGTTATTTGTCCAATTGTCCCACAGTGATAACATGTAGGTTTTCGTTTTGATTTTGCATTCCTTTTTTTCTCCACTTTTGGATCATTCTCCTTCTTCAATAGTTGAATATTGCTTGAATCCAAGTCCAAAGGTGTCTTTTTCTCTGGACAACTTCATCATATCTTCAAAATGCTTGATTTCTTCATTCCATTTGTTTATCCTCTCCATGAGTTCCTTTTCATATGTTAACTTATTTTTCAATCGTTCATTCTATAACTTTAGATTTATGATCTCCATATCCTTTCTATTTGATTCATGATTTGCAATTACCATTTGATTTATCATATCAAGCTAACTGTTTGTAAGCTTCTAAACTTCAAATGATGTTTCTTCAAGTTTGTTAGATATCTACATTTTTTCTTCTTTAGCCATGAGCTTAACTTCCATTAATTTCTTCCTTTTTCCAATAGCTTCATAAAGTGTAACTAGTTGAATTTATTATTCTATCTTGAGATCTTTTACTTCCTTCACTAGGGCACTATTCTTTTTAAGCAATTATGTCATTTCTTCATCTTTATCACTAGTCTTTCCATTGTCCAATAGTCCTTTTGTATCAACTTCTATGTATTTATCATCATTAATATGTATAGCCATCTCTCTTCTTCTCTTTAGGGATTTTGTAAACTCTTCTCTTGTTGTTTTCAATTGTTGCAACCTGCTCTGGATTTCAATCATTTGATTGTCAATGACCTTGCCCAACTTATACACTTCCACCTCCATGATCTTATCCTCTCAAGTTCTTAAGATGGGGACGTGTTCGTGTAAATAAGTATTTACTTATTACACTTACTTAAGTTTACTTAGGTTAATACATTATTTAATTATTTTGCATTATTTTATTTGTGAGACACTTAGGAGTTTTTGCACTCTTGTGAGTTGTCTTGATGAAATCATAGGGGTCCACACCTCTTTTAAGCACATGGTGTCTACAACACATGAATCTTCTACACACATATGATACTTTTTCATTCTTATCCATTCATCTAGAATGTTGGATAAGGTGCTTAGTTGTCTTATCTTCTGGTTGTTTCTAGAGACATTCTAGATGCTTCCTGAGAGGCCTTTATATATAGGCACTCCTAGTGTGTTTAACATCACATTCTGAAAAGAGCAATGTATTTGGACATACTCTGATTAATTGATCATATCCATTTTTTGGTCTACAGTTGTGCTTGTGTTTGAGTTCTTAGTTCCTGAGTGAATTTTTCCCTTAGGAAAATTCTTAAATGGTATCAGAGCAACTTGGATACTTTCTCATCACATAGCCATTCGAGATCATGCTTGCTTCAGCACCTCAGCCTAAATCCAGAGTACTGCAAAAATTAGGAGTGTCCAACATTAGATTTGACCTCACCATTGCATCTGGAAAGCTGATTCGATGAAAATTGGCTACAAAGCTGCCTACCCTAGGCCAAAGTTGATTGTGACGCAATTTTTTTTGCAAACTGGCACCAGAAGGATCGATTTACAAAATTAGTATGATCATTTTAGATTTGTACATTTAATTCTCTGATCTACTTTTTTTCATCTGCATCTCTGTTATTTTTTTGGATCTGCATTATTTTTTGGAAACTTTTTGGCCATAGGGCCATAGGAGAGATTTTTTGTAGGTAAAGATTGAAGCCTACTAGTGCAAATCTGATATTTGCATCACATTTAGAAGGTCCAAAAACCCCCAATTCAGATTTTGTTTCATCTCAATCGGACATCTGAGGCAAAATATAGAGTGATTTGTTTTTTGGAGGTGCAACGACGATTCAAAAAAGATAATAGCAACAACAATTTTCAAACAACAATATCTTCCTCATATATACTCCTTTTTGCGAACAATCTTTTTTATTTTGGGGTAGGATTTTGTGATCTACACATTGGTGTAGGTGGTTTGAGATCTCTATTTTTGAATTTTTTTGCAACTCCAAAATCTCAAATTTTGCCACTTAAAATGCTTGGTACGGGCTCATCCAAGATCCAAATCAAGTTTCATTTTTTTGAAAGTGCATATTTTTTTGTGTATATTCCTGTTCTGCGATCACATTATAGATTTTGTCGATAGAAATACTACTTTCAGAAATAGGCCCTAAATTGGCAAGTGGCTTTCAAGTGCCAACAAATTTTTTTTTTGGAGGGTTCATTGATTGATCTCATGGAGTCTTGTCAGATTTTTCAGTTTGGTATTAGACCATAATTGACAACAAGGAACTATTAAAAATGGAGGACTTTGATAATTGACCATCTAAGAGAACATCTAGGATTGCTTCCTTATCTCTATTCAATGCCACAACATTTTTATTGGACATATATTATTGAGCTTAATCAATTTCTATGTAAAAGTATGAGTAGGGAATCTTTTGGTCCTCTTAGATTGGCACATTTTCCTTGTGATATTTTGTGGTCTATTTGGGAAGCATATCGAGATCCATGTGATCCTCCATCTCCAGTGGACTTTCTACATCTAGTCACTCCAACTATGGTTTCTTCAACCTCAAATGAGATCAAACCTCCAGCTCTTGTTGCTCCTACTAATCCTATTTCAGCCACAGATGCTTCAAAATCAGTGCAATAGGATACTTTATTTCTTCTTACTCTATCTTCATGCGAAGACTTCCTTTCAAACATTGCACAATTGTTTGTGGAGTCTCACATTGAAGATGTGAGAGACATTCTTGATGAAATTCATCTTCTTTTTGAGGTGGATACTTCATCCTTTGCCGCAGTGATAGATTCATGTACTTCAGCATTGCAGGGTACTCATGGTCTTCCAGGCAATGATTTCTTGCTAGACATTTCAGCTCTATTCTTGGAGTCACACACAGTAGATATGGGAGACTTTTATGATGATTTATCACTTCTCTTTGCTGAGGAGTCTTCTATAGTTGTTGCGAGGGCCCACTCTAACCTGCAACTCCATGCTCTACATGATCAATCCTTCCAGATTGGTGTGATTTTGGATTCTTCTTTACAGCATCTGCAGGAGGTCTCTTCATCATTTGAGAAGACTATTGGTTTCCTAAGACAGGTTCTACCTCCTTCCTTATTCGATCCACTCTTCTCTTCAGTAAATTTGGAGGAAGCCATCATCAGTATTGACACAGGGACTTTTGAACAAGTTTCAGAGATACCAGTCACTATAGAGATTCCTTCTCCATCTAAGAGACACACCTAATAGGTACCCTTGCCTTTGTTTCTTCCAAAGGGTAGGAACATCATCCAAAGGTCATGGATCAACTTCTACATTAGAGCATTTCTCACTGATCAACACACTACTTTTAAGGGGGGAGACTACCTTGTCTCCTTCTCTTTTTTGGGGGGGACATTTTCCTCATAGGATGTCTTGTCCTTCTCCATACTTTCTTGTATATACATGGATGTATGTCGTAATGGGGGGGTCTTGATTACTCCATCCATCGATGCATCCTTATTCATCTCTCTTTTTGGGGGAGGGTTTTTCCCATGTGGTTTTCCCTATTTCCTCGCTTTATGGGAGATTTACATCTTCATTATGTACATGGGTACCTAACATGGCCTAGTAGCCGAGACCCATTCTGCATCTTCATCCTAGTTTCATAAGCTTAAGGGCATTCCCCTAAGTTGCACTTAAGGGGGGGTGTTGTTGTAAATAAGTATTTACTTATTACACTTAAGTTTACTTAGTATAATGCATTATTTAATTATTTTGCATTATTTTATTTGTGAGACACTTAGGAGTTTGTGCACTCTTGTGAGTTTTCTTGATGACATCAGAGGGGTCCACACCTCTTTTAAGAACATGGTGTCTACAACACAGGAATCTTCTACACCCATATAACACTTTTTCATTCTTATCCATTCATCTAGAATGTTGGATAAGGTGCTTAGTTGTCTTATCTTCTGGTTGTTTCTAGAGACATTCTAGGTGCTTCCTGAGAGGCCTTTATATGTAGGCACTCCTAGTGTGTTGAACATCACATTCTAAATAGAGCAATGTATTCAGACATACTCTGATCAATTGATCATATCCATTTTTTGGTCTACAATTGTGCTTGTGTTTGAGTTCTTAGTCCCTGGGTGAATTTTGCCCTTAGGCAAATTCTTACAGGATGCAACCAATGAATCTTCATTGTTACAACAAAAAAGTTATCAAGTTAAGGTTACAATGTTTGACCATAAGATTTGATCTACCCTATGAAGGACTTTCCCTATTAAAAGATTAAGTTACTATTAAGTCTCACCTCATTAAAGGATTTTACATTCACAATAAAGTATGAAATCAGTTGGGATATTTACATAGACTTGTTAGGACCACTCTATTAAGAGATTTACCCAATCTCAATTTAAAAATAACTAATTCAGTACCTAACCCTCAGTTTTCTCTACAAGCTAATCTTTGGTCTCCTCTTTCCTTTATTGTTAATCTAATTCTCCTAATCTAATAAATGTGTTCAGTCCTTCACTACTTTGATTTCTCTCTACTAGATCTTGTTTGTGAAACTTCACTTTACTTCTTTACATGCACATATCCCTTACACTTTGTTATTATATCTAATTCTAGGGTTAGAATCCTACTTAAATAAACATTGTGCAAAGTTTCTAGATCTCGATTGATGACTTAAACTTCATCATCTTTTTCCATTTACATCCCTTTTTTTTATTGTTGAATTGTATGCCTAGGGATCATTATCTTTTGTAATGACACATTATCAACATTTGTTATGGCTCTAAAAGTATTAAATATCATAGAAATATCAGCCAAAGTGGTTTATATATGAACATGTGGCATTATAAACTCATATATCAAAACTAAATTAATCAACACTTGAATATTTTGATGCTCATATTGATTTATGGAGGAGTAAAGAAGATACTGGGGGGGGTGGGGGGTGAATGAGAATCTATAACAATTTATACCTCTTTCATAGATTCATCCAAAACCAGTAATAACTTATGCATGCAAATATATTAATGTAAACTTTTTGTAACATGTAAATCAATTCAATCACATGCATGAGAGTAATAACACATAACATAGTATTTGTTACCCAAATAAACTCCAAGGTAAAGGTAAAATTGGAGTGGGGATGACACCCACAAATCTTCACTACTATAGTAATAAACTTAATTGGTTAGGGTTATAATGTTTGACCATAATATATGATCTACTTTGTGAGGAGTCTATCCTATTAAAGACTTAAGAAATAGTTAGGTTTCACCTTGTTAGAGGATTTGACACTTACAACTAAGTAAGGACTCTGTTAGGAGATTTACAAAGATCTATTAAGACCATTTTGTTAAGAGATTTACCCTGATTCAAGTCTATTAAAACTGGCTAAATACCTGACTCTTGGTTTTTTTGTAAGATGATTTTGAGTCTTCTCCTTTCTAACTGATCCTCTCCTTTGATATGATCTTCTTGCCATTCCTTTTCACTTTCACTACTTATGAATAGGTTGCTTATTCGATTAGATGATAACATAGTTCTTAAATGACTTATGATATTCTCTTCTCTAATATTCACATGATCTCTTCTACACTCTCTCGATCTAGATTAAGATCATCACTATATTAAGGTTCCATGAAGAGTCTTCTAGATGGTTCCATGTTTTACCTCTTCATCCTATTTGTTGAACATAAACATGGGGATATGTGATCAACACCATGTAAATGTTTTGTAAAAACCTGAACAAGTATTAAATTTTCAATAAAAAAATCTTCAAAAATTAACTAATCCTTCCAAGTTAGCTTGGTAATCATTTTGCCTAAAACTCTGTTCAATTCCTACCTTTTACGTAGACTTTTCTTTTCTCAGCCTCTATTGATATTGATGTTTGAAATTGTTGTTGCTCAACCTTTATTAACTTCCTATTTCTCAACATATACTATGCTAGGCACATACTCTATCACTTACTACTTATATACTTGGAATTTCACTTGGTTGCTAATGACTTGCTTAGTCACTAAATAAGCTTGGTCGATATAAAAAATTTCTCTATGACCAATCTTACTTGGCTTTTATAGAATTACTCAGTGCATACTATATTATGTACATGACACAACCTATGCAGAGTAGCTTAGTCACGATGATGACTTTATGACTATACTTTGTAAATGACTAAGTGATTGACACTAATAGACAAAAACAACTAGAGATACCAACAATCTCCCCATTTGACATTAGTGGAAAAAATACTTTTTCATATTTACACTTTGTCATATCAATAGAAAAATTGAGTTCTCCCCTAAGTCTTATGACTTGTAAAAAATGAATACAAAAATTCATTACAACCTTTATTCATTACCAGTACATGATACTTTTATATAAATTTCTCCCTTTTATATATTTCCCCCTATTTTTTGAACACTTGATGTCACTGCTGCTAGGGTTAAAATAATTGAAGTAATCCATATGTTTCAATGAATTTTTTGTGAACTCTATTAATAATGACCAATTCATGATTTCATGTGGTTCTAGCTACCTCCAAAATTTGACTTTGCAATTTTTTTCATGCAGCTAAATCTATTAGACTCTCAGCCACAAATAGATTATGATCTTCTATGATAAGATCCTAGGATGTTTTCAATTCTCCCTCATGATCTCCGAATGAGGTATCAACACTACCTAAATTGAGATCAATTTGGATCTCATAGTTCTATTAGCTTCCTAAATCTCAACCATTGTACCTTGAGAATTCAAAAAAATATTGTAGTGATCTATGGGAGATCCTATCAACTTTAAGATAACATTGTTGGATGTCTTCATCTCATCATGGGTCTTATTTGCTTGTGCCTAAATATTTTTTGTAAATCATGGCACATATAGAAAAATTATGTAGACCTATTTTACCCTCCATATAAGAGTCATCATTACTTTTTCTTTTTCTTATTATAGCACTTTTGGCTCAACTATAGTTATGAAAATTTGTCCATAACCTTGGTCTCAACTCTTCTTGTTGACCAATATATTAACCTGTTATTGGATTCAAAATTTTCAGCACTCACATAATCATTGATATGTACAAATTGATCAGTGATTGGTGTCTCTTCATTATGTCAAAAGAATCAACAAAAATATGCTTTACATCTTGTAGTGTCTGGTGCTTCTTTGTCTCTCTCTCAAGTTCTTCTTTCCACTTTTTCTTCTTCAAAATTTAGTGTAGCAAAATTTTTTGCTTCAAGGTGATATTTATAGATCAAATTCTAACATCTCAATATGTTCATCAAGATTGACTTCACTATCTAGTGAAATGTTCTTTATTTCTTTTCTCTTCCTTTTTAATGAAGGCTTGTTGTTGCTTGACACTACCTTAGGAGTAGGCAAGGGAGTGTCACCACTTAGTCTTGCTTGTTCATTGGTGCTCAAGAAAACAACATTGGCACTTGGTTCAACTTATTTATTTCTTTATTTTACTCAATCTGAGGTATTTAAACAATCTTATCATTTTCATCTTCACCATCTTCTTCTTCATTGGTAAGCCTTGACTACTTGGCTTTTAGAGTATCTAGGGTGTCAACATGTATAGGAGACATGCTGCCTTATGGAATCGACACACTTGATATTTCTTGACTACTATATTCATCATCAATATTCACAGTTTCTACTTTCTTTGTTGTAAGCCCAAAAATGCTTTTCCACAACAATTCACTCTATTGTCGTACAACTTTCTCTCTATTTTGTAGAATCAAGACCATTTTTTATTTAGGAACAATTTTGCTCCTATGTTGTTTCAAAAATATGTCTTGTTGTCCTTGAGATAGATTAGGCATAACTCTAACTAATGTGTTAGTTCTTATCTATTTTTCTATTACTTCAGCTTGCTACCATCTACTTTCTAATCTATCATATAGATCCTTGTGTATCTTCTTCTCTATTTCATTGGGAGCTAGTTTTTGATTTGAAATCATTTCTACCATAGCTTCCTAAAATTTATTTTTATCATCATTATCTAGTGTATCATATCTTACATATCTAAAACTAGATAATATTACAAATCTTCTTAGGCTATCACATACCTCTTTAGTAGTCTTGATCTGCTTGATAGATGGTCCTTTGACCAATATCCTTCTCTTGGTTTAAGGTTCACTTGATTAAGTAGCCTCTACTACTTTTAGCTTCACAAACTTCTCAACAATAGTAGGTTTCCTAGTCCTTGGCTTAGTTGGTGGTGGAGGTGTCACTTCCTTCTTCTTCTTTGATCTTTGATCCTTCTTGCTCGGTGGCATGATAGGAACTAGAGATTCACCTTTGTTAGCTTTTTCCTCTTTTTAATTTTTCTTCCTCATCACCACTACCATGTTCTTCATCTTCATCAAGACCTTGAGTCAATTTCAATGGTTCTTTTCCATTGCCTGGGTACCTAATTTAGCTTCTAGGTCTTTAATCATCTTGTTCCTTTCCTTTTCTTTGTAAATAATCTTTATTTTCACTATTATCCTTGCCCTTTCTTTTTTGTATATTCCAAATGATTCTACCTTAGTATCTATCTCTTCTTTTAATAATGCATCAATGTTTTCACTAACATCATCACTCTCTATTTCATATCCAAAACTTTGTAGCCTTGCCTTCCTTAACTTTACTTCTTGTACAAATGTATTTTTTGTATCAATAAGAAAACAAATGTTAATGTAGTATTTTGTGACTAATTCCTCTGGAATTCTTGTTAGCCATTTTAGCCCCCCCTTTACTCCCTTGTCACCATCATTGGAATTTGATCAAAGATATCTATTCATGGAATCAAGGTTGCATAGTGTTCTAGGCATGGACAAAAACCTAGTTAAAACCATAGTTATCCCCTTCAATGATATAATTGTTTAGTACATTTTTGAAGGGTCAGATTACCCATGTGTTACTTAAGTTGGGTCACCCCTTACTAGATTTATTTTCTTTAAGTATTGCCCCCACACCCTTTTTAAAAAAATTAAATGACACATCTACCTTTAATTTTTTCCTAAGTACATTTTTAGTGGGACCTAGTGGTGGTGACATAACATTAGACATGTGTCAAAATCTTGGGAGATCTCAATAGAACAAATGAAGGAATGTCTCAAATTCTTGCAATCAATCATGACTATTGATCTAGAAGAAAATCAATGCTTGTTGTATTCTCACTTTCTAAAGTTGCATGAAGGATAGCCAAAGTGAGAAAGTGAGTGTTTGACATGAGGACATAGTGGGATTGGACTTAGCTGTGGGCTGCAAAAAGGAATACATCAGAATAATTTTTCTAGATGGCATGATCAAGTTGGTTGGAGTTTCTAACTATGATAAAAGATCTTCACTTTATGGAAGCCATTAGATTTTAGCAGATCAACACCTATCAATTTCTCTCTTTTCAAAGATGCATGAAGGATAGATAAAGTGTGAAATCAAGGAGATGACAGATGTCCTATTCACCAAAAAGGTAAAGGCAAGAGATTGCATGATCATAGGTAGTATCAAGCTTAAGATATGTTAAGTTTTAAAGGTGTGAAGGGAAGCAATAACAATTAAGTTCACAGCTATCACTCCATCACACATGGTTAAGGGTTGACTAGAGTTAAGGTGGCGAAGCAACAAAATTATTTGATTGTGGCTTAACAAGGTTAAAATATGAGCTAAGATTTCAAGTTGTGAGGTTGTTATTCAAAGAAATTGTTCACTCTAAGAGGTTTTTGCAACAGTGCTAGGCTAAAAGACATAGAGCTACAAAGTAATGGACAAGAGAAAGTGCATCATCAAAGGCTTGACATGGTTGTTAGAAAACATAAGATAATTTGGTAGAATGCTTCAAAGATATAAGACCATGTGGTGAGGTTGACTATTGAATTCAATTGATTCAATGACAAAGTTGACCTAAAATTATTATAAACACTATCAAGTGGCTCTCTATTTGCAAAAAAATCCTTTGATCAGTTGTAACCATCTTTTTGTGTTCTTGGCGCCTGATAAATGCAAATATCATTCCACCACCACCATGGTTATCCATCTACTAATTATAGCAGTTATGGCCATTGTTCTTGTCACATAATGGTTTGAGTTTACACATAAAAATCAGGTTTTTGGCATATGGAAGTGCATCAGATCAAATCTTCCTCAAATCAGTAGTTATTGTTCTCTACAACTTCAAGATAGTGATTAAGTTTTAGTATTTTAGTTGAGGTCTTCTTAGTTATGCCTATGCTTTATGGGAAAATTTTGTAACTCTTTCAAAAGTTTAGTCTCTTCTATGATTCTATATTAGCTATATTGAACACTTTTCTATTGTAATTTCCATTGCCTCTGAGTGAATATACTTCCTTTTTGAACCTCTTTCCTCCTTTAATATATTGTGCAATATCTTTTTTCCTTATGTTAATGTACTACTTCCATTCTTCAACTTGTATGTTATCTAATTTTCCTTTGAATGATATAGAGTGAAGCTCCTTCCTTATAACATTCTATTGGTTTTTAATCTACATGTGGTTGTTGAGTTAAAGAAAAGATTGAAGCTATGTACCTTGGGATTGTAGTGATGAACTATGCAGTTCTAGTTAGAGATTAGATTGAACATACTATTTGGTTTATCACCCCTCTAGATTAGACTAGGTAGTTTGATTTCATGCATTTTCTTCTCCCTTTTCCTTCAAGAAGTAGTTTGGTGCATTTAGATAGTGAGGAAGCCGACCTTCTCTAGAGACTCAATCTCATTGTTTAAGTCCCACAACTTGGAGATTGTTTCCATGTTTTACAAGGTTGCATTCAGGTCAAACTTTAGGCAAAAGTGCAAAAATTTTGTGACAATAGTTTTTGGCATGCCTGGTGGGAAAAATATTGAAGCACTTCTAAAGTCTACTAGTTCATTGGTGTCAAGAAAGGAACTTCAGACTTATGCTGAGGAAATAGTGTTGCTCTTAGCATTTCAAGCCTTCAAGAAGCTCTTATTCAAAGCACTTGGCAACTCCATTGGTACATCTTGGTTTCTAGACCAAAATTTCTATAATTCATGCCCAAGGATCAAACAAGGGTATCCTCTTGAGGTATTTTTTAATTTCACAAACTTTCATTTTCAAACCCAAGAAGGAAGCAAAATAAAATCTTTCTATGGCCGGTTAGGAGTTTAGAAGTAGCACATATACCCGCTAGATCTCTTTTTACTCCTCTAGTTGATAGATCACAACCTCAAGTACCATCTTTTCATCTAAATAGATCATTATTCCATATGGCCCTCCCTAGGAATTAGGTTTTCACTACCTTGAATGGAGGGAGTCATCTCATCTTAACCCAAGGACATGATATCCTAGTATCTTCTCTTAAAAGTCTACCAGATTTTACTGATGAAATTTCTATCTCCATAATAGAACATATTTATAAAGTTTCAAAGATGATGTTTCTATTAGAATTTTAGCCTCATCATTCAAGGGAAAAGATTTATAATGATATAGGGGATTACCACATAATTTTATCAATAACTAGGATGAGTTTGGAGAAGGATTATGCAAACATTTTGAAGATAAAAGTGATCATTGATCACTTTTAGAGTAACTGACTACAATTAAGAGAGCACCCCATGAATATATGATTTTTTTAATTATAGACTCCAAAAGAAATAGGATAGAATACCCGTTGTAGTAAAACCTTCCTCTGGTAATGCTTTCTTATATAACCTAAGAGCTTTCAATAGTCATATTGCTACTAATTTACAAACCATGGAAGGGGATACCTTACTAGTTGCATATGAAATTTCCATAAGAGTAGAAAATACCTTCATTCAAGTAGGGAAGTTACTTTCAAGGCTTCCAATGCCTTTCTGTCCTAACATGCCTACTCATCAACCCATAGTAGCTACTTGCCCTACCACATCCATAAGCCAACCTCTTTCCATAACCTCAATAGCCTCTACATCCTCCAACAAGTTGGGAGAGTTGAATAATATGATACAGACCCTGATGCAAAATAGAGACAAGAAGTTGCAAGATCAAGGTTCCAATATAGAAAAGAAGCTAGAAGATCAAGGTTCTAATCTAGAAAGGAAGCTAGAAGACAACTTCTCAGTGGTGCAAAAGATGAGCAACAAGGTGGTGACCTTAGAAATGCAACAAGATCAAGGTGATAGGCCCTTTCAAACTCATTATAAAAACCCCACATATAATAGGCCACCAAACTAGGGTCAGGGTTATGTTTGATACAACCAAAGTAGACCTATGGTTAATGCCTCTACTGCAAATACAAGCACAAATCTAATAAGGATATTAGTTACTCAAAATAATCTTGCTCAAGAAAAAGAACATGTTTTACTTCTTGCAATTATTTATATGAATATTTCCTATGCCATAGGGTAGAACCATCTCAAACATTAGTGACATAGGATCAAGCTACAAGAAAACACTATAGTGCTAGTCAACCTACTGATGGTTCTAACCTATAGTAGTAGGATGATTGTTCTTTTATGAACCATTATCTAGAGGAACATTATCATATTAACTGTGATAACTATGATGCTATAGATCATAATACCATAATAAAAAGAAGAGCTATTGAGAGTGCTACACCTACTCCATCAAATTAGGCTTCAACTTTAGATGTTGCCCCTCATACTCCAATTATAAATGCACAATCAAATGTTGGTCCCCAATAGAAGAAAAACATAAGTAGTAAGAGGTCTACTGAACCTCAAGCTACTTAGATTCAGTCATTAGTTCCTATAGTCCCCAAGGTTCTAGTCAAAGTAGTTGCACTCCTCTCAACATAATAGATTACGTGAAGAGGACTAGTGTTTGTGTTCTTATGTGGGATGTTCTCACTATACCACCATAGTTAGAGCTACTACAATAAGAGTTAAAAAGTATAAACATGTCAAATTGTTAAACCACCTTAGATGATGCAAAAAGTTTGGTGCAACTGACAAAAGAAAGAGACACAAGCAGGAAAAACAAGCCTCCTTTTTATGTCTCTTTGATTATAGGGGAAAAAATAGTTCATAATTGCATGATAGATTCTAGGGCTAGTAGTTTTGTGATGCCTAAATGTGTAGCTGCACTCTGTGGTATTAAATATGAACCAATTCTTAGATGTGTACTTTAGTTAGGTGGTAGCTCTGTTACAATAGTACGAATCCTATAAAAATGTGGAAATGACATTACATGCCTTCCTTTGTTATACTATCACTCAAGACATATCACTCCTCCAAATTTTTCCTTCTTTCTCTTGAGAGAATTAACTACATAGATAGGTGGTTATATTACATCAGATTGGTCTGATATGTTCTTTAGGACAAGATATGGAACAAAAGCTTCCATAAGGGTAGAACCTTTAGCCCTTAACCACATAGAGACCTACACACCTAGCCCTATAACCATAAAATTTTCAATCCACAAGATAGATGGTAAGGGAATGACACATGAAATTTATTCTCTCCGAACAGAGGTGCTGAATTATCTTTTAGATGAGTGTGCCACTACTTTTCAGTTTGATCCAGCATAAGAAGCTCTAGAACTTGGTCTTGGTGCCTATTGTATAATGGAAAAGAATGCTCCTATTCATAACCTCATGAAATTTCAAGAAGAAACCAAAGGGTTATGGAGCTTTTTTTTTATGGCTTAAGAAACAAGAATGGTTCAGGTGCTAGTGTAATGCTTATCTCCCCTAGTTTGGAGAAATTTTACTTCTCTTCTAGGCTTCAATTAATTTGTACTAACAATGTAGAAGAATATGAAGCATTGATTCAAGGCCTCCAACTTACACAATAGAGGGGGATCAAATATTTAAAGGTCTTTGGAGATAGTGAGCTAGTTGTTAACCAAGTCAGGAGCTAGAACATGCCAAAGAATAATCTACTCAAATCACACAAGCACAGATTTTGGGATCTACTTAAGGGCTTCCAAGAATTCAATATCCTAATTTTTCATAGAAGAGATAACAAACATGTTGATAAAATTGCACAAATAGGTGCTCACTATGTTGTACCAGAGCATGTTGAAGATAAAAGAGAGCAAGCCATCAGGTTGGTTCTAAGACTTGCAATTCCAACTAACCATGCCAATTGGTAGGTGTTTGAGTTTGATGTGCAAATTGTCAACTTTCTACAAAGTGAAGTAGAATTCTCTAATAGGAATCAATCCAAGCTACAAAGCCAATATGGTGTTTAGATCATGAACATCAACTCCAAAAAGTTCCCTAATGTTCTAATCACTTGTGAAGGTGTTTTCAATCCTAATGATTGAGCAAGGAGTAGGGGTCTAAACCTAGATATGAATAAAGATGATCACATACTAGTTGCCATTGCTAATGGATAGGTTCTCAATTTGGGAAGGGTATGCTCTGAAGTTGAACAAGAAATTTTTGTTCATTTATGTCAAGAATTCAATGATGTATTTGCATGGACACATGATGATTTAAAGGGTTTTGACCCAATTTTTTTTCAACATACAATAGATTTATATAGCAATGCAAAGCCTTTTAGGAAAAAAAAAAAAAAAATAAATCCTAAGATTGAACCTATGATGAGAAAGGAGCTATCCAATTCAATAAAAGCTAATTTTATTTTTCCTATTAAGAATTCCTCTTGTTAGCCAACCTTGTTCCTATAAGAAAGAAGAGTGGAGAAATAAAATTATGTGTAGATTTTTGAGACCTAAATAGGGCCTCTCTTAAAGATCACCACCCTCTCCCTTCCATGAAAGAAATCTTATCCAAGGTCAGTGGCATTGCAATATTTTCCTTCCTAGATGGGTTTTCGGGTTATAACCAGGTGTTAGTCTAGGAGTTTGATAGATACAAAACAACTTTCACTATTAAATGGAGCACTTATTCCTATAGAAAAATGCCTTTTGGATTAGCCAATGTAGGTGTTACCTTCCATAAATAAATGGACATAGCTTTTAAGAGCATGTTTGAGAAATTTGTGTTGATCTGCATTGATGATACCCAAAGAATGTGGTAACCACTTTGGTCATCTGAGGTAGGTGTTCATCAAGTGTAGGGAATATGGTGTGTCTTTAAATCCAAGCAAGTGTGTGTTTTCCAATAGTCAAGGAAATTTTCTAGGATATATTGTGTTTAGGGATGGCTTAACCATTGATCCAAAAAGAATAAAAGGAACTCTTCCTCTTCCACTTCCTAGTCATAAGAACAGGCTGCAAAGTTTCCTTGGTATAATCAACTTTCTAAGAAGGTTCATTCCTAACCTTGCTACTATGGTAAGGACCTTACAACCATAGTGAAGAAGAACATGGTTTTCACTTGGACAAAGAAAGGGAGAGCTTGATTTGAAGAAATCAAAGTAGCAATAACATCAACTCCCACCTTTATCAATAACAACTTTGATAAAGATTTCATTCTCTATACCCTTTCGGGTGAGTCAAGCATATCAACTATCTTGACACAGTTGAATGATGTAGATGAAGAGGAACCTATATAGCTTTTTTTAGTGAAGGTATAAAGAATTATGAGGGAAAATATAGTTATGTGGAAAAATAAGTTCCTACTATTATAAGAGCTTTAAAGAAATTTAGATATCTATTATCACATAACAACCTCTAGCTCTTAGTTCCACATGCAAGTGTGAAGGAGTTCCTCTTTAACAAAGATAGCAGTGAGAAAATAGATGGATGGATCACCAAGGTCATGGAATATGATGTTGACATCAAAATAAAAAATCTTGTGATAGGTAAAGGATTGTGTGTGTAGATTATTTCATCCTAGGAAATGACTGAAGAGGTCGCACTGGTCTTAAAGGATGAACAACTAGCAAAGGATGAAAATATAAATAGTTGGATACATGATATGATAACCTTCTTATTGGGAGGAGGATATCCACAAGGATTAGATAGAGCTAAAAAGAGATAGTTCAAATTTTAGTCTATTCCTTTTGTCCTAGTGGATGGTATTTTTTTAAGGAGAGATCTCAATGGAGTCCTATTAAGATGCATTAACCATAATCAAATAGATAGAATAATCAAAGAGTTTCATGATGGTGCTGATGATGGCCACTTCTCAACTAGAACAACAACCATAAAGATAATGAGAGATTTTTATTATTGGCCAAATCTATTCAATGATTGACATCTAAACATGTGTGTAGATGTGAGAAGTGTGCCTTCTTTTTAGGTAAACAAAGGTTAGCGACTCTTTGCCTTTATCTTATTCTTGTTGATAAACCATTTGGCCAATAGGGGATGGATTTCATTGGTCCAATCAATCTAGCTTCCATCTCTAGTCACAAGTGGATCTTATCTAAAATAGACTACTTTACAAGGTGGAAAAAAGAAGTAGCCTCAAAGGATGCCATAGAGACATCAATAGTGGAATTCCTTGATGGAATTGTTACTAAGTTTGGTCTCCCTTCAATAGTTATATTAGATAATGTCAAGTCCTTCGTCAGGACTCACATTTTCTCTTTGGTACTTAACCATGGTATCTATTTTAGTACTTCCTCAAATTGCTATCCCCAGGGAAATGGCTTGGCTAAGTCCTCCAACAAGAACCTAATCAAGATTATCAAAAGGAAAATTGAAGACAATCAGATGTGTTAGCATTCAAATTTTAGAACAACTCTTTGGGATGATAGGATTACATCTAAGAGAGAAATTGGGAACTCAACCTTCATGCTAGTAAATGGAAGGGAACCAAGGCTTACTATTTCACTAGAGTTTACCTCTCTTGAATTAGCTCATCAATTAGAGCTAATTGAAGATGCCATGATAGTCAAGATGGTAGAATTGATTGAACTAGAAAAAAAAAGATAGAAAGCTATGCAAACACTTGAGACACATCAACAAAAATTCAAAAGGAGTTTTGATAGGAAGGCTAAAGCTAAGGTTTTCAAGGAGGAAGCTCTTGTTCTCAAGTGGGATGCAGATAGAGATAAACTAGGTAGACACTCCAAGTTTGATTCTATATCAAGTGGCCCATGTGTTATCACCAGCTATAAAGAGGGCAATAATTTTCAATTATCTAGGCCTGATGGTGATAGTTTGCCAATTTCAGTCAATGGAATTTAACTTAAGCCTTTCTTATAGGTGATTTGAAAGGTTTCTATACATAATAGAGTAGTTTCACATTTTTCAATAAGTGCATGAGAACAATCTATTTCTCTATGAAATAGAAAGGTTTTGAGGTTTTTTTAGTTGCAGAGGTTACAATTTTTTGCTGTAGAAAAGGGATCATTTTTTGTGACTCCATGCCCGATGGATTACTTAAGGCCACTAATCCTATTCTTAGAAGGTAAAAATGCCCTCTAAGTCACTAGAAATGTTAGCCATTTTAGCCCCCCATTTACTCCCTTGTCGCCATCTTCGAAATCTGATCAGAGATATGTAATCATGGTGTCAAGGTTGCATACTATGCCAGGCATGTGGCTAAAACCTAAATAAAGCCCTAGTTATCCCCTTTAATGATATAATTTTGTAATACCTTTTTGAAGGGTCAAATTACCCATGCATCACTTAAGTTGGGTCGCCCATTACTAGGTTTATTCAATTTAAGTGTTTCCCCCACACTGCTTTTTTTTCAATTAAATCACATGTCTACCTTTATATTTTCCCCAAGTCCATTTTTAGTGGGACCCAGTGGTGCTGACATAAAATTAGACATGTGTCAACATTCTGGGAGATCTTAATGGATTGAAGGAAGAAATGTCTCAAAGGCCCACAATCAATCACGACTATTGATCTAGAAGCAAATCAACACTTGTCATATTCTTGCTTTGTGAAGTTGCAAGAATGATAGCCAAAGAGAGAAAGTGAGTGTTTGACATGTGCACATAGTGGGACTAGACATAGCTATGGGCTACAAAAAAGAATGCATCAAAATAAGTTGTTCAAATGCCATGATAGATTTGGTAGGAGTTTTTGACTATGATAAAAGATCTTCACTTTATAGAAGCTGCCAGATTTCAATAGATCAACACCTATTTCTTTCTAACTTTTTAAAGGTGCATGAAGGATAGCTAGAGTGAGAAAGTGTTGAGATGGCATGTGCCCTATTTACTAAAAAGGTGAAGGTAGGAGATCACAGATTGTAGGTAGTATCAAGCTTAATATTTGTGAAGTTGCAAAGGTGTGAAGGGTAGTTGAAATAGTTAAGTTCATAGTTATCACTCCATCATACATGGTTAAGGGTTACCTAGAGTTAAGGCATTAAATCAGAAAATGATCTAATCATGACTTCATAGGGTTAAAAGATGAGTTAAGATTTTAGGCTAAAAGGTTCTGATTTAAAGAAAATGTTAACTCCAAGAGGTTTTTACAACATTAATAGGTTAAAAGGCATAGAGTTGCAAAGTAGTGAATAAAAGAAAGCACATCATCATAGGATGAACATGGCTATTAAAAAAAAATAATGATCAAGCTTAACACTTGAAAGATATGAGGCCACGTGGTGAGGTTGACTATTGAATTCAGTTGACTCAAGGACACAACTAACCTAGCACTATTGTAAACACTATTAAGCAACTCATTGATGGTGAAAAAATCCTTTGATCTCTTGCAACCATATTTTGGTGTTCTTGATGCTTGATAAATGCAAATTTCATTCTACAACCACCATGGTTATCTATCTACCAGTCATAGAAGTTATGGCCACAATTAATGTCTCTTTAGGGCTCAAGTTTACATGCAAAAATTAGGTTTTCTGTAAGGAAACATGGCAACAAGGAATATAACCATTTCCACATAACCCATAATAGATCTGAAATAAACATGAAATTAAAATCCACATGCAAGAGAATAGACAACATACCCACAAAATTGTGACACAAGATATACCTTGGGAAACCCTCATTGAGGGAAAAACCCAGCCTCCAAAAGCATCCATCACCATGTATTATTTAGCAAAAATACCATTGCAATACAACCATAGAAGCCTTCATGGCCATAGCCATAACCGAGCAAGCTATGTGAACAAGCATGGATCCACACGTCCCATACCATGCTTCCAACCTTCACAAATGCTCCCTTGGCTAACTTGTCAAGCCTTGTCCCGCTTGACTCTTGCCTTTCTCACTCTTACTCTCTCTACAACAACTACCCTTGTGGTTTATTATATATTAGAAAGTCTCACAAAACCACTAAGTGGTATTACATAAACCAAGTGCTAAAACCATGTGCTACCTAACCCACTGACCCCACATTTAATATTGGGCATTTAATTATTTTCCCCAATATTAAATAATTACATGAAATATTATCACAATGTTACAATACAACTCATCAAGAATATTCCATGGGAATATTTACATGTTGCACATCCATCTAGATGCAACATTACATAATAAAATAAAATAATAAAATATAACAATTTTATGCAATGTGTGCAACACCCATTATCTGAACATTTTCTACATATGGACGTGCATCCAATCAAATCTTCCTTGAATCTATAGTTATTTTTCTCTGCAACTTGAAGATAGTGATTGAGTTTTAGGGTTTGATTTGAAGTCTTCTTAGTTGTACCTAAGCTATAAAGGAAAAATTGGTAACTCATTCAAAGGATCACTCTCTTGTATGATTCTATATCAGTTATATTGCATACTTTGCTAATATAATTTCCCTTACTTCTGAGTGAATATACTTCTTTTCTATACCTCTTTCCTCCTTTAATATATTGTGCAATATCTTTTTACCTTTTGATATTGTGTTTCTTCCATTCTTCAACTTGTCTGCTGTATATATTTTTCCTTTGAATGATATAAAGTGAAGATCCTTCCTTATAAAATTCTATTGGTTTATGATCTACATGTTGTTGTTAAGTTAAAGAAAAGATTAAGTCTGTGTACCTTGGGATTATATTGATGAACTGTGCAGTTCTAGGTAGAGAGAATATTGAATGTACTATTTGGTGTATCACCCCTCTAGATTAGACTAGGTATTTTGATTTCATGCATTTCCGTCTCCCTTTTCCTTTAAGAAGTAGTTAGGTGTATCCTAATAGTGAGGAAGTTGAACCTTCTCTAGAGTCTCAATCTCATTGTTGAAGTCCCACAACTTGAACACTATTTCCATGTTTTAGAAGGTTGCCTTTAGGTAAAACTTTAGGAAAGGGTTAAAAATATTGTGAAAATGATTCTCATTCTCCTTTTCATTCTTAGCTTGAATTCATCAAAATATGTATTCATTGCATTATCAAAATTGTGTCCCAATTGAGTAATAAACTCATTGATTTGCCTTATAATTGGTTTGTCTTGATCCCATACAATATTACCTATGCCAAGAAAATACTTCTAAGTTTAAAAGACAAATAGTGAACTAGACTTACACATTACATTCTTTTCCTTTCTTATGGATGATAGGTATTCTTCTAGTTGTACCATTTATAGCTCAACAAGATCACACTCGTGATCTTTCAACAAAATATTCCATGGTTGGTCCACAACCATACTCAACACACCATTTAATTTTCTACATTGATAGAATTTGTGAGCAATGACTATCACTAAAAATTCTATAAGTGGATTAGAAATTCTTGTAATGGACATACCTCATCCATTCCACTTGGCTCCTATATTAGCCTAAACTTCTCCTTGGCTCAAGTATCGCATGGTTTTCTTTCTATCTAGGATTGGATAGATAGTAACCCTATGCATAATCATCTTTGTGATTTCAACTAATCCATTTTGTAGCCAAAACTTCATATCATGAATTATTCTTAAAATAGCATTGATCCATTCCACTCTAAAATTTCTTAGAAATTATAGGGCTCAAGTTAACCCTTTCCTTTCAACATTCTAAAAAATTCCCTTCAAGATTCCTTCATCACACAGCTCCTTAGAAGCTTCTCTAATCTTATAGTCTCTTATTTCTCCAATTTTACACATGTAGCAACTTCTAACATAGTGAATCATGATGGCTTCAGGTGGTATCAAGGATAAATAACCCATTGAGTCTCCTTTAACAACAATATCTAGAATAGCATGGAATTTAGGTGGAGGATAGGCACCATTCATCACAAATTAAACTTTACTAACCTTTTGGCTCATTCTAATGGTCGATGAAGTTGTTATGATTATAAATATGGTTTGATGTATTTACTTCTCTAGATACTTGACACTCAATCACAATCTCAGTCAATTTTTTGTTTAATTTTCTCCTTGAAATCACTATTGGTTTTCTTAAATTTTCTTTATCACTTGATCATTTATTCATTTAGTTCTCTTCAAAAATTTGGATGCAAGGTATGAAATAATATATTTGAAATCTATTATACACCTCATCTTTTGATCAAAGAGGTTTTCCATTAATGCCATGTCTTTTATTTAGTAGAAGCTAGCTAGAATAATAGCACAATTTCTTCCATAGCCTTTGGTCTTAATTAGAATGATCGGTCTATGTTGCAATGCTTGGTCAACACAGAGAGTATACTGATACTTAGAAATCTTTGAAAAGTTTTGTTCTCATACATCTTATATACGCAGATATGAACTTTGGCACACATTTATGTAACGAACCAATGTATATCATTTAAGAATATAGCTCCATATATACCTCTTTTTCTTAGTTAGAAATGACATGATCACCTTTTCCATTGGATTGGGTGACCTCAGCTCCATTAACTCTACTATTTCCATCTTTTAGTTTCTTTTTGCATCTTCTAGTTCATTTCATTTCACACTTTGCTAAATATCCACTTTTCCTTTTTCTTTTTCCTTTGTCCTTTGTTTGATTGTATGAATATACTCCAGTCCTAAAATTCTTGCTTTGATGTCCAAACTTGTGACATTTGGAACATGTATTATTAAGTGTATAATTCTTATTTATCTAATTTTCCCAGTAGGGTTTTGTCTCTAATCCTCATTCAAATGCTCTATGCCCATTTTTATGATAGTTGTAGCACTATCCTTCAAATCTGGGTATAGTAGGTGCATTTAACAATTCCTTGTTTCTTGCAGTAAAAGAAAAAACCAATAAAATTAGGTTTATAATTTTGCATACCCTATTTTATTTGAAAAATTTTTGTGGTATGGTCAATTCCTCCATAGTGATAGAAAGTTTTATTGTCTTTTGGATTTGCATTTCTCATTTCTCCATCCCTAGATGATTCTCATTTCTCAGTGCATGAATGTCTCAACCAATCAGAACAACTTAATGATTTCATAAGTTCTTCAAAGTACTTCCTTGCTTCCTTTTTTTAAATGAATTTCTCCACATATCCTTTCTCATTCTTTAGTTAATTCTTAAGTATCTCATTGTGAGATTTTAGATTTGCAATGTCCACATCCTTTTGATTCAATGTTTGATTTGCAGTTGATAGTTGATTCATCAGATCCATTTGTGTATTCATGAGCTTTTTTACATTTGATATCCTTTCTTATAGTCTTGTAGAAATAATCCTCTTTTCATTTTCTACCATAGTTCTATCTTCTTTAGCTTTCTTTCCCTATTTAGCCCCTTCACATAGTCTCACTGATTAGATTTCATGTTCTCTTTTTAGTGCCCTTATCTCTTCATTAAGGAGTTCGTTCTTTTCAAGTAGTTCAACAAATGCTTTGTAATTAGGATTTATTGGTCCAAATAGTCCTTCCATTTCAACTTCTTCATAAGATAATTGATTTATCTAGATGGGAATTTCCTTTCTCCTTTTCAGGTAATCCTTTAGATCTTGTCTTGCTTGCTCTAGGTTTTGCAATGTGAGTTGGATGTTAATCACCTAATTCTCAATATATTTATCTAGTTTGAAAGCCTCCATATTCCAAGACCTAATCTCCAAGCCTTTAAGCTTTCTTCAAAGAACCTGGCTATAATACCAATTTTCAATTTATGGAGGGATAAACTAGATATTAAGAAGGGGGGGTGGGGGTGTGGGGGGTGAATCAAAATCTATAACAATTTATACCTTTTCATAGATTCATCCACAACCAATAATAACTTATGCATGTAAATATATTAATGTAAACATGTTGTAACATGTATATCAATTCAATCACATGCATGAAAGTAATAACACAACATAATATTTTTTAACCAAAAATCCTCCAAGGTGAAGGTAAAACTAGGGTTGGGATGAAAACGAAATCTTTTCACTATTGTAGTAATAAAGTTAACTAATTAAAGTTCCAATGTTTGACCATAATATATTATCTACTCTGTGAGGAGTCTGTCCTATTAAAGACTTAAGAAACTATTAGGTTTCACATTGTTAGAGGACTTGACACTTACAACTAAGTAATGAAACTATTAGGATATTTACAAAGATCTGTTAAGACCACTTTCTTAAATATTTTTATTCTAATTGAAGTCTACTAAAACTAACTCAGTACCTAACCCACTATTTTCTATGTAAGATAATTTTGAGTCTTCTCCTTTTTAACTAATTCTCTTCTCTGATATGATCTTCTTGTCTTTCCCTTTCACTTTCACTACTTATGAATAGGTCACTTGTTCTATTAAATGATAATAGAACCCTTGAATGACTTTTGATCTTCTCCTCTCTAATCTTTACATTCTCATACACAATCTCTTCCACACTCTCTTGATCTAGGTAAATATAATCACTATATAAAGAGTCAATGAAGAGTCTTCTAGATGGTTCCATGTTTTGTCTCTTCATCTTGATCATTGATCATACACATGGGGATATGTGATCCATGCAATGTAACTTTTTTTTAACAACCTCAACAAGTATTGACTATTCTATAACAACCTCTTAAAAACATAACTAATCCTTCCAAGTTAGCTTGATAATCATTTTTCCTAAAAAAAATTCCATTCCTAAATTTTATGTAGAATCTTCTTTTCTCAATCTCTACTCATACTAATGCTTGACATTGTTGTTTCTCATCCTTCATTAACTTCCTAATACTTGGCATATACTATGCTCAACACATACTATATCACTTGGTACTTATATACTTGGAATTTCACTCAATTATTGATGACTTGCTTAGTCATTGAATGAGCTTGGTCCATATAGGAAATTCTTTTGTGATCATACTTACTCAACTTCTATAGAATTTATCTATACATACGATCTTATGTACATGATGTAGCCTATGTAGAGTAGCTTGGTTGCAGTGATGACCATTTGACTCCACCTTGTAAATGATTAAGTGATTGACACTAATAGACAACAATAGTTAGAGATACCAATAGACCGGTTGTACATAAAACTCCATGATATTATTTTATATGCTTAGTCTTCAATATATTGCATAGCTCATGCTATATTCCCCAACTCACATATCTACTCAGTCTGTATTAAATGTACAACAATCACTATCTCACTCGGTATAAGTGTTGTATACTTGGCAATTACTACATAACTTGGTTGGAGTGAAGACCTAGTAATATTTCCTAATAAATGACTTGGAAATAACTTTTGGAAATGACTAAGTATTGGGACACTAATTGGCAACGTAGACTTAGATATCAACATAGCCTACTTTGATCAATTACAACTTGGACCTAGTTGAACCTACTAAGAAAAATATATTTCCATTGCATTTTAGGGGTCATAGACATTATGTTTTAAGATTTGAGATTATGATGAATTCGTTTGACTAGTTTTCATATGCAATTCCAAATGCAATTTCTAATGTTTTGCTAGCAACTAAATGTGTAGATTGATCAAGAAGCATGTTTGAGATGTTATAATTTTGAAACTATGATAGATGAATTTGAACCAATTTATGCACTATATTCTAGACTAGAAATTCTCCATGTGGGATAGTTTGCAAGTTTTCATAAATCTATTTGAACACTTTCATGAAGCCATTCCATATGCAAAAATCTCTACTTTGAAAGGTTGTCTAGTTCTACAATTCCTAAAGGTCAACTTTAAAAACTTACAAAATTTTCCTAATTATTCATAATGAGCCTAAATTTCATATTCATACTCTCCACATAAGTGTCTACCAATGTCTCAAGTTTTATACCCACAAATAGTTGTTTGACTAGTTTCTGAACTCAAAACTAGATGCATTTTATTGTTTTCTAACATGTTTGATTCTAGGTAGTTTGAAGTAGGTAGGTTTGATGGGAAATATCTTTTCACCTAGAGGTCATCATAATGTGAAATTTTAAAGGGTAAAATTATGTAGAATAGAGACAAAATGCACTTAATGTTGACCCCTAGTTCAGTATTTTCATTAGTTTTCAAGGCCACTTGCAAGGCTCCTTAGCAGAAAGTGTTCAATAAACTATCCAAATTCAATTCAAACAATATGATAATGTTGTTTAAGGCATGATTCTAAAGTTAGTTTCTTGAATTTGAATTTTTTTTAGCCCAACCCAATTTGATGCCTAATTGACTTCATCAAATTGATGAGAATTTGTGGGGATAGAAGATGTTTTGAAAGAAAGTTATGACTATTTCAATCATTTGGATTTATTAATATGCATATACCATTATTCAATATGAAATGTTATGTGTAAGATTATATGTACATAGTTGTTAGAATAATTTGAAATAAATGAAAGGGGGGTGAATCAGTTATCCAAGGTCCAAATGTAAAGATAAAACATTTTAGTACTTAGCAAATACATGTGTATGCATTGATTAGATCATCCAATATCTCAAACCTTAGTATATTATGTTAGAGTAAATAATTAATAATTAATAATTTATTCTATTTACTTAAGCTTACCTAGGTTAATGCATTTATTTAATATTTAGTATTTAATAGTTGAGTGATTAGTTGTTGACAACATGGGAGTTTGTTCCCTTCTAGCATGTTTCACCTTTTTGTGGAAGTTTTCTTAGTTGTCAACCTTATCTTCTACCTCCTTCTAGCTTGTTCTAAAATCTTCCATGAGGCCTTTATATTTGGTCTCTCTCTCTCTCTCTCATTGTAAATTCATCCATTGACATAAAAATTTCATTTTCCTATTATGAAATATTTTCTCCTATTTTGTTTCCTTGAAACTCTTGCAACTTTGGTTTCTCTTCAGTAAGCAATTTGCATGCAAGTGATCTTGGCACATTTCTAGAGTTGGATTCTCAACTCCTACATGGTATCAGAGCCTCCCTACTGCTTCTTTGTCTGAAGGATTTTTGAAGCCATGATTCAGAGACACAAACCCTATTTTGTTTGTGATTTTTTCCTCAATAAGGAGGAAGAGCATTTTTTCAGTATTTGAAGAAAAGGAGAAAGAGGGTTTGACATAATAGGTCTAATATTTTTTGGGCTTTTTTCTTTAGATATCAATTTTCCACAATCCATAAGGAATTTTTGTTGTATTACTTCTGGGTAGATTGTGTGATAATTTTTGCATCAACATTTTGGATCACACTCTGTGATCCATCATTAGGATTAAAAAGCTCAAGGAGAAATGTGACTGTGGCAATTCAAAAAAAAAAAAACTGCAAAGGTGATTTTCAAACAACAATATCTCCCTAATAGGGACTCATTTTTTTGAGAAATTATTTTTGTTTTGGGATACAATTTCATGATCTACACATTGGTGTAGATGGTTTGAGATCTCTATTTCTAAATTTTTTTGCAACGCGCAATCCCAAATTTTGTCACTTCAAATGCTTAGTACAAGCTCATCTAGATAAATAATCAGGTACTATTTGTTTTGAAAGTGCATATTTTTTAGTCTACTTTCTAGATCTTCAATTAGATTATAGATTCTATAGACAAAAATACTACATTCAAAAATAGGCCCTAAGTTGGCTATTGTAATCACACTAAGTAAAGAGTGTCCAATTTATACATTGTGTGTGTGTGGGGGGCGGGGGGGGGGTTGGTTGGAGCATTTTATTTTCTATAATTTTATTTAGAATAAAACCCTTCTACTTTTTTCTTCTTCTTTCTCTCAATGGTGGATCCATTTATGACTTGTCTCACACCACACAACTATCACATGTGGAAGGCACAAATGACAAGGCTTCTCATGTCAAGGGGCTCATGGTCATGTCTAGATGAGAATCAACCTATTCTTACATGAGCTTTTGAAGTTCTTTAGCCTAGGAAAAATTGGATGAGGCCATGGCATTGATTGCACTAACATTTCAGATAGTCTACTATTTCACTTGGATGGTTTGACTACACCATGAGCTTATTGGCTCAAATTTTAGACTTTGTTTGGCCAAGTGAATGAGTTCAAAACACTTCAACTAGATGTAGAGTTGACTTCTTTGACACCTGACAACTTTCCCACTATTGAATACTTCTTGATGAAGTTCAAATCTTTGTGTACACTTTTGTAGGGATGTGGGAAAACCAAGATAGATGATGAGTGTATCTTTTTTATACTCTCAAAGTTGAGGGGACAATATTAGATCTTCTCTTCCATTTTCTACTCCATTATGGATTCCTTGGGTGGTAGAAATAGGATGCCTTCATTTGAGATATTTTGTGATCAATTAACTTGTGAATAGTCCAAAATCAATAAGATGGATTCACTTTCAGGTTCATAGTCAAAGGCATTACTTGTCAAGGATACATAGGAGCATAAGTCAAAGCAGATATCAGATCCCTATCTACTAGTTCACCACCTACTAAGAAGAAGGAGAAAAAGAAGAATGAGAGTCCTAATTGTTCCTATTATTAGAAAGGATCTCATGATGAAGCACATTATTTTTAAAAGAAATTTGATGGCTATCAGAAACAAATTGTAGATTTGCAAGCTCTTCTTCAGAAGAACACTATTTTTTCTTCATCCTCTTCTACCTCACATGGGTCTATCTTTTAGTCTTCTTCCATGTCTTCACCATCTACATTGGATCTTGGAAAGGGTCATGCATTATAGGCTTCCATTGCATCTCCTTCATAGGTTCCTTGGATACTAGATTCAAGTTCTTCTCACCATATGACATCTTCTCAAAGTATCTTTTCTTCTCGTGAGGCTTCTCCCATTCCTCATATTCTCATGGGGAATAACACTATCCTACCAATTTGTGGGAAAGGTTCACTTTAGATCTAGGATGGTATGTTTAATGATGTATTGTATGTTCCATCTCTATCTACAAACTTTCTATCGATTTCTTAGATTACATGCAATGGATTAGGGAAGACAGTTGAGTTCACAGTAGATTCAATCTTCATTAAAGATTGTTCAGTAGGAGTTCTTATTGCTACAGGGGTAGTTGATCCTTCCATTAGTCTCTACACCTTCTCGCACTTTGGTCCACCATCTCCATTGTTGAGGCACACTAATTCTCTTTTACAAGAGCATCATGTGGTGCAATCAGGATACTTGAACCTTTCTATTGTTCCTGAGATCCTTGTTTTGACTACCACATGATGTCCAATTGAATGCTTTTATCCTCTACATGATTCTTCCTCTACTCTACCTAATCCTCCAGCTCCATTCATCAAGCCTCCAGGTGCACTTGTTGTAGATTCTACAAAGGACATTCGTGATAGTGTCATCACACCTTCCTTTGAGATTCCCTCTCAGGATCCTCATACTTTCTCCTTTGAGCATCAACTAGGCCTTCTAGTTTCCCCTCTCATTTAGGGGTTCGCTTGTTCTGCTCCCTTGTTTCTTCCACATTGGAGTTTCATTGGTTTAGGGGCTCCATTATTTTGGGGGGGTTTTGGTGCCTTTTATATCTCTCATGGGAGGGCTAGTTGTAATTATGGTTTCGAGCGGGTCTCTTGACTCTTTTCTAGTAGAAGTTGTCCTTTGGGGAATTGGTTGAGGCCTTCCTTCCTTTACTTCATGTTTTTTTTTAGCATGTTGTTTTTACCTCTTTTTGGGGGAGGGTTTTTCCCACATGATTTTCTCTCTTTCCCCATTTATAGAAGTTCCATTTTTTTTCATTGTACATGGGTAGCTAACATGGCCTTATTGCCAAGACCCATTCTGCATTTCATATTATTTTTGTGAGCCTAAGGCATTCATCTAAGTTGCACTTAAGGGAGGGTGTTAGAGTAAATAATTAATAATTATTTATTTATTCTATTTACTTAAGATTACTTAGGTTAATGCATTAATTTAATATTTAGTATTTAATAGTTGTAGTGGTTACTTGTTGACAACATGGGAGTTTCTTCCCTTCTAGCATGTTCCACCTTTTTATGGAAGTGTGCTTAGTTGTCAACCTTATCTTCTACCCCCATCCAACTTGTTCTACAAGCTTCCATGAGACTTTTATATTTGGTCTCTCTCTCATTGTAAATTCATCCATTCACATAGCAATTTCATTTTCTTATTGTGAAATATTTTCCCCCATTTTGTTTCCTTCAAGCTCTTGCTCCTTCGGTTTCTCTTTAGCAAGCTATTTGAATGTAGGTGATCTTGGCAAGCTGTGGAATTGGATTTCATCAACTCCTACATATTACTATCCTAGGTCAATTGAATTTTGCAAAAACATAAACATGAAATACCACAAATTTAATCACACAATTTGACACAAGGATTTTATGTGGAAACCCAATTTTGAAAAAACCACCAGTAACATGGTACCAATTTTCACTCTTCTGAAGTGAGCCCTATGAGGAGCCAACCCTATTAAAGGTTACAGTGCACATTGTTAAAGGTGACCTTGATTAAAGGATTTCAATCAACCTATTAGGAGTGAGCCTTTTTAGAACACTTTAGAACATTCCATTATAATGTCACCTAGTTAAAGGATTTACATATGACTATTAGGTCAACCTTAATCCAAAGGATTTATCTAGAGTGATATAGTTGTTAGAAAGTAATAGTAGGACTTGATCTAATAACAAAACAACTCACTTGCAGATTAAAAAATCTCTTATTCAACTCTCTATATTGCTTAGTGTTCATTCTCTTTCATCTCTAATTAATTTTTCACCCTTCAAGCTGATGCAGGAGCATCCAGAGGTATAAGGGCAATCCTGTGTCACCCAAAAAAAATGTACTTAGACTTAGTTTCTATTTTATGTCTTTACATTTTTGGATACCCATTTGGCTCAAATAAAGGTTCCAACTCTCATAGTTTAACTATCAGTCCATTTGAAAATCCCAAAAAAATAGGAGCATGCAATTTGACCATCATTTTGGTGACCTAGAAGGTGTGACTTGGCCGGATGAATGTAATTGAGATTTAGAGCATTCCAAAAAAAGAATCAGGTCAAAAGGTCCCACGGTTTGAAAGTTATTGCAGTTTTTTGGGTTTTGGAGACCTCCTAAGAATGCTTCAAAGTCAAGTTTGGGGCATTAAATGACCTTGAAAAGGGCAAAAAAATGGGGGGCGAGAAAAGCTCATCCATAGGGCTATAGAGCACTTTGAGAGCTTTCCGAAAATGTAAACGGTTCATCAATCGGAGTTACGGTTCAAAAGTTATGCCTCCCGAAAGTTCGGCTACCATTTCTGGATTCTTCTAGAATTGTACCGACTTCTAACGCAGCTTCCGGAACCTTCTATTTTGTTAGTGGATGCCTACTAGCACTTTCTAGAATGTACTCCTAGTCCTTAACCCTCCGGGGTCTATTTAAGGAGATTTTTGGCATTGTAAAAGGCAGTTCGGATTGGAGCTTGAGAGGAGGTGCTAAAAGGAGAAATATTCTCCAGATTTATGC
This sequence comes from Cupressus sempervirens, assembly GCA_028749045.1. NCBI lineage: Eukaryota > Viridiplantae > Streptophyta > Pinopsida > Cupressales > Cupressaceae > Cupressus > Cupressus sempervirens. Next base: position 922,300,474 of record CM053792.1, read on the forward strand.
TATTGTAGCCTGTAGGGCATGTTTTGAAGTTTCTTTTCTCTGCACTGTTTGTACTAGCTTATTTTCTCAGTTAATATAATTCCCCTTTCTATTGTGTCTATTCTGTTGTTGGGTTGTGTCTCCATCACAAGCCTTCATGCTTAGTATGCCAACTGCATGTTCATTCCTTCCACCACTATATAATGTAAAACATATAAATTCCTTGTCTATCTCTAGTTCACACTCAGATAGTTTTCTTCTAGCATGTTATCTCCTTATATAGAGCATTTCGATATTTTTTCTCTTCATCATAGTCCATCTTAGGGTTAGGTCCCTCTTTTCCATTTTTTCCCCTTCTAGATACTTCTCTTACAATGCTCTTCAAATTAATCTTCAAATAGTTTATCCTAAATTTTGTGCCACTAGATCATCATACTTATCTTCAACATGCTTCACATAATTCAAGAAATCAACTTTGTTAGCTCAGATTTGTCAATTCTTTGATCAAACTCTTTATATTGTTACTCAGCAATTAGATGTTGTTTTCTTGACAATAAGAATCTTTTGATGCTCAATCAATACTAGGTTGCTTGACATGAACTAAGTATTCACTTGGTCATATTGTGATTCTATGAGGCTTGGTAGATACTAATATTTTCTTGCGTCGACACATACTAAACTTCCTTCACTCGATAGATATTAAATTTTTTCTTTGCTCGACCACAACTAACTTTTAGCTCTACCCAAACTAAATTGCTCAGCTTTGACTATTTACTTAGTTAGGCTTTGTACACACATTTATTTTCTTATTCTTCTTCTCGTCTCTAATCATGTATCGTTTCATTGTAATCTTAATTAGATAAACAATACACTATATAATCAAAGTCTTACTTGGGCTTAGTTCTCCTTTTATATGCCATATTACTCAACCTTTCTCTAGGTACTCTCATTATCCTTTCTCTTTAAAAACTCTTCATTTATCAATCAAATGATAACATTTAGAAAAAAATAGCAATTGTCTCACCAGCAAGTAGTAAGTTTGACATCTGTAACAAAATAATGATTGTTCTCATGATATGTTTCAACAATCTCCCTCTTTGGCATTAATGGAAAACCAATACTAAAAAAATACCAAAAATAAATTTAGTACCTTGTATTGAAATCTATCCCTCTATCAATATCTATGTTTCTTCTTTATAGGCTAAAGTCTCTCTTCTTCTTCAAATATTTAGTGTAAACTCTTCCTCTTTCTCTTTCACATCTTTCTCCCTTTTTTTGATCTCTTTCTTTTCTAGTACTAATCTCCCTCTTTCTTGATAATGCTATATATATCCTTGATAATGCTACATTTCTTCCTATAGATTCCCCCTCTCTGACAATAATGCCAACGGCTTTTCATCTTCTCATATAGATATAAACAATTAGGGTTCTCCCTCTATCACCTTGCATGTGATTGTAAATCTTCTATTTTAGTTCGTACCTTACTTTAGGTAGTTCCTTAAGTAAGATCCACTACATCAAGTTGTAAAGTATGTCACTTAATTCAATTGATGTAGGGAACTACTCTTGGTTTGTAGGTAGCTTAGGATAGGGGTATCACCCATAGCTTCCTTCTAAGATATTCATGTTCATCCTTAGGAAAAGGCTTTATGAATATATCAACTATTTGTTCCTTTGTATTCACATATTCTATTCTTACTTCTTTACCTTGAACCAAATCTCTCAAGTGATGATACTTGACTATAATGTCCTTTTTCCTTATATGCATCACAAGGTTCTTATATATGTTTATAGCACTTCTATTGTCACATTATATTACCATAGGTTCAATAATTTCTTATTTCATTCTTTTGAATTACTATTTGATCCATACCACATTTTTGCAATTCACTGCAACAACCACACATTCAACTTCAGCAATAGATTGTGAAATATAGTTCTATTTCTTGCTGGTCTAGGAATCCAATCTTTTTCCCTAAGAAAAGTTCTCCGCTACTTGTACATTTCCTATCATCAATGTTTCCAGCCTAATCAACATCTATATAGGTTCTTAATTCAAACTTTCCATTCTTCTTGTATTATAGACCATAATCTTTTGTAGCTTATAAGTATCTCATAATTCTTTTAATAGCCATTAAGTGATTTTCCTTAGGATTTGCATAAATCTTGCAACAATCCCAACATCTTATGCAATATCAGGTCTTCTATGAACTACATATTGCAATTTTACAATCATAGAGTTGTGTAATTATTTATTTACTTCAGCAAAATCATCAATTTTGGATAGTTTATTTCTTGTCACCATGTGAGTACTAACTGGTCTTGAATCTTCCATACAAAAAGTCTTCAAGATCTCCTTTACATACTTGAAATGAGTAAGGTAAATACCACATTTCATTTGATATACTTGTAACCCAACAAAGAAATTTATTTCTCCAAATATTGACATCTCAAATTCTTTCATCATTTAATTTTTAAGTGTCTTGAACAATGTATTTTTTCCTCCAAATATGATATCATAAACAAAAATTTCAGCTAGGAAAATTCCTTTACCTCCTTCTATCTTCAAGTATACATTGTTGTTTTTATTAGTCTTCTCTAAACCAATCTTCACAAGATAATTATGCAATATTTCACACCTTGATCCAGTGTTAGCATGAATGTTGAAGATACTACATTGGGGGAGTATGCTAAGAACTGTAAATTATTGACATGTTGCATTCATAACTATGTTTATCATTGATATCAACATAGAAGTAAGTTTGTGAAGACTAGTAGAATAGTAGAGGGACATCTTAGTTTTATGGAAAAGGTTTTTCTTGTCTCGTGATGCTCAGTCATGGACATGTTCTTCACTATGTCCTAATGACATGGTTCAATGTGCAACACATAAGTGAAATAGATAAAAAAGTTGTACTTGATTTAGTAAGAGAAGTTTAGAGATAGAGTTCTTAGAAAGCCATTTTTGATATTTGTATTATATCTTTCATCTCAGATGTAATAAAGAGATGCATAGTTAGAAAGTGATAGAGGACAATCACATGATGACATCAAGTGATTTGCAAGCCATAGTATCACATGTGTGAAGTTTTTTATAGATTGTGAGCTGGTAGTGCTATTGTAATTATAATTAATTAATTATCATACTATAATTAATTTGGAAAGCATCAAGGCTGACTCAAGGAATTATTTTGAAGAAAAGGTATAAAGGAAAGATGTTTTCCTTGTTTTTAATGTATTATGATTATTTAGTGAAGTGCAAAAAGGAGTAGAGTGCTTACTAAATATGAGTAAGTGATCCAAGGGATTATTGGATGTGAGTTTTTTTATCTAGATACAAGATCAAAAGGAGAAGAGGTCTGGTTGATAGGACAAAGGAAGGAAGTACTATTTATTTCTATTATTTTTCAAGGAATAATACAGAGATCATTTGGATAGTGGGTTCATTTCTCTTTCCCTTGAAGCTATTTGGGCAGTGGATCTAGCTATTTTTCACAACTCCTAACATCATTGACACAACTCCTAACAAGGTTGGAACAACTCGTAACAAGGTTCACACAAATCATTATAGGGATTCAAAGTCTCCTAACTAGGACTGATATGTACTTAATTTTTTTATTGACTCCTAACAAGGTCTATTCTCTAACAAAGAATATTTATATTTGTACATCATCTTGTGGGTACCATCCCCACTAGGGTTTCCCTAGTTAACATATTTGGTCTTATTATGTATGAGTCTCTTGTTGTGGTTTTTGATTATATTACTCATATGGTTAAGTTTTTTTAAGGTTCATAATTGTATTATTAGTTGGATAACTAATTCACTCCTCCCTCCCCCACACAGTTATATTGGTGGACTATATATTCTAATAATTGGTATTAGTGCATCAGGTCATTGAAGGAATATCTTAACAACTTTGAAATATCAATGGTGAGCCATTTTAGAAAGGATAGTCCTAAGTTTGATGGAGGAAATTTTGACACCCAAGAGATGAAGCTTCTTGGTGAGACATTAGAAATATCTAAAGAATTGAGCATTGAATTTCATATCCAAAATCCTTTTGTTACATACAAAATAATAGAGGCACAAGTAAAGACAAATCTAGATCCAAAGAAGACAAGAAGATAAAAGAAGGTATTGATATGTTCATGAAAAGAGAGCCAGAAGGTATGACTTTTTTTTTTTTTAGACATGGAAAAGAGTTTAGTCATTTTTTGTCTAGATGTCCTAAGAGAGTAAGAAAATCTAGAAAGAATTGACTTTATAATGAAGATGAAGAATTTAAAGCAAGTATAGAAAGATTCTTTAATGAATGTGATGATGAGCTTGAATGGGTTAAGAAAGATTAAGCAATAGAAGAGATACCCTTGGTAACTATTATTGATCCACATGCTAACCATGAAAATGTGGAAGTTATCATTGAGACTAACAATGATTTGTAGAATGAAAATCAAATTTAAGAGTAGAGATATGAGGGAAAAAGCACAAACCCATGTCACCCTTTTGTAAAGGACAAGGCTAACAAAAGTATAACTATTCACCTTTAATGACATAAAATTGGTATTATTATTTTGAATTTGGAAATGAAGTAAACCAATGAAATGTGTAGAAATGGATGAATTTTAGGATTACAATTTTTAATAATTATTTGGAATAATAATTGAAATATTATCCTAATTTTTATAGATAATTTTGAAGCGTTGAGAAATGCTAAAAATTAGGGGTCTAGTTCCCACCACAAAACTATATGCAAATAAACTTATTTCCATTTCATCTCAAACTATGTTGTAGATAACATATATATCTAGAACAATCAAAAATAAAAATTGGCTTTAGAACTATATTTTCTATTTTATAAGGATTGAAATTTCAATGCACCTGAAATCGATAGTTTTCATCTCCCACCACATTTTTCAAAACAAATATATTTTAACTAGGAGAAAAATTATACATTCTAGAAGAGCACTCTGTCCTCTAGAATGTCATATAAAATTTCAATTTTTTTGATTTGATTTAATATTTTTTTCTTTCTCAAAAATGACATCTTTCCGAGTGTTAAAATGCGTGGTTGTGGAATTATTTAATTTCAATATACTATATCTAATTAAAACACTATAAACTCTACATGAGAATATTCTTGACTCTAAGCTCTATAAAATGGTATATGTTATTAAAAAAATCATAAAAAATAGTGAGAGTTATTAAAATGCCAAATTTTTGAACTAATTTTATTTTTTTAGTAATTGGATATAAATGAGTGTAAAACATGCATTTAATAGACATTTCCAATTGGAAAAGTGTGAGACCATATATAACTTAGCTAGAATGAATTTATCTAGATCATATGTTTTTTTAAAAAAAATAGATAGAAATACTCAAATTCAGTCATTTTGATAAGTCAACATGAAAGGTGACATAGCTTTGTACTTTTACCCATGAGGCTAGAGTAGAAATATATCATAGAAGATGATTGAAAAAAGGACAAGTGGTAAGAAATAAGGCCAAAACTATATGCAAAGGTTACTCGTATCAAGAAGAAATAGGCTATGAAGAGACATATGCCTCTATAGCTAGAATGGAATTAGTAGGAATGTTCTTGGCTTATGTAGTGAATAACAAGTTCAAAGTATATCAGATGGATGTTAAATCAGCCTTCCTAAATGAAGAACTTCAAGAAGAGGTATATATTCAGAATCCTAAAGGTTTTCCTCTAACAGAAGACAAAGATATGGTATGTAGACTAAAGAAATCTCTATATGGTCTAAAGCAAGTACCTATAACCTAGTATGTAAGGTTAAACATCTACTTGGAAAAACTTGGATTTTCTAATGGTATGATAGATAGTAACTTTTATTTGAAAGAAATTGAGAATGGATTGTTAATAATGGTAATATTTGTTGATGACATCATATTTGGAGGTAATGATGAAGCAAGTGATAATTTTTCCAAAGAATGAAGAATGGGTTTGAAATGAGCATGATGGGAGAAATGAAGTTTTTCCTACAATTATAGATTGTGCAAAACACTGATGGTATTTTCATTTCAAATGCTAAGTACTTAAAAGGTTTATTGAAGTGATTTGGATTGGAAATTTGTAAGCCTTTTGGTACACCTATGATAACTGGTCACAAGTTATCTAGCAAGGATGAGATACATATAGTTGAGTAGAAGAAGTACAAATCCATGATTGAAGGTTTGTAATATCTAACTCACACCAGACTAGCTATAGAAAATGTTGTTGGGATTGTAACTAGATTTCAAGATGATCCTAAGGAGTATCATTATGTAGCTCTAAAGAGGATATTTAGATATTTGAGAAGGACATCTAATTATGGAATTTGGTATAATAGATTGAGTGATTTCACTCTATGTACATATGTTGATGCAAATTGGGCAACCAATATGGATGATAGAAAGAACACTAGTGGTGGAGCATTTTTTATTGGAGGAAGATTGGTTTCTTGTTGAAGCAAAAAACAAGATTGTAGTTTTCAAAGTACAAATGAGGCAGAGGATGTTAAAATAGCTAATAATTGTAATCAAGTGTTGCAGATGAAATGGATGTTGAAGGATATTAGAATTGAGTTTGTAGAACTTGATATCATTTACTATGATAAGACAAGTATAGTGAGTATGTCTAAAAATCTTGTTGCATCAAGTTTACCATTCATATTGTCCTTTAGAATGTAACACTTGCTTCTAAATACCTAAAAATATTTGAGATTGGGTGAGTATCCATACCATAGTTCAAAAGGTGTGAAATTTGTACCTTACTTGACTTGTACTTGGTTCAAGGTATAAAAATCTCTACTGACCACTTCTCTCTAGTATTTCAAAGCAACATTCTTCTCTATCATTAGTATTCTAGCACAATTCATCACAAATATGTTCCTCCTTTTAGCTATCCCTTTTTGTGGAGGGTTCCTAGGTGCAAATTTTTTATCTTTTTATTCCTTTGTCATTGCAAAAATTGTTGAATTCATTTGATGTAAACTCTCCACTTCTTTCATAGCTAAGACATTTCAAGAGTTACTAGTTTCCTTTTTATCTTTTTCTAGATACTACTTAAATATTTGAAAAACATTAGATTTTTGTCTCAAAAATATCACTATCATCATTCTAGAGTAATCATCAACAAATAGAATAAAATACTTGTCACCTTTTTAGCTTTTCACATTAATTAGTCCACATAGATCAGTATGAACTGATTCAATTTATTTTTTTGAAGTACAAATCTTACTCTTAAAACTAGACTTTGTCATCTTGCCTACTTGGCATTGTTTGCAAATCACATTATGAGGTTTCTTCAAATTTGGAAAACATTTGAATCTTTCATCTTACTGATAGTAAACAAGTTGTCAAAATTTAGATAACATAGTATGTGGTGCCATAGCCACACATCATCAAATTATACAACAAGACAGGTTACTTTAGCCATGTTAAGATAAGATAAATTAACTCTAGTCTGACCACCATTTCCAATAAGTTCTCCATCAACATCATAGATCTTAGCCTTCTTGTGTTCTAATTCAACTTTGCATCCTGAATGATTCAATTATGACACTCAATAGATTATAGTTAATTCCTTTCACAAAGCAAGCATTGTCACACATGATCTTGTTTTTCAATCTTATTGATCCTTTACCTTTTACTAGATAGGGTGCATCATTCCCAAATCTAACATGATCTCCATTATAATGGTCAAGGGTAATGAACTTATGTTTTTAACTAGTCGTGTCATGAGAACATCCATTTTTAATGGTCCATATTTTGATTTTGGTTACAAAAGATTCTAATGTAGTTGCCCCATCTTCATCTGAATCATTTTTTATAGTAGTATAGGCAACTTCATCATCATGAGCATATAATGTAACAAGATTTATTTCACTCGTATTTATAGACTTTGTTACTCTCATCCTTTCTACTTTTGGATTTATCTTCATTTATTTTGTTTGTCTTCTAAGGAGATCTTGCTACAATGTGAACAACTTTATTACAATTAAAACATATGATGGGTAACTTACGTTTTTATTTTCCTTTGCCTCTGTGAAATCTCCTAGCCAATAGTGCTTCCATTTCTTCTAGATCTTCATCATCCTTTCCACTGTCATTAGCAACATGCTTGACCTTTTTCTTTCCTTTAGGTTCTTTAAGTGTCAATTTATCTTTGAAAGTAGAATCAATATTCTTATATTTGAAATTATTGAAATTTGAAAGTTTAAAAGCAACAAGTCTAACAACTAGTCCATCAAGGGCCAGATCACTACCATGAGTACACCTAAGATCTTAAACAACAAAGACTCTAATAAAATAGATAGGCAACATGGTTCTTAAAAATTTTCTGATCAAAGTCTTATCTTCAATAATTCCATTTTATCCTCTAATTGCATTTACAATATCTTTGATTCTTGCACAATACTTGACTATAGTCCTATCTTCTTGCATTCTCATTTCATTAAATTTTCCTTTTAGAATTTTTGGTTTAGCTCTTAGGACATTCTTGTCTCCTCAATAGATCTTTGGTATGACATCTAATATTCCTTTAGAAGTAGCAATGTGATTTCTTCAAACTTTGAATAGCTTATGGTAGACACAATCTCCAACATTGCAAGTTTGTGTTCTTTGTTCTATTTTAGTTGTTCAATAGTTAGGGCTCCAACTACTTCAACATGTTCAATGGTGATAGTTGACTATGCATAATCCCCAAGTCTTCCAAGATGCAGCTTCATCAAACATTTTCATGCAAGAAAATTTTCCTTGCTTAACTTGGGCACCTCCTTTATGTACATCTTGATCTGTAGCTTCAAGTACCTTCAAAAATTTTCCTTTACAAGCACTTGTTTCTTTGATACAATTTTTTGGAATAATTTAGAATAACTAGGGGGGGGGGGGGGGGGGGGTGTGGGGATGTAGATAAAAGTTTTGAGTACTCAACAAATACATGTGCATGCATTTATTAGATCATTCAATATCTCAAACCTTAGTATATTACTATCCTAGGTCAAATGAACTTTGCAAAAATGTAAACAAGAAATACCACAAATTCAATCACATAATTTGACAAAAGGATTTAATGTGGAAACCCAATTTGGGAAAAACCACAAGAAACATGCAACAAATTTTCACTCTTCTAAAGTGAGCCGTATGAGGAACCAACCCTATTAAAGGTTACAAAGCACATTGTTATATGTGACCTTGATTAAAGGATTTCAATCACCCTATTAGGATTGAGCCTTATTTGAGGACTTTAGAACATTCAATTAGAATGTCACCTGGTTAAAGAATTTACTTATGATTGTTAGGTCAACCTTAATCCAAAGGATTTATCTAGACCGATATAGTTTTGTAGAAATTATAAGCAAGACTTGATCTAATAACAAAATAACTCACATGCAGATTACAAATCTCTTATTTAGCTCTCCATACTACTTGGAATTCATTCCCCTTCATCTTTGATTACTTGTTCACCCTTGAATCCTTCACCTTGTTAAGCCTTCATGCTTAGTATACCAACTATAGGTTCATTCCTTTAGCCACCATATGAAGTAACACCTCCAGAATCCTTTTCTATCTCTAGTTCAAACTCTAACATTTTGCTTCTGTCCTATTATCTACTTATATAGAGAATTTTTCTCTTTTTCAACTTCTTCACAATCATCAATCTTAGGGTTAGGTAAGATTCATATTATCCTTCCTCTTTTCCATTTTTTTCCCTTCTAGAAACTTCTCTTATAATCCTCTTCAAATTCACCTTGAAATGGTTTATCTTGAATTTTGTGCCACCATCTCATAATACTTATCTTCAATACCCTTCACATAATTCAAGAAATTAACTTTGTCAATCTAGATTCATCAAATCTTCAATCAAACTCTCTATACTTTACTAAAAAATAACATGTTTTTTCTTGGCAATAACTATCTTCTAATGCTCAGTCAACACTAGGTTGCTCAACATGAACTAAGCCTTTTCTTGGTCATTACTGCCATTCTCTAATGCTCAACACATACTAATATTTTCTTCACTCATAACATACTAAATTTCCTTCACTAGGAAAATATTGAATTTCCATTTTCTTGGCCACAACTATCTTTTCTCTTGATTTGAACTAAATTGCGCAGCTTTCACTATTACTTGGTCAAGCTTGGCAGAAAAATTTCATTTATTGGTCTTCTTCTTGTCTTTTCTCAAGTATCCTTTCATTGTAGCCTTAAGAAAATAGACAATACACTATATTATCAAAGTCTTACTTGGTCTTAGTGCTCCTTTTATACACCATATAACTCAACCTTTCTCTAGGTACTCTTGTTATCCTTTTTTTTGAAATCCTCTTCATTAATTAATCATATGATAGCATTCATACCAAATTAGCAATTATCTCACCAAGAAGTAGCAAGTTTGACATTAATGAAAAAATAATGATTCTTCTAATGATAAGTTTTAATAGTCTCTTTGATTTATATACTTCAAAAATCTTCTTTTTCAACAATAGTAAGTGATAAAAGTAAAAAATAAGAAAATGAGGTTGATCATGCATTATGAGAAGGATTGGAAAAGCCCTCCATTGTGAGTTTTTCTTGATGTTCTAACGTAAAATTGAAAGATAAGTTGATTATTTTTTAATAATAAATATTATTCTTTGAGATGGAATGTTTTAATCAATAGAGTACACCATGTTTGACCATCATCCAAGAGGGTAGACTTGCAAGTGATGATCTATGCACAAGAAAATGATGAATCAAATTATCCACTTTGAAATATATTCTTCCCAAAACTACACACACAAAGGCCCTAACTCAAGAATGGGTGGATAAATATTTTGATTCAAAATGGATTCCACTATGATGGTGTTGTTATGCATGTGGAAAAAGTTATACCAAAGACAAGGACTGCTACTTGAATAACCTGATCCAACATGGCATATGATGATAGAAGTATTTACATCATACTATAAGGGGAACCTATCTCATAATGTGCAAGTAGTAGGTACAATGGGAACATTCTAGGACTCATCCATGTTAAATATATCTTAGCATTATTGGGTTTTCTTTCATAGCCTGTTCACAACAACACAAGAAACAATGGATTGTTTCAACTTTCTTCATTGATGCTATTGGTGGTAGTCATGCCCATTTTAGGAAACATTCACTTGACCTTGCTGGACCTCATATGCAAACAAGGAGCAATGATGTGCTGGACTTGGGTACAAATGTTTGAGGAGTTAGCAAAGCCAAAATATGTGGAGACAATTGTATTTGTGAGGAGATATGGTATTGAATCCTTGGAGTTTATGAATAGGCTTAGACCAGAGATAAATTTGAATAAATTTATACCAACCTAGTCTAAATAAAGGTAGAGGAAAATCAAACCATGGGAGAAGCATAAGTCAAAGACAAACACTAGTGAGTCCTGGCATGCGCAAGCATAAAATATGTGACATCCTCATCATGAACATGCCAAAATGAAAGAGTATTCCATTAAATACCTTTTCCCAATCCTCTCATAAAAAAATATAGGGACAAATTATATTGTTTCTATTATTAGTAGAGATTACCAAAATCTCTTAGTTGCATATGAAATTGGATTGAATGCTAAATTTGCATGAACAAATCATTGAGCTGATTCAAGTTATTTGGAATAGAGGAAACTAGTAATATACATGTGAGTGGAAGATGTTGTATTTCTTATCTGATTCTTGGGAAAAACTTGTTAGTTCTAAGTATGTGGGAATTGAAAGGTTATTGGCTCTGTTACTTTGTTCTTTTCCCTAGTTTGAAAATTCAAACACATAAGAAATGTAATAGTTTGTTTGAAAAGTTTTTCCTTCAAATCAACCACTAGGTCTGGTATGTTCATCATGGAAGCCTTCTTCTAGTCCACATGCATAGAATGAAGGATCCACACTTTTCATATATCCCACATTTAAGGTGTAGGTATTAGTTAGTGTGTTTTGAAATTGAAATACTTTCATAGAAATTGTCTAAGGAAAAGGCTTTATGACATATGTTAATGAGCTCACGTGGGTCCCATATATGATGTGGTGATACATTTTCTTTTGAATAGATGCATTTATAAAGAGGATATGACATGGATGTTAGGTGGATGAATGAAGATATGTGATGTGACACACATTTAAAGACTAGTAACTTGTCAAAGAAGAACACTTGGTGAGCCATCACATTATCATCATGATGTGGCATGGTGTTGATGAGACATGTGACAATGTGATCAATTGACATGTGGTAGGGGCAATAATGTTTTGTGGTGACATGTGGCACATAGATTGAGGCAATAAGCTAGATGAGGACAACATGTGTCAAGTGGTCATATAGTTATGATGATGTGATAGGCATTGAGGTGCAATACAAAAAAGTGATGTTGTAATACATTTCAAATGAACAATTTCATATCGATCCATAGGATTTCACCACATGGCATGAGATTGACAGTCATTTCTTAGTCAGAAAGGGAAGATGCAAGAAATATAAGAATAGAAATGTGCTAACATGTGTCAGCAAGGCCAAACATGTGAGGTGGAATTTTAGGTGAATTAGGTAATTCCATGTGGTGGCTAGGTGGCAAGGGACCTAGCTGGTGCTAATAGGGAAGTTGAATATGTAGTGGGAAACCAATAAGATTATGCCATGTGTCAAGAAAGTCAACCCATGTTTGACCTAAATTGATAAAAGAGGGAAAAATGCAAAATATTCAATTTTAAAAAAAAATTATTTCCCTTATTTTAAAATTGAATGTGTAGATTTTAAATAAAAATGGCTTTTATTATAAATTTGTGACTTTATAATACATAAAATATTTGCACATTTTAATGAACCTATTCATCTTTTTAACCTGGATTTTTAAATGGATGCCCCAGGCCTAGTTTTTGACCAAACATAGACCTATTATATATCGTTGAAAAGGTCTCATAATCTAGTTTCAATTTTTGTCATTAGAGTTTACATAGGTATAGGCAAGTGAGATTTATTCATAGATTTTTCCAAGGTGCTACATATTGAACTATATTCTTGTTTAGTAGTTCAGATCTAGTTTGTGAGAAAATGGAAAAGTGACTACCTGCCAAACTTGGTGAGGGTTTTGCTAGTAATGTTATTTTGTCTCCAAATCAATTTAATAGGACTTGTGGCAAAATTTTTGATATTATACTGGTGTTTTTTCAAGAAGAGGTTTCTCATAGTTCTAGAAGAGATATTTTCAGAATTTGTTATGTCCAATGATCATTGATGAGATTTGATCCGATTTTGAATTCTAGAGAGAGAAGAGAAGCTTTGCTTCAAAAATGGATGGAGATTCAAGTGGACAAGTGTTAATATCTTCTTTCTCTCTATCTTTATACAAGGTTGGTTCTAGCCTTGTAGACAAGTTCCATAGTTGTGATTGCATCATTTTTTAGTATTCTCTCTTGTATGAACATTAGTAATGAAGTTATAGTGTTTAGTTCATATCTATTTGGTATTTCATGAGTTGTCTCCATGCATCTTGAATGTACTTGTTTCAAATAAATGAATATAAAAGCAACAAATAAAATTAGTTTCATTCTAATTCTTGTCTCCTATCTCTGTTGTTTGTAATTTCTTAGTGACTTGTGGTCAAAGAACCTAGATCCCAGTTGTAGTTTATTTTGGGTTGTATATTTAGATGTGTTTTTACATTGATTCAAAAAATCAAGTAAATGCTAGATATGTCTTGATAGGGTTGTAGATTTCATGGAAGGATTTGATGAGCATGAGGCTTAGTTTTAATATAGATGTCCAATTCACAAAGTGAATGGATAGACCATATAAATCTTGTGGTATCTTGTGATTTGTAGAATACCCAATGGATAGGGCACTAGTCATCCATAGGTTCTACATGTTTCTGGTTTTTTTCATATGTTGGTTATGTTGATATCAATTCATAATCAAAATCTTTAGCCCTTTCATGTTGTAGAGCAGAAAAGGATAGCCACACTTAGCTTGTGAATCTCATAGGTTATGCTATTGGCTATTTCATACCTCTGTCATTACATGAGCATAGAAGAATTCAGGATTTTAATATGCTTAATATAGATTCAAATTTATGGTTTTTGCATTGATAACATAAAGGAATCTAATGTCTACCTACCTAGGCTTTGCAGAGCTTGAAGTGAAGAAAGAGTTAACCCTTATACTTGGCCTGGGTTCTAACCAAAGTGTATCCATCATAGGAGATAGTTGTTCTTAGATGAATTTTATTGTTAGCTTCCTCATAGTTAAAATCACTATTAAATTAGGAGTCAACAAAATGGTGACTCTACTGGGGATAGTGTTGAAATAAGCCAACAAAATCAAAGATGTTTTCCTTTTTTGTAAAATGAGTGATCAATCATTGTATGTGAAGTAATCAAATAATTGCGAAAAAGAGAAGAGTGTTTTGGTGAATATGAGTAAGTGATCTAAGGGATTATTGGATGTTATCTTCATGATCTAATATCGAGATCAGAAGGAGCAGAACTCTAATTGATAGGATAGAGAAAGAGGAAGGAGCAATACAATTTGAATCTATTATTATGCAAGGAATAATACATAGATCATTTAGATAGTGGGTTTATTGGTCTTGCCCTTGAAGCTATTTGGATAGTGGCTCCATCTTCCTTCCACAACTCTTACCAGGGTTCAAATCTCCTATTAGGGATTCAAAGTCTCCTAGAAAGGACTAATATGTACTAAATATTGGCACAGACTCCTAATAGGATCCATCCTCTAACAAGGAATATTTATATTAGTACATCATCTTGTGGGTACCATCCCCATTAGGGTTTTCCCTAGTTAACATATATTGTGTTATTGTGCATGAGTATCTTGTTATGGTTTTTGATTATATTGTTGACATGGTTAAGTTTTTGTTAAGGATAATATTTGTGATAATCATTGGATAACTAATTTTCTCCCCCCCTCTCAGTTATATTGGTGGACTATATATTCTAACAATTGGTATGAGAAAATTAGGTCCATGAAGAGGAAGCTTAACAACTTTGAGAGATCAATGGTGAATCGTTTCAAAAAGGATAATCCTAAATTTGATGGAGTCAACTATGTTAGTTATAAGGATAAGATGATGACTCATTTTTTGTGTATGGGTCTAGGTGATAAGCATACAAAAAGGATAAGATTAGAAAACTAGATATGTTCCTTTCAAGATGCTAAAATGATGGAAAATGAATCAATATGAAGCTATGTGTATAAAATATCTAAGATTGTTGGATGTAACAAATCATATGGTGGATCCTGTTGGTCTGACTTTTTCTGTAGTAAAAATTTTTTTAGTTAAACCATAGAAAAGTCAGATGTTCTATGTCTAAGTGAAGCATAGGGTTTTGGATAAACCATCTATAAGAAATAATCGCCATATAAACCCTATATTCATCCCTATTCATAAATTGTCGGGCGCAAAATTTTGAAATTTCAAAAGAGGCAAATATGCTTTCATATTCCTTTTCCTTTCTCCCGGGTTACCTTTCTTCCTATTTGTCCCAACCATCAGATCCGATTAGATCTACCATTGGCGTTACCTCGCTATTGAGAGTTGCATGCTCATTAAGTATAGCGAGATAGTGAGTATTGAGTTTTTTAAGCGATGGGACCATAAAGTGAAGATGCGGCGATCGAAGATTTGCTTATTAAATGTTTTATTGTGCAAGTACACTTTCCAATTTGCCATCCAAAAAAAGCAGAGGGACCCACTAGAATATCTGACATTAGAGCCGGAATGTTGATTTTTTCGGAAGTTCTGCCACCTCGCTATCGGAAAATTTAGGCACTTCACCATTAGCGAAGTAGCGAGGCCACATGAAAATCTAAAAATGATGACATTGCATCTTGCTTGTATCATAATTACACTAGGTGGCATGACCAGTCATAAATACCGTTGTCAGAATCAGTTTTAATTAACAAAAGTAATTACTGGGTAACCCTTGTATTTTTCGGCACGGAATCCTTTTAAGTGCTGGAGCTCGCTACCTCGCTATTGGAAAATTCAGGTGCTTCACCGTTAGCGAGTTAGCGAGGCCCCATAAAATGGCAAAAGATCGGCAAGATCTTTGATGATGTGTAATGACAGATGACTGTGATAAATTTTGACATGTGCCAGCTATGCAGAGATCTGATTCTCATTAATACCTATCTGACTGAATGTACAAGAAATCTTGAACGTCAGCTTGAAGTGGATCAACGGAGCTCGCTACCTCGCTATGAAGAGTTGTAAGGAAGATAATTACAGCGACATAGCGAGGTGGGCCCACCGCCTTCTTTCTTAAGAAGTCTTGTAGTGTATCTTTCGATCATTTCTTGATCCGATCAACGGTTGTCGCCGCCTCGCCATGGCAAGGTGCTTGTTCTTTATGCATAAAAAAGTAGCGACATGCTGACACATGTTCTCCGTCGTCAGTGGGTCTAAATATAAGTGCCATCAAAAGAAAGAATTCTATACGTGGCAAGTTCTCATTGGGTAAAATAACTGACATGGCAAATATAACTCCTAGTTGTTCTCTTTGTACCGTATGATCGTAGGATCTTTGAAGATCAACGGCGCAGTTTTAAATAAAAAATGTAGTGCCACTCTCTGTATTAATTAGACAAGAAAGCTTCATCCATGAGGAAAAATAGAGTATAATACAGAGAGATTTCATCAGTTTTGTTTCACGCGAGAAAAGATTTGAAGCCATTCTTGTGCGGAAGCCATTACTGAAAGAAAAGAGTGCCAAGGTTTGATAAAAAGAAATTTGTCAAGTTGTTTGTTCGCGAAAAATTTGCAGGAATACAGAGGAGAATTTAGATAGAATTCAAGTAAGTAAAACTACCATCATCTTCGTGAGCTTTTAAGTTTTAAAAGATAGCCCAAGATGCCTCCTAAGAAGGGATTTATAGGTGCAATAAACTACCTAGATAAAAATGTGCATGATGATTTGCTTGAGTTACTTCCTGAATCTACTGTAGAAACGGTGCAAGTTAAGAGGTTAACCTCACTCAACCCTAGGCTAAGGGTAGCTAATGGATTGTATGATAAGGGTAATTGGGTCCGAGATGCTCAAACTTCTCAAACTGGTTTGAGTTTATTCAAAAAATGGTTTGCGGAAAGGAAGTTATATGCCCCTCATGCCAATATATGGAATTTTGATCTTGGGAAGCTTGTTGTCCCTAGCGTGTTTATGGATTTCGACCTGCTTGAAGCTATAGCAAAAAACTATGACCAAGCCACTAAGGTAGTGAGAAGAATGGATGGTGAGGCTTTAGTTACCATCAGTCTCGAGGAGATTAGGAAGGTTTTCAGTCTGGGACTAGATTAGGAAGGTTTTCAGTCTGGGACCCCTCACCATGTATCATGTGCCCATTAATTTGATAGATTTAGAAAAAGAATATATATCCAAGAGGGATGTAGTTAGACAGGGTGCACTGAAAGCCCACATAGGCTGGATTGGAGGCCTCCCAACCATAACATCATCTTCTAAAGAACCATTCAAGAAATCATGATTTAATGCCAGGGCAGTGGAGATATATAGGACCTTGTGCAGAGTCTTCGGAGAGGGCGAAGAAGATTTTATTCCAGTGAGCTTCATGTATATGATCACCCAAATCTCTTCTTTTGGTGTGGAAATAATTTTTGATTTTGCATCTTACTTGGCAAATGAGATTCATCAGGGATTGGTGGGGATTGCACAGGGCAAGGTGGAAAAGGTTTGGGGTCAGTATTCCTTATTGATGCATATGTTTCTTTTTAAAGGGGCCACTTATTTTGGTAAAGAAATGGTTTTAAATAGAGAACAAGAAGGGGAAGCACTGCCAGTCCAATTATGGAGTGCAGACATGACCTGGGAAGCAGAAAATGCTAGCTTCATTAGATTTGATAGGCACTTTGCCTCCAAACTAAGGTGCCTCATATTGAGTGACAATCCCAAAATCCCTAAGGCATTAATGCACCTTGTCAGGCCTATGGACAAAACCCATAATCTAAAAGTTTCACATAATTGGGGAGATATTATCCCATATTCAGTCTCAATTGTCATCAGGGTCTATGGATTCAAAGGAACACCCCATGTGTTACCCTATCAGGTACCTTTAAAGGAAGAGATAGCTGAATTTTTGTGGTAGTTGGGAGGACTGGTGGAGGCCTTTTTTCACAAAAGGGGGACAGGATCAATTTTTCCTACTTGTACTATAGCCCACCAGTTTGTGATAACTAAAGAAGGGTGGGTCTTTCTCCATAAAATTTTGGATCAATATAAGATGGCAGTGTCTCACTCTCATTTTTGTGATACAGAAGGTTTCTTCAACTCTGCCCTTAGATTGAGAATCAAGCTTCGTCCAGTTCAGCATGAATTCTATTTTCCTGAAGATATAATAAGAAATGAATACTCTCTCCATGAGCAAGAAATAAAGAAAGAAAAATGGAGAGTCTATTCAAAAGTTTTGGAATTCATTAATTGTTTTGACAAAGATTTCAGTCCTCTTAGTAATGCTGCAAACAATGCAGATAAAATACATAAGCTCATGAGTACTTTCTTTGAGATAATGGAAGTAATGAATGAGAAGAAATAACATTTTATTAATTCTTTTCCAGATAAAGCCAGAGAAATTATGAGAAAATTGGGTTTCACCCCCAACATTGGAATAGGTCCACTGGTGGTACGAAAGAAGACAGGATATACTATTGTCCGACAGTAGGTGCCCATTGTACATAAAGAAAAATAGATAGTTGAATCCACCAGCACTGTCCTAGAAGAAAGACCCCCTGAACCTTCTCCCAAAAGAAGGAGAATAATAAGGGAGGAAAAATCCCCTGATGAAAGTTGCTCACCTTCTCAAACCCCAATGAGAATTGAGGAAGAATAGCTCACCAATGAGCAATTCGAACAAATGGGGTCACAAGGAGAAATTTTTGTTACACAAGCAGAGATTGATGAAGGGAACCCTCAGGAACCACCTGTACCAAGTTTTGAATTAACTACAGCAGATTTCAGAGGAAGGGAATTGGACCCTATTTTGGAACAAGCCAGTCAACATTTTTTATTTGATAACAATTTTGTAAGATCTAGGGCTTTCCATCAGTTTGTGTGGAGAGTAAACATGCACATTTTTGAGCAAAGGTGTAATAATATGAAAGCAGAACATCCAAAAATGGATGAGACCTCCATTCAAAATCTAATAAAGGAACACATGGTGCAAGAGTTCCAAAATATAACCCCTGATGAGGGAAGACAGATGGTAAAAAATGCTAATGTTTTATTATTTCCCAATTGGGACATTGTTGACGCATTAATTTTTAATTCTGTTTCAAATAATTTAGGACTCCAGGATCCAAATAAAGAGGAATTCTTGGGTACAACATTCAGCAATGATCAAGCTGCCCTTGTTATGTGGTCCCTGAGAAGAGGATCCAGAATTACTTCATCACAGCCTGATGATTCAGGATTAACAGGGAGTATCATTGTAAGAAGAGTTGCTGACACTTCAAATGTACAGGCAGCCCACATGAATGTGGATTATTCTAAATTTGCCTTGGCTACTGCGGAAAGAGGAGAGAGGGAAATGATTGATATGCATAATAAATATGAAATAGTGGTGGAAGCCTATAACCAAGAGGTAAAAAGGAGAATTGAGTTAGAAAATAGGATATCTCAATTAGAAAAGGTACTTGGAAAGAGAAAAGTGGGAGAATCCAGTACACTGAGAATTGCATATCCCCCACAGTCATCTGTGGGATTAACCCCTATTATTGAGATACCTGACACCCCTGAAAGACCCTAATTCTATACTGCAGAGGAATTTGAAGCAGAAAAAACCAAATTACATGAGTGGCAGATAGAATTTAGAAATCAGCAGGAAGAGAAATGGAGGCAGGGTGTGACATATTTGAGGGATAAAATACAATGGTCAACTTTTTATGATCAGTTGACAAGGATTGTAACCCTCATGGATGAGTTAAATAAAGAAAAGGATGGACTAGATTCTCTTGCACAGAAATGGAGACAGAGAAACAAAGATGTTACAATTATTTGTATATCTATAGTCCAAATGCCTTATCATCAGGTTGAAAGGATTTTTTATTTATTGAATCAATTAGATAATTTTGAGAATAAAAGAGATTCTTTACAGAGAAAATTGATACTCTGTTTTTCAAAATATCTTGCTAAAAAATTCACCCTATTTCCTTGTGCCTTAGAATCTGTTGATACAGTAAAGGAAAAAGAAAAATGGAAAATGGAAATGGATGAATTATTCGATAACAGAATAACAAACATCATCAGTGAGACTGGCCATTGGTTTTGGGCAAAGACAAATGAAGAGCTGGTAAAAATACAATTATATTATGCTGATATAAGAAAAGAATTCGATGATTTAGAAGAAAATGTCAATTCTTTAATAAAGATACAAAGAGAAATCCTAAGTTTTGATTGGCCAGATGATTATACTTTTAATAGATGGAAAAATCATTTTAGTGAGCAGATGTCAGGAGACGATGACGAAGAAGATGTAAGAGTAATAGTGACTTTTGTAGTCAGCAATGATGACGTAGAAAATCCCCAGGTTAAAGTGAGTTTGCATGTAACAGAAGATGATACATCACTTACAGACCTTATGGGTATGTACTCTGAAGATGAAGAATGATTGTGAGATCAGATCATAACAACCAAGAAGCATAACACAAAGGGACCCGCCAAGAATTGCTATTATAATCAACCTTTCTGTTATTCTTGTTTTTGCTTTTCAAAAGAAGGACACCTGTCACCTTCTGTAGCCTGAAGCTTGTTGCATCTCACATTATTTAAGTGAGATCCCAAGGCTAAAGATAGGTCCGAATTTGGTTTTCACTAATTATTGTGCTTAGTTCTGTTTTTGGTCCAAACATTTTGGGAACGAAATTTATAGTATACTTTTTCTGTCAAAATTTCTGAGATATAGATGAATGTAAAAAGAATTGTGCTTCTTCTCTGAAGGTTTTTCTGGGTCTTTTGTAAAGGATATACCATTTTCAAAAGAAATGAATACAAATTATGAACTGTCCCCATATCTGTTCTTCTCTGAATTTTGTCTCCTTTTAAATACTTAGCTACCTTGATGTTGTGTGAGTAAAAGCTTATGCAATTGATTGCAATATAGTAAGACTGTACATCCATTTGTTATTGTTGTTAATTCAATGGATTAAATAAAGGCTCTGATGAATGTGATGAGGTTGCTTGGGTGTTAATAAGGATTTTGAATGATAAATTCTGGTAAGAATTGCTGATGAAAATTTGTTGCAAAGCAACAAATTAGATCTAAGAATTTACTTGACTCTGAATTCCCAATGGATTAGGCACTGATCGAAAGTATTTCAGCCAAAAGAGAAGTATATTATGACTAGCTTTTTCAAAATACATCATAAAATCAATTTTCACTTATATTTCTTGTAAGATTTTCAAAGTTGGCCAGCACTTGCCTGCATGGATTGTTTTAGCTTCATTTAGCCATTGCTGTTGGAAACATCTGCAAAGCTATAGAAGATTTCTTGGCCATATCTGTTCAAGGAATGTGTTTATCAATTCGGTAAGATTTATGTATATGTTTGAGGATTTAGAGATGAGAATCAAAATGAAACTAAGAATAATTCTCATACAATTTTTCCATCTTTGAACCATCCCCGGGTGCACCCGCCCTGGTTTTTACAGAGCCAAAAGAGTAGAAAACCGTCTAAGGTTTTGTTGGAGTTGGGCCCTAGTACTTTGCATATGCAAGTGATAATGAGAATTGGCTATTATTTAGGTTGTGTATGTACTGATATCTAGGTACTAAGCCTTTTGTCGCCTAGTAGTTTTAGCACTGTTAATATCAAAATAAAACACCAACAAAATGGGGACTCTACTAGGGAATGTCTAACACATCTGTAAAAAGTACTGCAGTTGTCTTTAGTCTTACTAAGTAAGTATGTGTTGTGTGATCTTTATTCTGCCCGTAGCTATAGGGGAATCTTTAGCGTCAAAACTTGAGGATTTAAAGAAGATATAACCCAAGTACCATTGCTACACACTGACGCATCCAGCTTATCTGAGTGTCTTATCTAACAAGCAAGAGTTGCAGTCTTACAACATTAGTGATTGGTCTCTTTGTGCCGTATTTTTGTTCCCACTTGTGTATTGTTTTCTTTCTGTCAGTAAGAAGTGTTATTATATTTTCTCGAAAAAGGGTGGTGACTCAGTCAAGGGTTTGAAGCTAGTGCTTATTGTAATAAAAGAAGAATATGGCTGACAAGAGAAAAAACACAAGGGCTTACATGAGAGCCAATCCCGATGTATCAATGTATACTGATTTACCCCAAGGTGGTAGGAAGAACCAAAATAAGAAAAGAATAGATCCAAATCCTACTTGGAATCCTAGAGGTAATGCCTCCATAAATTCCCATTATCAGCCGATAATAGCAAGAGAGTCATCTTCGCTTAGTTCTGAATCCGAAAATACAAGACTTTTAGGAGGTATTTTCAGTACCCCATTACCAGATCAGAGAGTTTTTCAAGATAAAGACGTATCTACTATGGGAATTGCTTCACCAAGACCAGGGCCTGTAGCAGATATAAATTGTAGGCTAGGATTTAGGAGTTCATCTGATACCCCTTTTAATCCCAGAGTAGCCCCATATATGGAACCAAACCTTATAGATCTAGATGACCCTGCTGATTCCGAGGCAACCTCTGCTGATTCTAAAGAAGTGCAATCTGAAATAGGATTTCTGAAGAAATGGATTGCTGAGAAAGAAGCTAAATGCATCCGTCTTGAAAAGGAAAGGGAGAGAGCCACTTTGGATGCAATAATAGAAAGAGATACTCTGCTAAGAAGGATGGCTGCTTTGAAAGAGAAAAATAAAAAATTAGAAGAGAATACCCCCACTCTCCATCAGGACGTCTTTAGAGATGTTGATAATCTAAGAGCTAAAGTTCAACAATAGGAGAAATCCTAAATCAAAGGCAAGAACCAATTATTGCTCAAGTTCAAGCTTATAAACCCATTCAAGTTAATCCAATAGAGCCCACTGGAACAGTTCCAGATAAAGGGAAAGGCAAGGCTATAGGAATCCAAATAAATGAGCCTCAAGCCATACCAAGAAAACCTATACAACCCTCCATATCAAAATTAGATCTAGAACTAGAGAAGGCTCGAAAGGAGAGGGAAGACCTTGCAAAAGAACTTGAGAAGGTTGAAAATGAAGCTCAGGCCACAGAAACCAGAAGGAAAATCCAATTCATAAAGTCTAATTCTGCATTGAATTCATGGCCTAGTTTGTCTATCCCACCTACAAATCCTGCACCAGTTAATGCTCCCATAATCTCGACTCAGAAAGCACCCCAATCTGCTCCTACCTCATCTTCCAATATTGGCACTCAAGTCCCATTTGTCCCACCACAGCTGTCCCAAGCTGCTCTCCTAAGTCAAGCTAATGTAGCTAGTACCTCTAACGCTCCTGGTTTCCAAAAGAAACCTATATACCTCAAAAAATATAGACAAATATCATTTGCCGGTATTCCTGGTGCCCCCCATCCCATATCTTTTGATTTAAGGGATAAAGTGGTTAAGTTTTCTGGAAATAATGCTGTTACTGGTGAAGAACATTTGAGAATTTTCATTGACATGCTCAATGATTATGAAGTTGAACATGAGGACATGGTGATGAAATTATTTGTGCATTCACTCACAAAGGATGCAAGGGATTGGTTCAGGAGGTTGCCTGATGATAGTATTACTTCATGGAGTGATTTGGAGAAATTGTTCAAAGAACAATATGGGGACAATACTAATGCAGGATTCATGTTGAATGAGTTCAACAATATCAAGAAGAATCCAAATGAATCCACATTTGATTTCAATGTGAGATTTTAGAAAGGGATGTACAAACTATTTCAGTTTATGCGGTTAAATGAAGACGTCTGTCTTACAACCTATTTCAATGCCTTTGATAGCAAAATGGCCTACCAACTGAGAGATAAGGATCCTAAAACTTTAAGAGATGCCTATAGAGTTGCAGTGAATATAGAAAATAATAGAAAGGCCTCTGGCAAATTAGGGAGGAGGGATGATCCTAAGATTTTCAACCCTAAGAATAATAATAAAAGGGAAGGTGACAAAACTCCCATAGGAAAAAGGCCTGAAGAACCTACTATAGGCCATGTTTTAGAAATGCTCAAGAAGATGAATCCCACTATTTTCAATAAGACAAATGTTACTGAGAGAACCCCTGTGAATAACAACAATTTCAATAGATAGCCTAGGATGCAGAATTACCCTTACACCACCCAGTGGAAAGATGGTAAACCAGTTCCCAACCAGACCCAAAATATGAAAGATAAGGGTACCCCAGACCCCCTGCAAAGGAACACTGTAAATATGAATGATGATGTACCTTGGTGCATTATATGCCAATCACCTCATTCTGCTGATTATTGTGCTGTTGCCCAATCATTCGGCCAAGCTCAAGGAGTGCAAGCAGAAGAAGAAACAGAAGAAAAAAACCATGATGATATAAGCTGCACTATGGTGAACACATCTGATGATTTGATGGATTCTGATTCAGAAGAACCTGAGAATGATGTTACTAGCCAGAGAATTGCTTACCAGTTACATCATCAGAAAATATTTTCAGAGGATGAAAAGAATGATACAGATAAGGTATGCAATACATTTTCTGAAGTAGGTTTCACAAACCTAAGAATCCCCTCCAAGGAGGAAATTGATAGAATTACAGCCGAGATGATTTCACAAGTCCATAGTAATTACAATTTGAGAAATAGAGCAATAAATAATGAGGCAGGAAGGCCATCTAGTATGTTCATCAAAGACACCACTCATAAGACAGATGATCAACACAAGAAAGTTAGTATAGATGTGCCTAAGATCAAGGAGAACAAGGGTCAGAAATTGGAACCAAAAAGGAAGGTTCAATTTCAGAAAGGTGAAGCAAAAAAGACCGTAGTGCAACCAGAGAAATCAGAACCGGATGTTGTCAAGCAAAAAGTGGTACCCACTACTCAAAAGACTCCGATTCCAGGTACTATTGTAAAACCTAGTGTGGTTGAACCTGTTGATATGATTGCCATGTTATCTCAAATTACCGTGAAAGTACCCTTGTCTGAGCTTTTTAGAATTGAAGAGCATAAGAATAAGGCTTTGTCATGGTTGGGTGGAATAGCAAACAACAATAGTATTGATGATCAAGCTGTAGCCCAACAGACCCCATTAATAATAGAGGACAATGGTATTCTATCCTAGATTCCTCAGATGTTCTTAGATGATTCATCAGTTGCGTTCATACAAGATATTGATCCTTTTTTCCTTAGTCTAATCATAAAAGGGAAAACCTTGAAAAATTGTATGATAGATTCTGGAGCTTCCAACACTATAATGCCTTTTAAAGTAATGGAAGCCCTAGGATTGAAGGTGGATACTAAGCAAGGTAGATGCCGAGGGATGGATGCTAAGAGAGGTTCCAGTAATAGGTACTATAAATGCCTTACCATTCAAACTGGCTGCATTTCTTGAGGTAGAATTAACCATGTCTGTCCTTGTGGTGGATATACCCACACACTACGGGATGCTACTTTCCAAAAAATGGAGTGCCGCCATGGGGGGAAGCCTACAATGTGACCTTACTTATGCCACCTTCCATATAAGAGACAAAGCTATCAGGGTAAATAGGGAACCAAGGGTTAACCACATCTTAGGTGAAGAAATTGACAAAGATACCACCTGTTTCCTAGACACTGGGATTAATGCTTTCAGGGCTGAATTAATTATTCAGGAAGTGGAAAACTTGCCTGATATCATTGAAAATGAGGTTGAATGTTGCATGAATTCACCAAAATTGTGGACAATGTTCTTTGATGGGGCTAGTTCTAAAGAGGGTGTAGGAGTAGGTGTAGTCTTTGTGTCCCTTGAAAATAACACCTTCAGGTATTCATTCACCTTGAAGTTTTCTTGCACTAATAACATCACTGAATATGAAGCATTGCTGCTAGGACTCAAAGTGGCCACACACCACAAAATTAAGAAATTGTGTGTCATAGGGGATTCTGAATTGATCATCTCTCAGATTAAAGGAACCTACTCCTCAAAAAATAGGAGATTAAAACAATATAGAAATGCAGTCTGGGATCAAATAGAATTCTTTGATGCATTTGGGATCTCATGGAGAGATAGGACCCAGAATAAAATGGCTGATCTTCTGGCCAATGTAGCTATCAAACCAAAAGAAATATCATTTGCAGGAATCTCCCAGATTGAGGCCAAAACAGACCTTCTATACCTGACAACATTGAAAATTGGCTGGTGTTTGAAGATGACAAAGATATCACAAATTTTTTGCTAAATGAAGACAAATACCATGGTCAGGAGATGGACTGCAATGGACTAATTGAAACCATAAATGGGAAGGAAACCATTTTTGGTCAAGAAATCATGCAATTAAAAACAAATAAGATGCCTAAGGGGTTGGTAGTATTGGAGAATATTTTTGATAACCAAGACAGAGTAAAATCGGGAATAAAGGACCCCAAACCGCATGAGCTAGAAGAAATGAATTTGGGAATGGATGAAGTCCCTAAAAGGGTTTACATCGGCCAAGATCTGCCAGTTCAAATCAGAAAAGCATTGATTGACCTACTTAGAAAGTACAGGCATGTTTTTGCTTGGTCATATGATGACCTTAAAGCTTATAGGGAGGACCTTTTCCAGCATGTCATACCATTGAAAGAAAATGTAAAACCTTTTAGGCAAAAACAGAGGCCAATCAATCCTACCCTTGCCCCAAAAATGCAGGAAGAACTAACAAAACTGAGAGATGGTGGAATAATCAAACCAATTAGGCATTCCACTTGGGTTTCAAACTTTGTTCCTGTAAGAAAAAAGAATGGAGATATTAGGCTTTGTGTGGATTTTAGAAATCTAAACATTGCATCTCTAAAAGATAATTATGGCTTACCTAATATGGAAGCCATGTTGCAACAAGTGACCGGCTCTGAATTGATGTCAATGATGGATGGCTTTTCTGGATATAATCAAGTTCTGGTAAAAGAAAGTGAACAGTTCAAAACAGCTTTCACAACCCCTTGGGGAACGTATGTGTATGTGAGGATGCCTTTTGGCTTGATTAATGCAGGAGCTACTTTCCAAAGAGCCATGGATGTAGCATTTCATGAATATATTGACAAATTTATGGTTGTGTACCAGGATGATCTTACAGCGTATTCTAACAAGGCTGAAGATCACTGCAAACACTTGGAAATTTTTTTTATAAAAGCCCTGGAATATGGGGTATCTCTAAACCCAAAGAAATGCTCATTTGGGGTCACAAAAGGAAAGTTATTAGGACACATAGTGTCCAAGGATGGGGTAAAAATAGACCCAGAAAGGGTAATAGCTATTGATAAAGTCTCTAAACCTAAAAACGTGAAAGGTATACAGTCCTTTTTTGGCCAGGTTAATTTTCTGAGGAGGTTTGTTACCAATTTCGCTGAAATTAGTAGACCCATTTCAAAAATGCTCAAGAAAGGAGCTATTATAGATTGGAATGGTGAACCTTCACAGGCATTCCAGGATATAAAAACTGCAATAAAAAATGCTCTAGTGTTGAGGACCCCAGACTATACAAAACCCATGCATATTTTTTCTTTTGCATCATTCCATACTGTAGCTACAGTTTTATTATAGAAAAATCAAGAAGGGTATGAGCAGCCTATTGCCTTTTTTAGCAAATCCCTGTAGCATGCTGAACTGAAGTATGAAATAAATGAAAAACAAGCATATGCTTTGGTAAAGGCTGTAAAAGCATTCAAAAGTTATTTGGTAGGCGCTACTATTATTGCCTTTGTACCTAGTGCTGCAGTTAAAGATATTTTCTCTCAGCAGGAAGTGTCAGGAAGGAGATGTAGATGGATCAATAGAATCCAAGAATTTAACATTGATATGTAGATAACTAAGTTAGTAAGAGGTCAAGGTTTGGCCAAACTTATGGCCGAAACTAACCTGGAAGCTAATCAGATAAACCTAGTAAATGATGATTTCAGAACTGATTTATGCGACATGGACCAGTGTGATTGGTACATTAATGTTATACATTACTTGCAACATATGGAAGTTCCTCCCCATCTGCCTGATAATGAAAATAGGAATATTAAATTGCAAGCCATCAGGTATGTAATTGTTCAAAATAACTTATGGTGGAGAAACTTTGAAGGAGTTCTGTTGAAATGTGTTGACAAAGAAAGGGCAAAAGAGATTTTGAAAGAAATGCATGCTGGAGTATGTGGAGGACATTACATGGCCAAAACTACTGCGCATAAGATAATGAGGGCTGGATTCTGGTGGCCTACTTTGTTCAAAGATGCTCAAGTTATGATTAAGAAATGTGATCCTTGTCAGAGATTTGCTGGAAAGCTGAAATTCTCAGGAAATACTCCACAGAAGCTGGTTGAAACTAAAGCACCTTTTCAACAATGGGGTCTGGACTTTATAGGAGAAATTTTTCCCAAGTCCAGTACTGGCTATTCTTGGATTTTGGTTGCTACTGACTACTTTACAAAATGGGTAGAGGCTATCCCTACCAGAAATGCAACGAGTAAAGTTGTAAATAATTTCCTATTGAATAATATCATTTCCAGATTTGGATGTCCACAGAAAGTTGTTACAGATAATGCTATGTGTTTTAGGTCTGAGGAATTCATCAAGTTTTGTGATAAATATGGAATGACAAGAACATCATCTGCTCCATATCATCCACAAGGGAATGGGCAAGCTAAGTCCACAAATAAAAGCCTATTGAAAATCATTAAGAGAACCTTGGACGATAATAAAAGGGCATGAGATTCCAAGTTACAGTTGGCAATATGGTCTGACAGAGTAACTGTAAAGAAGGCAATTGGGGTGGCTCAATTTGATTTAGTGTATGGAATTCAAGCTAGAATGCCCCAGAACAATTTGATGGGATTATACAATTACATCCAGTCATATGATGAAGATACTACTGATGAAATGAAAGAAAGAATGAATGAATTGGTAGGATTGACTGAAGCCAGAAGAGAAGCATCTCTAAGAAATCAAAAATTGCAGTTACAAGTCAAAACACTCTATGATAAAAGAACTGTAAACAAGAAATTTGAAAATGGAGACCTAGTCTTAATGTGGAATGCTAGAATTGAAGATAAAGGAAAACATGGCAAATTTGATCCCATTTGGTTAGGCCCATATCTCATTGAGAATGCCTGGGGTAAAGATTCTTACATAATCAAAGATATATTTGATAATATTCTTGAATTG
This sequence comes from Cupressus sempervirens, assembly GCA_028749045.1. Classification (NCBI taxonomy): domain Eukaryota; kingdom Viridiplantae; phylum Streptophyta; class Pinopsida; order Cupressales; family Cupressaceae; genus Cupressus; species Cupressus sempervirens. Next base: position 922,329,758 of record CM053792.1, read on the forward strand.
CCAGTTCATGGACAGTTCTTGAAGAGGTATTTTTCTTGAAAAAATACTTATTTTCTTCCATGAACATTAGTTTTAGGGTTTCCTGTCATTTTGTTTTCTGTAAATCCTTGTACAGTCTGAGTTTTTGTTTTTGTGTGTTGCTCTGTGCTCTCTGAAGAAGTTGTCACTTCTCGGATGTGTGGTCTGCTCTCCCATAGATTCTGAATCCTTGCATAGACTCAAGTAGTCTATCATCCCCAGACAGAGCCACTGTTGGTCTGACTTTTTCTGTAGTAAAAAATTTTTCAGTTAAACCATAGAAAAGTCAGATGTTCTATGTCTAAGTGAAGCATAGGGTTTTGGATAAACCATCTATAAGAAATAATCGCCATATAAACCCTATATTCATCCCTATTCATAAATTGTCGGGCGCGAAATTTTGAAATTTCAAAACAGGCGAATGTGCTTTCATATTACTTTTCCTTTCTCCCGGGTTACCTTTCTTCCTATTTGTCCCAACCGTCGGATCCTATTAGATCTACCGCTAGCGTTACCTTGCTATTGAGAGTTGCATGCTCATTAAGTATAGCGAGATAGCGAGTATTGAGTTTTTTAAGTGGTGGGACCATAAAGTGAAGATGCGGCGATCGGAGATTTGCTTATTAAATGTTTTATTGTGCAGGTACACTTTGCAATTCGCCATCCAAAAAAAGGAGAGGGACCCACTAGAATATCTGACATTAGAGCTGGAATGTTGATTTTTCCGGAAGTTCTACCACCTCGCTATCAGAAAATTCAGGCACTTCACCGTTAGCAAAGTAGCGAGGCCACGTGAAAATCTAAAAATGATGACATTGCATCTTGCTTGTATCATATTTACACCAGGTGGCGTGACCAGTCATAAATACCGTTGTCAGAATTAGTTTTAATTAATAAAAGTAATTACTGGGTAACCCTTGCATTTTCTGGCACGAAATCCTTTTAAGTGCCGGAGCTCGCTACCTCGCTATCAAAAAATTCAGGTGCTTCACCGTTAGCGAGTTAGCGAGGCCCCGTAAAATGGCAAAAGATCAGCAAGATCTTTGATGACGTGTAATGACAGATGACTGTGATAAATTTTGACATGTGCCAGCTATGCAGAGATCCGATTCTCATTAATACCTATCTGACTGAATGTACAAGAAATCTTGAACGTCAGCTTGAAGTGGATCAACGGAGCTCGCTACCTCGCTATGAAGAGTTGCAACGAAGATAATTACAATGACATAGCGAGTTGGGCCCGCTGCCTTCTTTCTTAAGAAGTCATGTAGCATATCTTTCGATCATTTCTTGATCCGATCAACAGTTGTCACCACCTCGCCATGGCAAGGTGCTTGTTCTTTATTCATAACGAAGTAGCGACATGCTGACACGTGTTCTCCGTCGTCAGTGGGTCTAAATATAAGCACCATCAAAAGAAAGAATTCTGTACGTGGCAAGTTCTCATTGGGTAAAATAACTGACATGGCAAATATAACTCCTAGTTGTTCTCTTTGTACCGCATGATCGTAGGATCTTTGAAGATCAACGGCGTAGTTTTAAATGAAAAATGTAGTGCCACTCTCTGTATTAATTAGACAAGAAAGCTTTGTCCGTGAGGAAAAATAGAGTATAATACAGAGAGATTTCATCAGTTTCGTTTCACACGAGAAAAGATTTGAAGCCATTCTTGTGCGAAAGCCATTACTAAAAGAAAAGCGTGCCAAGGTTTGATAAAAAAAATTTGTAAAGTTGTCTGTTCGCGAAAAATTTGTAGGAATACAGAGGAGAATTGAGACAGAATTCAAGTAAGTAAAACTACCATCATCTTCGTGAGCTTTTAAGTTTTAAAAGATAGCCCAAGATGCCTCCTAAGAAGGGATTTACAGGTGCAATAAACTACCTGGATAGAAATGTGCATGATGATTTGCTTGAGTTACTTCCTGAATCTACTATAGAAACGGTGCAAGTTAAGAGGTTAACCTCACTCAACCCTAGGCTAAGGGTAGTTGATGGATTGTATGAGAAGGGTAATTGGGTCCGGGATGCTCAAACTTCTCAAACTAGTTTGAGTTTATTCAAAAAATGATTTGCGGAAAGGAAGTTATATGCCCCTGATGCCAATATATGGAATTTTGATCTTGGGAAGCTTGTTGTCCCCAGCGTGTTTATGGATTTCAACCTGCTTGAAGCTATAGCAAAAAACTATGACCAAGCAACTATGGTAGTGAAAAGAATGGATGGTGAGGCTTTAGTTACCATCAGTCCCGAGGAGATTAGGAAGGTTTTCAGTCTGGGACCCCTCACCATGTATCATGTGCCCATTAATTTGATAGATTTAGAAAAAGAATATATATCCAAGAGGGATGTAGTTAGACAGGGTGCACTGAAAGCCCACATAGGCCGGATTAGAAGCCTCCAAACCATAACATCATCTTCTAAAGAACCATTCATGAAATCATGCTTTAATGCCAGGGCAGTGGAGATATATAGGACCCTGTGCAGAGTCTTCGGAGAGGGCGAAGAAGATTTTATTCCGGTGAGCTTCATGTATATGATCACCCAAATCTCTTCTTTTGGTGTCGAAATAATTTTTGATTTTGCATCTTACTTGGCAAATGAGATTCATCAGGGATTGGTGGGGATTGCATAGGGCAAGGTGGAAAAGGTTTGGGGTCAGTATTCCTTATTGATGAATATGTTTCTTTTTAAAGGGGCCACTTATTTTGGTAAAAAAATGGTTTTAAATAGAGAAAAAGAAGGGGAAGCACTGCCAGTCCAATTATGGAGTGCAGACATGACCTGGGAAGTAGAAAATGCTAGCTTCGTTAGATTTGATAGGCACTTTGCCTCCAAACTAAGGTGCCTCATATTCAGTGACAATCCCAGAATCCCTAAGGCATTAATGCACCTTGTCAGGCCTATGGACAAAACCCATAATCTAAAAGTTTCACATAATTGGGGAGATATTATCCCATATTCAGTCTCAACTATCATCAGGGTCTATGGATTCAAAGGAACACCCCATGTGTTACCCTATCAGGTACCTTTAAAGGTAGGGATAGCTGAATTTTTGTGGTAGTTGGGAAGAGTGGAGGAGGCCTTTTTGCACAAAAGGGGGTCAGGATCAATTTTTCCTACTTGTACTATAGCCCACTAGTTTGTGATAACTAAAGAAGGGTGGGTCTTTCTCCATAAAATTTTGGATCAATATAAGATGGCAGTGTCTCACTCTCATTTTTGTGATATAGAAGGTTTCTTCAACTCTGCCCTTAGATTGAGAATCAAGCTTCGTCCTGTTCAGCATGAATTCTATTTTCCTGAAGATATAATAAGAAATGAATACTCTCTCCATGAGCAAGAAATAAAGAAAGAAAAATGGAGAGTCTATTCAAAAGTTTTGGAATTCATTAATTGTTTTGACAAAGATTTTAGTCCTCTTAGTAATGCTGCAAACAATGCAGATAAAATACATAAGCTCATGAGTACTTTCTCAGAGATAATGGAAGTAATGAATGAGAAGAAACAATATTTTATTAATTCTTTTCCAGATAAAGCCAGAGAAATTATGAGAAAATTGGGTTTCACCCCCAACATTGGAATAGGTCCACTGGTGGTACGAAAGAAGACAGGATATACTATTGTCCGACATCAGGTGCCTGTTGTACATAAAGAAAAGCAGATAGTTGAATCCACCAGCACTGTCCTACAAGAAAGACCCCCTGAACCTTCTCCCAAAAGAAGGACAATAATAAGGGAAGAAGAATCCCCTGATGAAAGTTGCTCACCTTCTCAAACCCCAATGAGAATTGAGGAAGAATAGCTCACCAATGAGCAATTCGAACAAATGGGGTCACAAGGAGAAATTTTTGTTACACAAGCAGAGATTGATGAAGGGAACCCTCAGGAACCCCCTGTACCGAGTTTTGAATTAACTACAGCAGATTTCAGAGGAAGGGAATTGGACCCTATTTTGGAACAAGCCAGTCAGAATTTTTTATCTGATAACAATTTTGTAAGATTTAGGGCTTTCCATCAGTTTGTGTGGAGAGTAAACATGCACATTTTTTAGCAAAGGTGTAATAATATGAAAGCAGAACATCCAGAAATGGATGAGACCTCCATTCAAAATCTAATAAAGGAACAAATGGTGCAAGAGTTCCAAAATATAACCCTTGATGAGGGAAGACAGATGGTAAAAAATGCTAATGTTTTATTACTGCCCAATTGGGACATTGCTGACGCATTAATTTTTAATTCTGTTTCAAATAATTTAGGACTCCAGGATCCAAATAAAGAGGAATTCTTGAGTACAGCGTTCAGCAATGATCAAGCTGCCCTTGTTATGTGGTCCCTGAGAAGAGGATCCAGAATTACTTCATCACAGCCTGATGATTCAGGATTAACAGGGAGTATCATTGTAAGAAGAGTTGCTGACACTTCAAATGTACAGGCAGCCCACATGAATGTGGATTATTCTAAATTTGCCTTGGCTATTGCGGAAAGAGGAGAGAGGGAAATGATTGATATGCATAATAAATATGAAATAGTGGTGGAAGCCTATAACCAAGAGGTAAAAAGGAGAATTGAGTTAGAAAACAGGGTATCTCAATTAGAAAAGGTACTTGGAAAGAGAAAAGTGGGAGAATCCAGTACACTAAGAATTGCATATCCCCCACAGTCATCTGTGGGATTAACCCCTATTATTGAGATACCTGACAACCCTAAAAGACCCCAATTCTATACTGCAGAGGAATTTGAAGCAGAAAAAACCAAATTACATGAGTGGCAGATAGAATTTAGAAATCAGTAGGAAGAGAAATGGAGGCAGGGTGTGACATATTTGAGGGATAAAATACAATGGTCAACTTTTTATGATCAGTTGACAAGGATTGTAACCCTCATGGATGAGTTAAATAAAGAAAAGGATGGACTAGATTCTCTTGCACAGAAATGGAGACAGAGAAACAATGATGTTACAATTATTTGTATATCTACAGTCCAAATGCCTTATCATCAGGTTGAAAGGATTTTTGATTTATTGAATCAATTAGATAATTTTGAGAATAAAAGAGATTCTTTACAGAGAAAATTGATACTCTGTTTTTCAAAATATCTTGCTAAAAAATTCACCCTATTTCCTTGTGCCTTAGAATCTGTTGATACAATAAAGGAAAAAGACAAATGGAAAAAGGAAATGGATGAATTATTCGATAACAGAATAACAAACATCATCAGTGAGACTGGCCATTGGTTTTGGGCAAAGACAAATGAAGAGCTGGTAAAAATACAATTATATTATGCTGATATAAGAAAAGAATTCGATGATTTAGAAGAAAATGCCAATTCTTTAATAAAGATACAAAGAGAAACCCTAAGTTTTGATTGGCCAGATGATGATACTTTTAACAGATGGAAAAATCAGTTTAGTGAGCAGATATCAGGAGACGATGACGAAGAATATGTAAGAGTAATAGTTACTTTTGTAGTCAGCAATGATGACATAGAAAATCCCCAAGTTAAAGTGAGTTTGCATGTAACAGAAGATGATACATCACTTACAGACCTTATGGGTATGTACTCTGAAGATGAAGAATGATTGTGAGATCAGATCATAACAACCAAGAAGCATAACACAAAGGGACCCGCCAAGAATTGCTGTTATAATCAACCTTTCTGTTATTCTTGTTTTTGTTTTTCAAAAGAAGGACACCTGTCACCTTCTGTAGCCTAAAGCTTGTTGCATCTCACATTATTTAAGTGAGATCCCAAGGCTAAAGATAGGTCCAAATTTGGTTTTCACTAAGTATTGTGCTTAGTTCTATTTTTGGTCCAAACATTTTGGGAAAGAAATTTATAGTATACTTTTTCTGTCAAAATTTCTGAGATATAGATGAATGTAGAAAGAATTGTGCTTCTTCTCTGAAGGTTTTTCTGGGTCTTTTGTAAAGGATATACCATTTTCAAAGGAAATGAATAAAAATTATGAACTATTCCCATATCTGTTCTTCTCTGAATTTTGTCTCCTTTTAAATACTTAGCTACCTTGATGTTGTGTGAGTAAAAGCTTATGCAATTGATTGCAATATAGTAAGACTGTACATCCATTTGTTATTGCTGTTAATTCAATGGATTAAATAAAGGCTCTGATGAATGTGATGAGGTTGCTTGGGTGTTAATAAGGATTTTGAATGATAAAGTTTGGTAAGAATTGCTGATGAAAATTTGTTGCGAAGCAACAAATTAGATCTAAGAATTTACTTGACTCTGAATTCCCAATGGATTAGGCACTGATCGAAAGTATTTCAGCCAAAAGAGAAGTATATTATGACTAGATTTTTCAAAATACATCATAAAATCAATTTTTACTGATATTTCCTGTAAGATTTTCAAAGTTGGCCAGCACTTGCCTGCATGGATTGTTTTAGCTTCATTTAGCCATTGTTGTTGGAAACATCTGTAGAGCTATAGAAGATTTCTTGGCCATATCTGTTCAAGGGATGTGTTTATCAATTCAGTAAGATTTACGTATATGTTTGAGGATTTAGAGATGAGAATCAAAATGAAACTAAGAATAATTCTCATACAATTGTTCCATCTTTGAACCATCCCCGGGTGCACCCACCCTAGTTTTTACAGAGCCAAAAGAGTAGAAAACCGTCTAAGGTTTTGTTGGAGTTGGGCCCTAGTACTTTGCATATGCAAGTGATAATGAGAATTGGCTATTCTTTAGGTTGTGTATGTACTGATATCTAGGTACTAAGCCTTTTGTCGCCTAGTAGTTTTAGCACTGTTAACATCAAAACAAAACACCAACAAAATGGTGACTCTACTGGGGAATGTCTAACACATCTGTAAAAAGTACTGCAGTTGTCTTTAGTCTTACTAAGTAAGTATGTGTCGTGTGATCTTTATTCTGCCCGTAGCTATAGGGGAATCTTTAGCATCAAAACTTGAGGATTTAAAGAAGATATAACCCAAGTACCATTGCTACACACTGACGCATCCAGCTTATCTGAGTGTCTTATCTAACAAGCAAGAGTTGCAGTCTTACAACATCAGTGATTGGTCTCTTTGTGCCGTATTTTTGTTCCCACTTGTGTATTGTTTTCTTTCTGTCAGTAAGAAGTGTTATTATAGTTTCTTGAAAAAGGGTGGCGACTCAGTCAAGGTCTTGAAGCTAGTGCTTATTGTAACAAAAGAAGAATATGGTTGATAAGAGAAAAAACACAAGGGCTTACATGAGAGCCAATCCTGATGTATCAATGTATACTGATTTACCCCAAGGTGGTAGGAAGAACCAAAATAAGAAAAGAATAGATCCAAATCCTAATTGGAAGCCTAGAGGTAATGCCTCCGTAAATTCCCATTATCAACCGATAATAGCAAGAGAGTCATCTTCGCTTAGTTCTGAATCCGAAAATACAAGACTTTTAGGAGGTATTTTCAGTACCCCATTACCAGATCAGAGAGTTTTTCAAGATAAAGACGTATCTACTATGGGAATTGCTTCACCAAGACCAGGGCCTGTAGCAGATATAAATTGTAGGCAAGGATTTAGGAGTTCATCTGATACCCCTTTTAATCCTAGAGTAGCCCCATCTATGGAACCAAACCTTATAGATCTAGATGACCCTACTGATTCCGAGGCAACCTCTGCTGATTCTAAAGAAGTGCAATCTGAAATAGGATTTTTGAAGAAATGGATTGCTGAGGAAGAAGCTAAACGCATCTGTCTTGAAAAGGAAAGGGAGCGAGCCACTTTGGATGCAATAATAGAAAGAGATACTCTGCTAAGAAGGATGGCTGCTTTGAAAGAGCAAAATAAAAAATTAGAAGAGAATACCCCCACTCTCCATCAGGACGTCTTTGGAGATGTTGATAATCTAAGAGCTAAAGTTCAACAATAGGAGAAATCCTAAATCAAAGGCAAGAACCAATTATTGCTCAAGTTCAAGCTTATAAACCCATTCAAGTTAATCCAATAGAGCCCACTGGAATAGTTCTAGATAAAGGGAAAGGCAAGGCTATAGGAATCCAAATAAATGAGCCTCAAGCCATACCAAGCAAACCTATACAACCCTCCATATCAAAATTAAATCTAGAACTAGAGAAGGCTCGAAAGCAGAGGGAAGACCTTGCAAAAGAACTTGAGAAGGTTGAAAATGAAGCTCAGGCCACAGAAACCAGAAGGAAAATCCAATCCATAAAGTCTAATTCTGCATTGAATTCATGGCCTAGTTTGTCCATCCCACCTACAAATCCTGCACCAGTTAATGCTCCCATAATCCCGACTCAGAAAGCACCCCAATCTGCTCCTACCTCATCTTCCAATATTGGCACTCAAGTCCCATTTGTCCCACCACAGCTGTCCCAAGCTGCTCTCCTAAGTCAAGCTAATGTAGCTAGTACCTCTAACGCTCTTGGTTTCCAGAAGAAACCTATATACCTCGAAAAATATAGACAAATATCATTTGCCGGTATTCCTGGTGCCCCCCATCCCATATCTTTTGATTTAAGGGATAAGGTGGTTAAGTTTTTTGGAAATAATGCTGTTACTGGTGAAGAACATTTGAGAATTTTCATTGACATGCTCAATGATTATGAAGTTGAACATGAGGACATGGTGATGAAATTATTTGTGCATTCACTCACAGAGGATGCAAGGGATTGGTTCAGGAGGTTGTCTGATGATAGTATTACTTAAGGCATATGCAAGTGATAATGAGAATTGGTTATTCTTTAGGTTGTGTATGTACTGATATCTAGGTACTAAGCCTTTTGTCGCCTAGTAGTTTTAGCACTGTTAACATCAAAATAAAACACCAACAGATCCAAGGAAGAAAATGAGGTTATGTGGAAGATCTTGAAAATTTTGAAACCACCATTCAAGCAAGGAGCCTAGATGATTAAACTATTGATACCTTATACTAAGAAGTTTACTAGACAAACCTTGCTTGGAAGATAGGAATCAACAAGAGAAGGTCTAAGAAAGTTGTGATAATTGACAAGAGTTGGAACAACCTTCAATGCCTTAAGTGTTTAACCTAATTTAACTAGAATTAAAAATACACATGGAGATTTTGCTAGCAGTAGTAGAATGAGATTTGATGAAGATAAGAAGATTAAAGAAGGTATAACCCTTCGTATAAGATGAGAAATCGATGGTAAGAATATCTTTAAATGTTTGAGTTGTAATTAATTTGGTCATCATGCATCTAAATTTCCTAAAAGAGAGAAAATGTATAAGGGACAGTTTAAGCCTAGAAGACCTAGAAATTGTTTGTATGCAAATGAAGATGAGGAATCTGATGAAAAAATTTAGAGTGAAAGTGATGATGGACTAGGATTCATAGCCACAAGGAAGATTATCTTGACATATAAATTGGAGAGGAAAAATATATAGTTTCCCAAGTTGAAAAGAATCATGATGGAGGTATTGTTAGAGTTGGTAACAATAAAACCTATCACATCATAGGGATATGATCTATTACTCTAGATGGAAAGACTAACACTGATGATGTTTACTTTTTTGATGGATTAAAACATAACTTGTTGAGTGTTGGATAGTTGGTAGATAAAAGGTTATCTATTGCAATTCAAATAAAATACTTGCATTATGAAAGACAAAGATGGTAAGATGATTGGAATAAGAACAAGGTCTAGAGGTAATTTATTTCAATTGAATTCTAATGATATAACATGATTGGTTGCAAAAATGGATAAAAATTGGTTATGGAATAGGATGTTTTGTCATATAAATTTTGATAACATTATAAAGGTTAGTAGCACATTTGTAGTTAGAGATCTACCTAAGATAATAGTGCCTAGTAATATTGTCTACAAATAATGTATCTTGGCTAAGTAGAAGAAGGTATCATTTCCCAACAAGACATTCACTATTACAGAGAAGCTAGAGATTGTCCACACAAATTTGAGTGGTCCATCAAGAATAAGAGGATTCTATGGAGAAAGGTATTTCATGATTATTGTTGATGATTTCACTAGAATGATGTGGGTAGCATTCCTTATAGAAAATTTGAACCATTTGAGAAGTTTAAGATATTCATGAATAGAGTTGAGAATGAATCTGGTGTTAAGATTTAAAAAAAAAATGAAATCAGATAGAGGAGGAGAGTTTAACATGTTTTGTGAAGAGAATGGAATTAAAAGATAGTTTTCTTCACTCAAGACCCTTGAGAAGAATGAGATTGCTAAAAGAAGAAATAGATCAATTATAGAGGCAACAAGAGAAATGATGTTTTAAAATGATGTATCCAAGACATTTTAGAGAGAAGTAGTCAATACATTAGTGTACACTATGAACATAGTACAAATCAAAAAAGGTATGAATTAGACTCCTAATGAATTATGGTTTGGTCATTCAATCTTATTAAATTATTTTAGAATCTTTGGAAACAAAATTATATAAAGAGAGATGATGATATTGGTAAGTTTGATCCAAAATGTGATGAAGGTATGTTTCTTGGTTATTCATTGAAAAGTAAAGTTTACAGATGTTTTAACCATAGAACTAAGACTATAGCTGAATGTACAAATCTAAAAGTTGATGAAAAGTTTGGAATTAAGGAAAAGATGATGGATTACAATTCTCATGAAGAAGAGGATAATATTGGAATTGCTATACAAAATGTAGAAGTTTTCTTTAGGACTAATAATGATCTATAGAATGATGTGCATGTTGTTGAGAAAAGAGGAGAACATAGATTTGAACCAAGAGAAGAGATAAGAGTTGAGTTAGAAACTCCTACCTCTAACATGAATTTGATAAATAATGGTCCTCTAGAGAAGATAATTGGAAGCAAAGACAAAGGAGTGATGACAAGGAATAGAGTTAATGAAGAGATATGTTTGATTTCTCAAGTTAAACCTAAGAGTGTAGATGAAGCCTATAGGGATGATCATTGGATTCAAGTAATGAAAGAAGAATTAGTTTAGATTGTGAAGAATGACACATGGGAATTAGTTACAAGGTCTAAAGAAAATAATGTTATTGGAACCAAATGGGTATTCAAAAATAAGATGAATGAACAAGGAGAAGTTGTAAGAAACAAAAGATAGACTTGTGTACAAAGGATATTCAGTACAAGAAGGAATAGATTATGAGGGGAATTATGCCACTGTAGCTAGAATGTAAATAGTAAGAATGTTTCTAGATTATGTAGTGAATAATAAATTTGAAGTGCATCAGATAGATGTAAAATCAGCCTTCCTAAATAGAGTAACCTGAAGGTTTCCCTCTAATAGAAGAAAAAGATATGGTATGCAGACTGAAGAAAGATCCATATGGTCTAAAGAAAGCACCTAGAACATGGTATGCAAGGTTGGACAACTATTTGGAAAAGCTTAGATTTGCTAAAGGTACAGAAGATAGTAACTTTTATTTGAAAGAAATAGAGAATGGATTCTTGATAATAGTAATATTTTTTGATGACATAATAATTAGAGGCAATAGTGAAGCAAGTGATAAATTTGCTGAAAAAATGAAGAATGAGTTTGAAATGAATATGATAGAAGAAATGAAGTTTTTCCTAGATTTACAAATTTTATAGAATAGCGATGGTATTTTTATTTCACAAACTAAGTATTTGAAGGAATTGTTGAAGAGATTTGTCTTGGAAAGTTGTAAGCTTGTTGGTGTTTTTCCTAGATTTACAAATTGTATAGAATAGCGATGGTATTTTTACTTCAAAAACTAAGTATTTGAAGCAATTGTTGAAGAAATTTGTCTTGGAAAGTTGTAAGCTTGTTGGTACAACAATGATAACTAGTCACAAGTTATCTAGTGAAGACAAGACACCTATAATTGAGAAGAGGAAGCACATATCAGTGATTGGAGGTTTGCAATATTTGACTCACACCAAACCAGATATAGAAAATGTAGTTGGAATTGTAGCTAGATTTCAAGATAATCCTAAGGAGTATTATTATGTAGAAGTAAAATGGATATTGAGATATTTGAAGGGAAAACTTGATAATGGGATATGGTATGATAGATAGAGTGATTTCAGTCTATGTGCATATACTGATGTGGATTGGTAAGGAAATATATTTGAAAATAGGAGCACCAATGGTGGAGCATTCTTTCTTGGAGGAGATTGGTTTCCTAGCTAAGGAAGAAACAAGATTATATTTCACAAATTACAACTGAGTTAGAGTATGTGGCAACAACAAATAACTGTAATCAAGTGATTTGGGTGAAGCAAGCACTAAAAGATATTAGGATAGAATTTTTAGAACTTTTTATCATATATTGTGATAGCAAAAGTATAGTGAGTATGTCTAAGAATCATGTATTGCATTCTAAGACAAAGAATATATCTATCAAGTATCATGTTTTGAGAGAGAAGGTAGTAAAAAATGAGATTAGATTAGAGTATGCAAATACTAAAGATTAGATTGTAGATATCTTTACGAAGCCTTTGCTGAAAGATACATTGAGTACTTGAGAGGTATGCTTGGGGTTATGTCCCTACCTACTTTAGAGTAGATGATGTAGAAATTGCATCAATCTAGTGGTACAAAGAACTATTATTTGACTGGACTAAATACTAATGCTTCCTATATGGGGGACTATCTATGATGAGAAGAGTCATTAAAAACTCTTGGTATTTGGTATTAAATAGTGTCTTTGGACACTTGCACTAGTTGAAAACTTGGAGCAGACAATTGTCATAATGAATCCCTTTTTATTGATATTAATGGGGGAGAAGAGTGCATGAAAAAAATCCACTAGTCCTCTAGTTAAATGGTGGAGAGATAGTTCTACATCTCTCTATTAGGGAGATTTAGAAATATTCCCAAATATCTCTATAGGGGAGATATCCAACATGAAGATACATAACAGAGTAGTGTTCTAGAGAATTTCATATTTTATTATGAGGATTTGAAAAGATGAGAACAACATGAATAGAGTATTGTTTGGTATTCTTGGAAATTAGATGGTTTTCATGTATGTTGCCATGAATGTGAAAGGGGGAGAGTGTTAGCATGAATGTTGATGGTTTTCCTTAGGGGGATTATCCCAAGCATTAGAGAGAATTTATATATTTCATTCATGATTGTCTTTGTCACTGATGTCAACATAGCAGTAATACTATGAAGACTAGTAGAATAGAATATATAGATCATACTTGTATAGACAGAGTTTTGATGTATAGGTGAAGCATCATTAAGGAAATGTTCCACATTGTATCGTGATGCCAAGGTCAAATGCACATAATCTAATTCAAAGATGTATAGAAGCTAAGTGATTTACAAAGAGCAGTGTAGAGAGAGAGAGAGCACATGGAAAGTAATTTTTGATGATCCTATTATATCTTCTAGAAAAGATATAATCTGGTGATGCACCATTAGAAAGTGATCGAGCATAGCCTAATGGTGACATCCATAAGTGTGCAAGTCTTGAAGTCACACATGTGAAGTTTTGTATAGATTGTGAGCTAACAGTGCTATCATAATTATGAATTAACTAATTAACTTATTATAATTAATTGGGAAAGCCTCAAGGCTAACTCAAGGAATTATTTTGAAGATAGGATATAAAGAAAATATTTTTTCCTTATTTGTAAAAAGAGTGATCAATTATTGTATGTGAAGTAATCAAGAAAGTGTAAAAAAGGAGTAGAGTGTTTTGGTGAATGTGAGTAAGTGATCCAAGGGATTATTAGATGTAAATTTCATAATTTGGCATCAAGATTAGAAGGTGCAAAAGCTTAGTTGAAAAGATAGAGAAATCATAAGGAGTAGTACAATTCAAATCTATTAGTCTACAATGAATAATACAAAGATCATTTGGATAGTGGGTTCATTTGTCTTGCCCTTGAATCTATTTGGACAATGGGTCCATCTTCCTTCGACAACTCCTAATCGGGCTAGAATCTCCTAATAGGGATTCAAAGTATCCTAACAAGGATTAATATGCATTGAATGTTGTTGTAGACTTCTAATAGGGTCCATCCTCTAACAAGGAATATTTATATTAGTACATCATCTTGTGGGTACCATCTCCATCAGGTTTTTCCCTATGATCAAGGGTTTCCCTAGTTAACATATCTAGTGTTATTATGCATGAGTATCTTGTTATGGTTTCTAATTATATTGTTTACATGGTCAAGTTTTATTAAGGTTGATATTTTTTATAATAGTTGGATAATTGATTCACCCACCTCCCGCCCCCTCTTTGTTATATTGTTGGACTACATATTCTAACAAGTATGTAATGGAAAAAATGTATAACAACAATGATTATCATTCTTCTTGTAATGAAAATGAATATGCTAATGTACATATTGTTGATGTATGGTGTACTGAAGAGAAAAGATGGTGTGATAAAGCTCCTAATTGTTTAGATTATGCTACTAATTATATTTCTATTTTAATTTTTTTACATTATCTAGATTATGATCACAATAAAGGAGGGAAGAGTTTTAATGAGGTTATACTAAATACTAATGATATTTTAGCACTATTGGCTCATGATTTTGAAAGGTATGCATCTAATGATCATTCAAAGTTGTTATTACTAGAACATGTGATCTCCAATGAAGATGATAGTAACATTATAGCTATAAGGTATGATGCATATCCAGATCTTGCTTCCTTTTATGATCAACATATATGTTGTGAAAAGATTAAGCATAAACATCATTTGTTTCATAGTAATAGGGTATATAGTGAAGATGGATATACTGTTGACTTATATGATCAAGAGAGCATTGATGATGATATATCTATTTTTGGTTTTGATGTCCCTTATGTTGACCATACCTCAATGATGTGCAATTATCAAGATCATGGAGAATTTGTTTCTTTATTAGATTTGCAGAAAGCTATTGATAGTTATTTTCATTCACATGTAATTAAGTTTGATAGTGCATGTATAGAAGAGGATGATAATGAAAGATTTGATTCAAATTATGAATTATTCTCTTGCGTTGACAAATATTAGGAAAATGAATTTGATAGATTCAAAGTCCACTCCGATGAGTTATTTGAGAAAGATAATGATAGTAATTAACATATTGTATGTGAGTATTTTCATGGTAATTCTTTTAACTTGGTGACTAATCCATTCTTTGAGGAATTGAAAGGAGTTTCAGTACTTGTTGAATCTTATTGCATGAATGTCACGGTTACAAATGAGGAGAAATCATATTTAATACAACCTTCACAAATGGATACAAAAGGTGAGTTGCAAATCCATGATGTGTGTAACTCATTCAATCAAGTAGAGTATGAATCCTTTTTGTTTCCATTGGATAGAATGCATAAGTCATTCAATGGAAAATAATTTCAGTCTAATTTTAAAGTCCAAGAGAATGCTGATCCATCCATTCATAGTGAGCTCTATGATGATTTTCATTCTAGGTTTTCCATGCACTATGAAGGTGAATAGATAGAGTTTGTTTTGCCAAGTGAGCTAATTGAGAATGTTGATGTTGTTGGTGAAATTGATGCAAGTTATTTTTCCATCTTACCTCATGAAAGTGGAAATTAAAATAGGGTATATGACATAGGTAAGTTATTATAGTGAAGTTTTGATAGCCTAGGGTCATCATTTTGTACAATTAGAATAGGTATTTCCTATTTTCAATAAAGTTGTTTGAGAGAAAAATTTATGTGGTTTTTTCTTCTACATATATGAATCCTTTCCATTCTTGCAAGGGATATGTACCCCCAAATAGAGCCACTATTGGGACTCAAAATTGTAACACTAATTTTGAGTACCATTTTGGAAACTAAGTCTAAATGAAACCCCTATAAGAGCTTTTCATACATATGTGCTTGGATGACATTTTGAGTCATAGGATGCATTCAAATTTTTCATTACCCTTTATTTATTATGTTAATGCCCCTTAGGTCATTAGTTTGAAGTTTTGAATCATTCAATGTTTCAAAAATTTGGGAGTGTCTAGTATGCATATGAGAGAACCAATGTTTCACATTTCAATTCATTTTGATATGTGTTGACAAGGTTTTTTATCTCTGAAAGTTGGTTGTTCATTGTTGTCATGTTGATGCACATTGTTCAGAATTTTAGGAGGCCCTATTTGAGAGAGAATATTTCATAACATGTTGATTTATTTTAATAAAGGTTAATAGAATGCATTCCATTCATAAATGACATCCTATGTCTATGTTTTCAAGGCCTAATGAATATGTTTGATGAGGAGTTTAATTTTGTCAATTACATCCTAATAAGGGGGAAATTGCAAAAGTTTCTCTAAGTAACAAAATATGATGAAGAAGGGGGAAAAGAGTGTGTGAAGGTGGTCCTTATATTTTCTAAGGTCATCCTAGAAGGTTTTGTAACATTCTATCCAAGCTTGAAGAGTCTAGGAGCAAAATTGCAAAAGTTGTCAAAAAGTTGGATTGACAACTTTGCAATTTTTGCAAAATTGCCTAACAAATTTTAGGTAGTTTTTGAAAAAAAATAGAATTGGGTAGTTATGGTTTGAACTACATGCTAGAATGGAGCATGAAGTCTATTTAATAATTTTCCAATTCATTTCCAAGGATTGGACAACTGGGTGTACAAACAACACTTGTAGCAGGATAGTTTTGTGCATTTGAAGCATAGTTTTGGAGTTTGATTGGAGTTTTTGGAATGAATAAGAATTATTTTTTATGGAATACCATCTAGTATTTATGACTTAAATCTATGCACAACTATTTTTTTTCAAATAGACATTTGATAGGGTTTATAAAATTATTTGTTTTCAGTGATCATGTTGTTCAGTTTTGTGTAGCAAACATGAAATAGGCTATAACTTGAGTGTCCTTGGTCTAAACACCATGGTTCTTGAAGATGAGGAAATAAGCTCTATATATAGTGTAAATAGATTTTTTGGAGGTTTTGTAAGGCCAAATTCTATTTTTACAAGTGAGCCCTAGGAAAGCAAACAAGCTTGGCAAGGTGCAAGGAAATGCTTGTAAAGAAGTTTTTTAATGAACAAATGATTGGCATGGGTCAGTCTTGAGTTGTCATTACAAAAGTAGTGTATGAAGGGAGGAAAACTCAAAAGAGGAGGTTGGGAATGGACTTTTACACCTATGGTGAAGAGAACACTAACATTGCGGAAGGTTCAACCTTGGTTTTGAATCACTTGGTGCATTTTTGGAAGTGTTGGAAAACTAGGCCAAATAATGCATATTAGGTGAATTAGGAGAATGATATTGAAACTTGAATTATTGGGAGAGTTTCTTGGAGAAAGGGGATTCTAGAGGGATCCTCTAGGTTATTTTTAAGAGATAAAACCCTATAGTGAGATAGGAGTAGCCTTGGAAGAGCCATAAAGCTCTTAGTTGAAGAAGCTCCACATCAAAGTGGTATTATAGCCTTAAAATCAGGCTTGTGGTGGCATGTTGTATTCCATTGAGTCAAGTGGATATTCTAAGATGGTGACCAATATAGAGTTGGAAAATGAAGTAGACGAGAAAAAGAAGCTCTTAGAAGAGAAGACTAGGGCCTAGATGGGACCCTAGAAGAGATGAAATATAATTTGAAAGACATAGAGGATGCAACTTGTCGAAACTCAAAATTGAAGCCCCAATTTTGAGTACCATTGAAAATTCAAGCCCTATAAGTTCTCTTTAATGCATATGTACTTGACTATACTTGTGAGGCCTAAGAGGTGTTTAATGGTTATAACACCATGAATTTAGTGTGCTTACTTGTTCCATGAAGTTAAATTGTCATTCCGAGACATTTTGTGTAGTCTTTTTTTCAACAATTGCCAATTCTGCATTTTTACTAGTGTCAAATAGCAATAGGAGGCCCTATTTGACCTATCATAACTCTTGACCAATTGATCCAAATAATAAAATTCCTTTTTCATCATATTATAGGGTGAAAGACTTTATATGTTCCTAATTTGAGCTTATGATGAATCTGTTTAGTCAATTTTCAAACATGATTCTGTTTGTAATTTATAAAGTTTCACTAGTAATTAATAATGCAGATTGATTAGGAGCTCTGTTCGGGATGATATATCTTTGAGTCCATGATCGGTGGGACCAAATGGATTGTACTAGTATGTTCTATACTAAAAATACTAAAAGTGTGCTAGTTTTCAAGTCTTGGAAAATCTGTTTGCACACTTTCTCTAGTCCTTTCCATTTGTAAAAATCATTATCCTATCAATATTCCCAATCTTATAAATCTAGGTAGCCAACTTTAGACCTTTCCAAATTTTCCCAGTCATTCATCATGAGACAAAATTAGATATTCATATTATTTATGTAAGTGTCTGCTATTTCCCCAATTTATAGATCCTCAAGTACCTATTTATCTAGTTTTTGAAGCTCAAACCAAACACATTTTTAGCTTTTTGACAAGTTTATTCGTAGGAAATTTTAAGTACACAACTTTCGAGGTTGATATCTTTTACCATTGATGTTGTCATTTGATGAGATTTGGTAGGCTTATTAAGTATGTTAGAAAGAATAGAAGTTCAGAGTTTCAGAGCTTGGCCAGGTGTTTATGTAAGTTTTTAAAGCTAGTTATTAGGCCTTCCTATCAAAAAATCACAGTTTAAAGAACAGCGTAAAAGAAGTTTTTCATGATCAATTTGTGATCAAATTGGATTCCAGTTAGTTCGATGTGATCGATGGATCAGTTTATAGAATTAGTTGTTTAGAAATAATTATTTTTTTTAGCTAGACCCACTTTGGGGTCTAACTAATTCCATCAGACTGATTGAGGTTGTGTGAAAATTGAAGTCTTTGAAAGGGAATATGGTAGTAATTGTAATTGTTACAATGTTTCATCATGTGCATTTTCATCATTTGAGTTCAATAAATATGTTGGATTAGACACTTTGTGAATGATAAGGGAGTTGTGGCAGACATGAAGGTAGTATGGGAACTTCTCAACTGATCAGGAGATCTAGAGAGGAAATTAATGCTAAAGAACTACATTCAACAACACACAAGCATTTACATTCATCTTGTATAAAGGTTCTATGGTGGGAGCTCTTTACTGAGCATTTGAAAGACTATATTGGGAGGTGGACTAGGATAAAGAGATCATTGAATTCTTCACAATTAACAAATATTCCTGCTAGTTGTGTGTCTCTATCTGCTTATAGGGCTGAATCACACCAATTTTGTGACTTGACTAACTACCCCCCTAGGTTTGGGCCTTGTTCTTTAAACTATAGGTCTGATTTGAGACAAAATTATAGTCTAGATAGCATGACAGGAGACCATACATGATAGCAACACATGTAGGAAGGGGATGACTTTAGCAAGAGTCTGGAAGCCCACATTTGCAAGGAAGTCCACTGGCAAGTGCATCCTTAGTAGAGTGATGGGAGTTTGTAGCAATTAAAGGGAATTATCATTGTTTAGATGAGAATGGGAATTCACGTCTATGAAAAAGACAAGGGCTATAGCTTATATTGGAAGTCATTGCATAAGGATCCATGCATGAATAGGTAGTCCACATGGTTGGAAGGAAGGGAGTTAACAAAGGAGGCATCCCCATGCCAAGAGAAAGAAGAGCCCCATGTTAGAAGGCAAGACCAGAAGGGAGAACCCATGGAATGGGTAAAGAATGAGGTTCAATGGTAGCATATAAGAAGGAAAGTGGTCTACATTAGAGCTGGAGCAGCATATAGGAGGAACAACTCCATATCAAATGAGGACCACAATAGAGACAATGGCTGCAACATGACAGAGCAAACTCACAGAATAAGGGAAAATATCACATTGAGTGAAAAGGGACTTCCATAGCATTAGGGTGTAGTCCATGTGTGGAGGCAAGATGATCATGGTAGGGGTCTTTAGATTCACAAGGAAGATTCACATCTATGCCTGCTAGGAAGGCATCCACATTGATGCAAGCAAACTTCACATTTTGTTTGTCCCACATTGGGTGTATCACGAAAAAAGATAAAGCTTATAAGTTTGAATGTGTAATCCATAAGTAACTTGATGAGTCCATGCTATTGGGCAGTGTGGATGTTGTGGGGAGGGGCCCACCCATATCTGATCAATGAAATTGCATGGTCAACCATATTTTGACCTAAACCCTACAAGAAGAAAGTGCCACATAGCAACTAGGCATAAGATTGGAAATTAAGTGTCAAAGGCTTCCTGATGCTATGGGAAATCTTCCACTATATGATTAGATGGCTAATTTTAAAGGGCCCCAATGTTAACGTTGATGGTATGAAGTTGAAGTTTCTCGTATAGATATAAAATAAATTTTGAAGGTTCATAGCTTTATAGGGAAGCCAATGGTGAGATTATTTAAAGTATTAGAGGATTAATATACTATGTTCCTCATGTCATCAAGAGCAAGTACTAAAAGAATTCATTAATTAAAAAATAATTAATTAAAAATATTTCAAATGATAATGGCCAATGGAGGTTTGATAGGTCACTTCATCGACTGGGCAAAAATGCAAATATAAAATTCAGAGTTTCAAATGCATAAATTTAAATGGATGAAAAGTTTAAATTCTTTTAAATGTTTTATATAGTGTATACTATGCAAACTTTTAAATTTTTGAATTTTAAGCTCTGTCCATGGCTTGGGAGCTAGAATTTCAAATTGGTCTCAAAGGCACAATTTTTATCCAAAATATGTTGTACAACATACCGTTGGAATTGGGAGGAGATATATTTTCTAGATATGGGGTCAGTTTCTGAGCAAGTCTTCATTGGTTTTCTCTACAAGTAGATTTGTGTTTTTGGGGGCATTCTTAGCAAAATGGGCAAAATTCATCATGAAGTACCAAAATTAGTTGGGGGGCAAACATTGAAGTTTTTTGAAGCCTAAAGTGATTCTAAAATGTTTTCTTGGCTTCTAGGGTTCAATTTTAACCAATTTTTACCTCTGCCTTGAGTTCAAATTAGACATCAAAATCAGTTATGATTTCAATTGAATAATTGAGATGTTTTGTTTTTTTGCAAGCCAAAATGATGGGGATTTGATATGTATTTGCAAAGAGAGATTAGAGAGATGTCTTTAACTTTTTGAGGAGGTTTTTCCAAGTGGGCACATGCCAGTTGTAGTATAGATTCAGGAATTCATTTCTCCTATATCATTCTCTTTCTTTCTCTTTGTGGTGGTTGGCAGTTTTCTTTGTGATACTAGTAGGGTTCCAATTTTCACTGTGAAACCAAGGTTGTTGTTGGTTTTGCTTCCTATTTATTGAGCTGAGCTCTAGTAGTGAAGGCCACACATCCACTCTTGTGCAGATTTCTTTTCATTTCATGTGTTGTTACTCTGAGGTAATAGAAATTTGATGATAGATTATGTGACATGTCTAGAGTTTCATTTAGTTTTACTAGTTTATGTATTTAGTCTTTCCAAGGATGAATATAAAACGGGATTTACAATGAATTATTTGGGTCTTATTATTCCGTCTCTTGATTCTTCATATGCTATTAGCTTTGTAATTGAGTGAATAAGATTCATTTGATTTAAGACATCTTGGATGAGTTGTGTATCATATTTTTTGTTTCTTTTGATTCAAGGAGTTGAGGAAATACTTCAATGTTCTAATAGGTTTTTTGGGTGTGTGGAGGGGATATTTCGTAAGAATGGAATTTGGGAGTTTGAATTGACAAACTTAATTGTAATGTAATCAAGTTAGGTCATCCCACTGGTAATGACTCTATGTCCCAATGGATAAGGCACTGATCACTAAATTAGATGCAAGCTGGGGTGAAATTTATTTGCACAAATCATTTTAATCCAATAAATTTAGTATTTCATGTTTTGTAGTGGGCTGAAAAGAATTAACCCTCTCTTAGCTTATGAGTTTATAGGTTATGACTTGTAGCTATTTCATTCCTATGTCATTACATAAGTATTAGAAGATAAAAGGGGTTTCATCTATTATTATTAGCTTCAAATTTATGTTTAATTGCACTAGTACCATATATTAGAACCTCAAGGTTAACCTGCCTAGGTCTTGTAGAGCCTAAAGTGAAGAAAGATTTATGCCTTATAGTTGGAACAAGATTGTAGTTGAGTGTATCCATCATAGGAATTTGCTAACCTTAGATGCATTGGTTTGGTTTCTTGGTTATTTTCAAAACTTTTAAATCAGGAGCCAATACAACCCAAGCGAAGGAAGATGAAGATTTTGGCAAGGGTAGAGAAAAGCTGTGTTTGGAGGATGAGATACCTAAACCAGATCCTCCACTTGGTGAGAAGGAACCATTCATCAAAGCCCTCAAGGCATTTGGTGGAAAAATCCTAGAGAATGTTTCCCTATTCCATGTTAAGATGGATGCAAATTTGGTCTTAGAATGGCTTGAGAGCATTGAGAACTACTTTGAGTGTGAAGGGACAACAAAGGCCCAAAAGGCGAGGTTTGAAAATTCTAGGTTGAAAGATCAAGCATTGACATGGTGGAAGTTTGTACAGGAAGATAGAGAGACTGAAAGGAAGAAGCTTATAGCTAATTGGAAATCTATGGTGGCAAAGATAAAGGAAACATCCTTATTTAGATCTACAAGAAGAAGAAAAATCTTAGGTATAAAGATCTTAAAGTGGCTACCTATATGAAGGAGTTTTAGAAGATCACACTAAGATCAAGGGTGCAATAAGTTGAGAGAATCAAGGTGGATAGATAATTTAGTGACCTTAAATGGTCCATCCAAGATGAGTTGATTTTTTTCAGCCTCACCACTCTTCATAGTTTTATTCAGATGGCTAGAAAGGTGGACAAAAAAATAAGGAAGAAAGGAAACTCAAGTTCTAAGAATAGGGTTAGAGGTAAGGACTTCAAAGGTGGCGCTAGCAGAGGTAGAGGGTCCAATAATAGTGGCAGAGGTAGATATGGGAACAACAATAGAGTTTCAAACGTCAACAATATGAAGTGTTGTAACTGTGGAAAGTACAGACACCCTACTTATAGATTTCTAGAGAAGCCATCATCTTCTTATGAGGAAATTAAAATCACATATATCCAAGAAGAGGATAATTAGAAGATACGAGAAGTGGACCTTGATGTTGAGAAAGGTGAAAACCTCATGTTGAAGAAAGCACTAGTTAAGGAGCTAGTCAAAGATGAGACAAAGTAGAGGAGAGAATTGTTTAGAAGAACATGTAAAATATTGGACAAAGTATGCAAGGTGATCATAGACTTAGGGCCTACTAATAATGTCTTTTTAGAGGAAATAGTAGAAAAGCTTGGTTTGACCAAGATTCCACATGTGTGTCCTTATAGGGTGACTTGGTTGAATAAGGGGGAAAACATCCTAGTAAATGACCAAGTGTGGGTAGACAACACCATTGACAAGTATCAAGATAAAATCTTGTGTGATGTGCTTCCTATGGATGCTTGTCACCTGCTATTGAGAATACCTTGGTAGTATGATAGGGAGAAGAAGTATTCCTTCAAGAAGGATGGAGTCACTTATAGGATCCAATATGTAATGGAAGAAGAAAAAGTAGAGAAGTCTACTGCTAAAGAATTTCTCATGAGTGGGAAAGAATTCCTTAAGAACTTGGATGGTGAAGGAGTAGGCTATTCCATTATGTTAAAATCTAAGGAGCAGAAGACATCTTTATCTACACCTATACCTATAGAAGTGCAAGAGCTATTGGACTAGTCTAAAGAAATCATCTATGATGGAACACCACCAACCCCACCACCTAATGGAGCCATAAGTCATAAAATTGACTTCCTACTAGGAGCATCACCACCAAAAAATTTTGCATACAAGATGACTCCAAAGTAGAACAAGGAGATTGTAAGGAAAGTTCAAGAGTTTCTTGACCTTGGGCTGATTAGAGAGAGCATTAGTCCATGTGTTGTACCAATGGTCATATCACCTAAAAAGGGGGATAAGTGGAGAATGTGTATTGATTCTAGGGAAATTAATAGAATCAAAATTAGGTACATATTTAATATTACTAGGATAGAAGACTTCATGGATTGCCTAGGTGGAGATAGGTACTTCTCCAAAATTGATCTCAAAAGTGGTTACTATTAGATTAGGATGAAAAAAAGGGGATGAATGGAAGTCTCCATTTAAGACTACTGAGGGTCTAGCTATGATTTGTTGAAAATGCCATTTGGCCTTACCAATGTACCAAGTACCTTTATGAGAGTCATGAATGAGGTTTTGAAAGACTACATAGGCGTATTTGTTGTAGTATACCTAGATGACATTCTCATCTTCAATAAGATCAAGGAGGAACATATGAAACACCTAGAGTTGGTGTTGAGAAAGCTCCAAGAGGAGAAGTTGATAGTAAACTTGGAAAAGAGTGAGCTCATAAAAGAGGAACTAGTGTATTTGGGGTTTGTAGTATCCCAAGGAAGTCTTAAGATGGAGAAAGACAAGGTAGAGGCTATTTTGAGTTGGCCTACACCTAGATCTCCTATTGAGGTCAAGAGTTTTCATGGATTGGCACAATTTTATAGGAAGTTTGTAAGAAGGTTTAGTGAAATTTGTGCACCTATGATGGATACAATCAAAGGGGGCATGAAAAAAAAATTCATGTGGACCAAGTCTGCAGATTAGAGTTTTGAGAGATTGAAGAAAAAGGTAGCAAACCAGCCTATCCTAGTTCTACCTAGTTTTGAGAAGCCATTTGTGATGGAGTGTGATGCTAGAAATATAGCAGTTGGGGTAGTTTTGATCCAAGAGGGTAGACTAGTAGCATTTTTTTAGTGAGAGGCTTAAAGAAGCCAAGACTAGGTATTCAACATTAGACCTACAGCTCTATGTACTTATCCAAGCCCTTAATAAGTGGAGGTACTATTTGTTACCCAAGGAATTTTTTGTCTTCACATAAAACCAAGCTTTTAGTTTCATTAACTCATAGGAGAAGCTAAATCAAAGACACATCAAATGGATGGAGTTCCTATAGTCCTACACTTTTACTATCAAGCATAACAAGGGGACAAATAGTAAGGTGGTAGATGCTTTGAGCAAGAGGTTGCTGAAAATGCAAGAAGTCAAATTGCATAGAATTGGCTTGGATGGTTTCAAATATTTGTATGATGAGAAGACTAATTTCTTAGAGGCTTAGAAGGTATGTACTAATTTTGCTAATAATTTCCACAGTGATTTTGCTAAATATACCCTACAGAATGGACTATTGTTCAAGGGTCAGTAATTGTGCATCCCAAGGGGATCCATGGGGGAGAATCTCGTACAAGTGAAGAAAAATGTGAGAATGAGTGGGTACTTTTCTCTAAAAAAGACCTTGGACCTTGTTGAAAGGTTATATTACTAGCCCAAAATGTAAAGATGTTAGGAGGTGTGTGGAGACATACATCATATGTCAGAAGGCAAAGGGAACTTCATCAAATGTAGGTCTCTACCAACCTCTCCCTATTCCTAATAGGCCTTTGGAAAGCATCAACATGGACTTTATAGTGGGCTTACCAAGGACTAGGACATGGATGGATAGTGTCTTTGTGGTACTAGATAGGTTCAACAATATGAACCAGTTCATACCATGCAAGACTACGCATGATGCAAGTAATTTTGCCAACCTATTTTTCAGGGAGGCGGTTAGGATACATGGCTTGCCAAGGAGCATAGTAGTTGATAGGGATGTCAAGTTTATGGGGAACTTTTGGAAGACCCTATGGAATAGGATTGGAAAAAACCTAGCACATAGCTTTTCCTACCATTCTCAAACTGATTGTCAAACATAGGTGATAAATAGGGTATTGCGCAACCTATTAAGGTGCCTCACCAAAGCATATGTACAAAGTTGGGAGCAAGTCATTCCCCAAGCTAAATTTGTATACAATGATAGCAAGAATAGGCCAATAGGGTTAAGCTCGGTCTAAGTGGTGTATGGAACTCACCCTAGAGTCATAATGGAGTTGAGGGACCTACCTTCACATGACAAGATCAATGGGCAAGCTGATCATTTTATTCAATCAATGAAAGAGCTACATGATCAGGTGAAGAAAATTTGATGGAAGCCAATCAAAAGTTAAAGGAGAAGAAGGATGAAGGTAGGAGAGAGTTTTAATTTAAAGTGGGAGCATTGGTGATAGTGTATCTCAACAAGGCTAGGTTACAAAAGGGAATCCCTAGCAAGTTGCAGATGAGGAGGATTGGGCCATGCAAAATCCTTGAGAAATATGGACCCAATGAGAACAAAATAAATCTACCAAAGTACATGTATTTATCCCCAATTTTCAATGTGAAATACATAGGACCATACAAAATTCCTAAGATGGATGACATAGAGCATCAAGAAGAACTGAAAAAGGATGTATTAGACCTAAAGGTACCTAAAAAGAAGCAACCATAGGTTGAGGAGATATTAGATTGTAGGGTGAAGAAGAGCACAAGAAATAGTGTACAAGGAAAATTTGGTGAAATGGATGGATTTACTTGAGGCTGAGGCAACTTGGATTGCTAAGTTTCACTTTAAGAAGGTAGGCATTAGAAAGGAGTTTCTATCTCTAGAAATTCCTTTAGATTTCTTCATGTATATGCTACTTTAGTATGTTAGAAACACTAAAATAAAAAAATCAAAAAGCATTTGCATACTAATTTAACATAACTTCATGAGAGACAAAGTGAAGTCCTCAAATGAGAATATGAGCCATGGATAGGCTCTCTCAATAAGGATGATTACTTGATGTAGAGGTGTGTTTAATAGCTAAGATGGCTTGAGTATGTATGTATGCTAAAATGCTCTAACGGGCTTCAATGGAGGATTTTTGATAGATTTTGGTGAATGGATTTGATATAAAAATGGCTTTACAAAATGGAATTATGTCTTTACTTTCTAGATTGTGTTAAAATGGCTTGGGAGAGGATTCCTTAAATAGGAAAAGGGCTTGAGGGATCAAGGGCTAGGATGCAAGGATGGGAAAAAGCTTATGGAAGGTTTAGATTGAATGAGAGGAGAGCACATGGATTGTGCTTCCTTACAGCCAATCAAGGAGTGATACATGTCACAGGGTCATTGGTTAGAGCAAGAGGGTTGAGGGGTCAACAAAGGAGGCTCAAAGCTCACAAAGACTCTCATAATGGCTTGTAAGAGCAATGAATGGGCTTGTAAGAGTCATTTATGGCTTTGTGGGCTTCATAAAGTTTTATGGTTGGGATATTTGTGAGAGAGTTGAGATATTTTGACTTGGGTTGGATTAAGAAAGTCTTAAGCTTGACTTAGGAATGTGAAAATGATTAAGGTTTGGATTACGCTTGGGATAAGATTAGATTAGGCTTGTTAGAGATGGTCAAGTGGATGGCATTTAATGAGGGTGGGTGAAGGAGCAGATATTTGTTGGCTTTGGCTTGGGTTAGCAAGTCTTAACCCATGTTTAGGGAATGTGACAAAGTTAGGGGGGGGATTAGGATTAGGGTCAAAGATAAGGATTGACATCTTCTAGAAGAGTCTAGGCTTTGGATGAGGATGAAGACTTTCTAGAAGAATCTAGAACTTCCTAGGATGACAATAAATAAGGTTTTTAGGAAATAAATAAAGTTTAATTTATTTCAAGGGTTTGGGTTGAAGAGATATTTATTAAAATATTTTTAATAAACATGAGGATTAATATTTAATCTTAATTAAATATTTTGAGTTGGGATTAGGGGTAGGAAATGATGGGATTAGCCTTTAATCGAAATTAAAGAAGGATTAGAAGATTTCGGAAGAGGTTAGTGGTCTTAAGGAAATTGGCCAAGTTTTGGGCAAAAAATAAATAAATTATTTATTTTGGAATTTTTGGTCAATTTATTAATTAAATAATTAATAAATAAGGAAATAGTGTTTAAATAAGATTTAAACATTTTTGGGAGGGATTCCTTAATTAAATGTTTTTAATTAAGATAAAGGGATCTAATGGCATAAAAATAAATAAATAAATAAATTAATTAATTAATTAATTAATGATGGCATCATCGGGGGCTTTTTCAAAAAATAAAAATACTTTATTTTCTAAAGGATTTTGGTGTCTACATTTTTGCCTCTCTTTGACATAGTGTTGAGATAACACTATTTCAAAGAAGTTTGAATATAAACAACATGAGGAAGATGTTTTAGCAACAAAGTTGCCCCAGTCTTGGATAAGAAGGAGAGACTAGACTATGAGATGCCCCCTCAAGAAGGCGGCAGGGAGATAAAATGAGGCTCAATGGCTTCTTGAAAAATATAAGAATCTGGGATAAGCAAGGAGACTCAGATTGGCAAAGAGAAGGGGCTGAATTAGCTCAAACTCTCACTACAGGAGATTGAGAAAGGGAGAATCAGAGGCACAAGAGTAAATAAGCTTAAGACTTTAGGGGAAATGGAGGATGAAGGAGTGGAGCACCATAAAAAGGAATCCATGATAAGGGAAGGGATGATGGGATGAGATAAAGTTGAGGCAACAGGATTTCAAAGAGTTAGATTGATGGAAGATGGATGTTAGAGATCCCTAGGACTAGGATTGTGGATCTCAAAAGATGAGGCTTGGTGGATTGATTTGATGGGTGAATCCATAAGACTAGGATTGTGGATCCCGAAAGCTAAGAGTGATGATTGATTCTGAGAGATATAGTTGCACAAGCTAGGGTAGAAGAGATGGATACTAGATATGGATTGGAAATAATGGAGATGAAGGGAATCCATTGAAGCTTTTTGAGTGGGGGGATACTTTAAAGAGAAGTACCACCGTGTAGTTGAGCACTAGATTTTCTATAGGACTGTTGGTTAATTGCCAAGGTTACCAAGAACATCAAGGCTATGTCACCAATCGTCCAGAGGACTGATAGACTGACTTGAAACAAACACACAAGGATTTCCCTAGCATAACACATGAAACCCGGAGGAATTAGCGTGGAACTGACACTAGGTAACCCACTAGCTAAAAAGAAACAAATGAAAGACTTGATCAAAACCATATGCTTAGAGTGCCCCATTTGTAGCATACCATGATATGGAAGATTGTGGCAACCTTGAGGAGGGAACAAAAAGATTGCTTGGAAAAGATACTTCAAGACCCAAAAGGGAAGATTGCAAATCAAAAGAAAGAAAAAATCCAAAAGAGAACCGTTTGCCAATGAGATGGGTAGGACAAGGTACTAACAGACCAAGATTAGACATGAGGAAAGATATATCCTACAAGGATCTATCAGAGAGCACCTAAACTGGTAGATTTGGATGAGTGATGCACTTGGCAAGCTAAACTGAGAAGGATAACACTTTGATGATAGGAGATCTAGCTAAAGGATGCATTGGAATAACTAACCAAGGGTTGTGTGATGTGTGCAAGGTGTTGATCAAGGACGAACTAACATGAAAGCGAGATAGATACAATGGTACTAAGATAAAGAGGATGTACAAGCTAATGGACCAAGATATGGTACAAATGTACAAGTTATTTTGGACAAGATCAGATATACAAGCTATGATACAAGGTATGATACAAGGTATGATACAAGCGTTGGATACAAGATTATTTACAAGCTGTACAGGAGCTCCGGATGATAAGATAGCAGGATGGCTCAAGTTGGTGCAAGATGCAGAAGCTAAGGATGAGGTTATAGCAAAAGGTATGGATTTGGCATGATGCATTCAATGATGATGATAGATGTGTGACCAAGGATGGGGAAAATGCTAAGGTTGGTGGTAGCTGAGCTGATAGATGGTGCTAGAGTGAATGGCTAATGAGAGGATGACATTGGATTTGCATGAGGATAGCCTAGAGAGAGATACCAATGACAAGGGAGGATGGAAAAGACAAGATCTCCAAGGAATACAGTGGCCCCAGTCAGAAGATGACATGCAGAAGGAGGTCTTATGATGGATGTGATAGGATTGAAGCTAGGATGGAAAATTTGAAGGTGCTAGGGAGATGGATGATAGCTGGGATGATGGGGTGAGGTTGCAAAAGATAAGTTGATAGTGATAGATAAAAGCTGGAGGATGAAAGATAGGGGGATAAATTGGAAGATGGAGCTAGATGGAAAGATCTGACCAAAAGCATGAGAATGATAGGCTAAGCTGGGGATGGTTGGATTACGCATGATGCTTGTTTGCCAAGTTTTCATCATGGTACTTGTCCAAGGCGCTTGAATTGCAAAGTTTTCACTAGTGGACGCTTTATTTTTCTTTATTTTTTTGACTTTTTGACTTTGAACTTAGCTAGAATGATTTTGGCTTTCTTCAGTTATTTTTGATATTTTTCACTAGTTGTTGGAATGTTCAATTTTGTTGCTAGCTGTTGGTACACCGGATGTGTGATTTATGCAATAGATTGGATTAGATGGGGTTGATGGTAGGAGATGGAGGGATGAAAAGGCTGGAAAGGAGCATGAGATGGGGATGCTTGTAGGATCAACATTGGCACATGTTGGGATGGGTGTGAAAAGAGCATATGGGGGATAGATGGTAGATGCAGGCTTGATGGAGGATTTATGGAAGCACACTTGGGGATATAGGCACCCAAGATGGAGTTAGGAGATGGGGGACATGAGTCAATGGATGGGGGATTAGCAATAGTGTATGCCATTATGCATTGGATTTCAACTTTTTTCTTTGCATTCCACATGGTTTTGTATTTTCTTTTCATAGGCTTTTGCATTGTTTTGCATTCTTTGATTGGATTTTTCCTTTTTGGAGTATGTCTTTTAGAATAGACATATGATTGCCTAGGATGTGGATTTTTAGCTTTATGCATTTTGAAGTTGGCATTCACATTGTTGTGGTAAGCTTTGGGAAGATGGTTAGGAGAAGCTTTGTGAGATGGAGAGGATGTGGAAGAGCATGTAGGGGGATGATGATGGATGATGTGCCCTGATATGTACCTTTGTAAATCTTGCGTATGAATGGAGGGAATAGGATTTTTATGATGGCTGATAGGAGGATGGAGGATGGTAGATTTTGGGACATAGGGACACAAAATGGATTTAGCAGATAAAGGGGAGATATGGTAGCTTGTTTTAGGTTGCAAAGATGGTGGAGGGGGGATGACATAAGATTTCTTGAAGGAGTGATGGGAGGCTGGCATGGTGGGCCTGGAGATAGGCTTGGTTTGGGGATGGTGTGTACCAACACTTTTAGATGGTGAGTCTTTGGATACATATCCAAGACCATGAAATCTTGGATTCTTTTGTGCAATAATAGGCTTTCTGATTCCTTGCTCTTGTGGTCCTAAACCTTGACCTTGATAATGCCATGGATTGAGCATTTGAATGAGGTGAGGAAACTTTTTGCTTGTAGAAAATGGTAGAAGTGCTTTATTAGATGTATTGCAATGGAGAGATATTGTTCTTAATTCTTTTGCTGAGAGGGGGCCACCATGGATGAATGTAAGTGAACCAAGAGGGTAGATTATAGATGGTGGAATAGCTTGGATAGGTGGTAAGATGGAAGCATGGGGTGGAGGAGATGGTAGGATAGGATCTTGATTTAGCTGATGGGATGAAAAGATATCCTGCAACAGAGGAGGTATGGCTTGAGGTTTTGGAGATGGAGGGGATGGTGAATACACTATGGATGGAAGACATGGTATGAAGATATCTTTGTTTATGCTTTGGGGGATGTCAACATGATTTTGGGCAAGATCTTGATAGGATTGGATTGGAGTGGATGGTGTGATAGGAGGTGACAGGATAGATTCTTCAAAGGCAGTAGATGGATAGATGGGAGATTCGGTAGTGGAGATGGGTGAGTAGAAGATGGATGCATAAGGGTCATTATGGGAGATTTGGGAAATGCTTGGAGGTGATGTGGATAAGATTTGGAGGGATTTGACAGGTGGTGGGATTTTGATACTTGCAGGAAGTGGAAGGATTTTAAGCAATTTGATGGATGGTATGCGGATGATAGCTATGGGAGATGGAGGTGATATTATAGATGGGGAAGCTTCATCATTGACTACTTCACATGGATGGATTAGATGACATGGCTTATTGACTATTGGAGGCAGCTTTTCTTGTATTTCCTCTAGGAGATTCCTGGGAGACTCGTGTTTCAGAGGTGGAGGTGGTGGATTGACAGGAATAGCTGGTGTGATGGGGGTGGAAGATTGGAAGCTTGGTTGATTGGGTGATGGAGGAGAAACTGGGATATGAGATGGCATGACTAGATAGTTTGGAGGAATGCTTGGATTTTGGGGGATGGTTGGTGGAATGCATCTAAGGCTCTCAAGATACCTGTCATAGTCAACAAGATTTTCATCATCATTGGAATAGGATGTAGTGGGAGAAAGGACAATACGACCAAACTCATCATGATAGGGTTGGGATTTCATGTTTTGATGATGAGTTGGATGGGGATGGGGTCTTGCATATGGATGAACATCGAAGCTCATGGTTGGATTCAGATTAAGCATAGATTTTGGATTGGCTGATGAAAGATTTCCTAGGGAGAGTCAAAGATGCATGACAAACCTAAGGAGGATTGGCTAGAGATTTTTGGCTTTCTTGTGGATGGAAGACTTCAAGGGCATGTTGTTCAAAAGTGAGAGTTTTGCTTTCCTATGTGTAAGATTGGTGGCTTTTGGTGTCAACTTGAGGATAGACAAATGATCCTATGGACATGACACAAGATTGACCACTTGTGGATCCCAACCTTTACCTTAAGGTGATGAGGGATGACAAGCACCAAGGCTAGATTACCCTAGACAAAGCTTTGTCAAAGGGATAACCTTGGGGAGATTGAGGGATTTGGATAGATTGATTGGATAGCAAACTCTGGCAGAGTAACAACAATTCCTTAAAGGCTTGGGTGATTTTGGATTGGGTTGCTAGTTGGCTGGGGGGATGATTTGGATGGACTTTGGATTTGGGATTGTTCTAAAGCAAAGAACTAGATAGATTCAATTGTGGCAGGGGAGCTTGGATGATTTTTTTATGAGTTAGTGAATACACTAAGTATGCCTTGAGCTGGGAGATTTGTACTTTTTTGGGATTTTTACCAAAGTTGGCAAACGTTCATTCAAAATCTATGAACAAATAAGAAAACAAAAGTTTGGAGCAAGCAGGTCAAACACACCAACATCCTAGGAAGCTTTTTACAAGGATGAAATTTTGTTTAGCTAGGAAGTCCTCGATATATGTAAGGTACATGAGGCCCAAATCTGTAGATAAAACCAAAAAGATGTCACACATCCGGTAGGAGTGGTAACCCACTTCTCCTCTTTCACTTCTCAAGGGTATAAAGTTCATTAAGGCTTAGCCTGAGTGATAGAATTTTGATCTCAAGAGAGGTGTCTTTGATTCACCTCTCGATATCTATACTCCATCGAAACGCTGGAGTTGAGGTCATCCCAAGGGGTGATGAAATCCTTGAGCAGGCCTCCTAAAACTTAAACAAGATTTTGGATCCTAATCTTATGCACCCAAGATGACCTCGAAAGATGACAAGGGGAGAGAAGACTTGGATGATCATGGGCTAAAAGATAGAGTTCTTTTCCAACTAATGCTTAAGTTTTTTTGATCTAGACTTTTTGAAAACACACGTGATTAAGATGCAAAGGTTCAATTCCAATTTGAAATGTGCCAACAGAAGAGAAGTGATCGAAGAATGAATACACAAAGGAGAGTTAGGGTCAACAGGAAAGTAAACCCATGCGCCTAGAGGCCCTCCACGTCAAGTATCGATTAATTTCCTTTAAGGCATTCAAGAGTTTGTTTTTGTTCATTTTAAGGCCAAAAAAAAAGTGTAAAGCTCAATTTCAAGCACACGCCTGAAGGCCCTCCACGTCAAGATTTGTTCAATTTTTATGCTCAAATGAAGTGTTAATGAGACTAATGTGCATTCAAGAAATTTTCTATCTTAGAAAAACCAATAAAAACTCAAGTGAGTTGAGTTTGATTTTTGTGGAGCACTTATCACCTTCTTAGGTAGACCCATCCCCATATATGGCGCTGATATTACAACCAATGGTTAGAATGATAGGTGATTAAAGAGGGTGAGTCCAACAACAAATTTACTCAAAGTGTCTTTATTTGTTTTTATAACTTAGAAAGTTTCTAAAATGTGGATTCTTTTTATGCCCCAAAAGATGATTATTTGATCTATGGCATTCAAGATTGGATTTTTTGTTTTAATCATGCATTCAAAAAAAAACAAATAAACTTTATTTTAATCCATGGCACTCAAGAGTGATTTTAGCAACATGCATTCAAAGACAAGTGATTAAACATTCAAGATTGAGAATTTGCATGTTGTTTTAAGAACTTTGAATTGCTTTGTTTTAACCTTAGATCATTCAAGATTGTTTTGCACTCAAAAGTGAAAATGACTCTTTGGACTTTGGTTTTCATTCAAGATTTTGTGTTCTAGTTTGCATGTTTTAAGCCCAAAAATGATATTCCTAGATTGTTTTGATGCATGGAAAATCTAAGAAACATTCAAGATTTTGCAACAAGACATTTGTTTGGAACAAATAACAAAGCTTTTAGGACAATTTTGGCACCATTTAGGACTCTTAGTTTTCATGAGATTTATAAAAGAACTTTAAAATATTTTCAAATGAGGTTCATTTTATCCTTGATTGATGCTTTTAGTTTGATTTAGATTTTAGTGTGCACTTAGTGTTGACTTTGAACCTTTTGAAATGGAAACTTGAAGTTCTTTTTAAATTTTCAAAAATGAAGTGTTCCTAACTTTGCATGAATGCTTCTAAAACCTTGATGTTGCAAGGATGCAAATAATTGGATTAGTTTAGTTTCAATTGTGAAAAGGTTTTTTATTTTTTTTCGCAAATTTTTAGTTTTTAATCGATGTAAGTATGATTTGGGGGTTCATTTTAAGCACTTAAAAAAAAAGTATGTATGATTTTGCTTCCTTAAAAAAAAAAGGCTAAGATCTATCAAAAGAAGAAGAAGTAGATGGAATAGAAGAAGAATATAGACAAGAAGAGGAAGAAGAATTCCAAGTACTTTGTCCACCTATAAGCTTGAAAAATCTGCAAACACTATGAGATAGACTATGAGTTCCTTTGTCTTCTTCATGCCCATGTGGACCTACAAAACCAATTTATACAATCCTATCAATCACAAAAACAAGAAAAATGAGCCAAAATCAGTAAATGACATACAAAATTTGACTTAAAAAACTAATGAAGATGACCCATGCGAGGTCCCATCGAGCGTGCCAAAATGTATATG
The DNA here is from genome assembly GCA_028749045.1 of Cupressus sempervirens. Classification (NCBI taxonomy): domain Eukaryota; kingdom Viridiplantae; phylum Streptophyta; class Pinopsida; order Cupressales; family Cupressaceae; genus Cupressus; species Cupressus sempervirens. The sequence continues at coordinate 922,364,825 of CM053792.1, forward strand.
CTACTTTAATATGTTAGAAATACTAAATTAAAACAATAAAAAAGCATTTGCATACTAATTTAACATAACTTCGTGAGAGACAAAGTGAAGTCCTCAAATGAGAATATGAGCCATAGATAGGCTCTCTCAATGAGGATGATCACTTCATGTAGTGGTGTGTCTAATAGCTAAGATGGTTTGAGTATGTATGTATGCTCAAATGCTCAAATGGGATTCAATGGAGGATTTTTGATAGATTTTGATGAATGGATTTGATGTAAAAATGGCTTCTCAAAATAGCATTATGGCTTTACTTTCTACATTGTGTTAAGATGGCTTGGGAGAGGATTCCTTAAATAGGCAAAGGGCTTGAGGGATCAAGGGCTAGGATGCAAGGATGGGAAAAAGCTTATGGAAGGTTTATATTGAATGAGAGGAGATCACATAGATTGTGCTTCCTTACAGCCAATCAGGGAGTGACACATGTCACAAGGTCATTGGTTAAAGCAAGAGGGGTTGAGGGGTCAACAAATGAGGCCCAAAGCTCATAAAGACTCTCATAATGGCTTGTAAGAGCAATGACTGGGCTCGTAAGAGTCATTTATGGCTTCGTGGGCTTCATAAAGTTTTACGGTTGGGATATTTGTGAGAGAGTTGAGATATTTTGACTTGGGTTGGATTAAGAAAGTCTTAAGCTTGACTTAGGAATGTGCAAATGATTAAGGCTTGGATTAGGCTTGTTAGAGATGGGCAAGTGGATGGCATTTAATGAGGGTGGGTGAAGGAGGAGATGTTTGTTGGCTTTGGCTTGGGTTAGCAAGTCTTAACCCATGTTTAGGGAATGTGACAAGGTTAGGGGTGTAGACACCTAAAAACCTTTAGAAAATAAAGTATTTTTATTTTCTGAAAAAAATTTGATGACATCATCATTTATTAATTAATTAATTATTTATTTATTTAATTTATTTTTATGCCATTAAATCCCTTTATCTTAATTAAAAATATTTAATTAAGGAATCCCTCCCAAAAATGTTTAAATCTTATTTAAACATTATTTCTTTATTTATTAATTATTTAATTAATAAATTGACCAAAAAACCCAAAATTAAAAAAAAAATTATTTTTTGCCCAAAACTTGGCCAATTTCCTTAAGACCACTAACCTCTTCCAAAATCTTCTAATCCTTCTTTAATTTTGATTAAAGGCTAATCCCATCATTTGCTACCCCTAATCCCAACTCAAAATATTTAATTAAGATTAAATATTAATCCTCATGTTTATTAAAAAAGTTTTAATAAATATCTCCTCAATCCAAACCCTTGAAATAAATAAAACTTTATTTATTTCTTAAAAATCTAATTTATCCTCATCCTAAGAAGTTCCAGACTCTTCTAGAAAGTCTTCATCCTCATCCTAGGAAATTCTAGACTCTTCTAGAAAGTCTTCATCCTCATCCAAAGCCTAGACTCTTCTAGAAGATGTCTTTAACCCTAACCCTAATCCCCTCCTAACCTTGTCACATTCCCTAAACATGGGTTAAAACCTACTAACCCAAGCCAAAGTTAACAAATATCTCCTCCTTCACCCACCCTCATTAAATGCCATCCACTTGCCTATCCCTAAGCTAATCCTAAACGATCCTAATCCATCCTCTAATCATTTGCACAATCCTAAGCAAGCTTAAAACCTTCCTAATCAAGCCCAAGTCGAAATTGCTCTCATCTCCCTCAAAATATCTCAACCATAAAACTTTATGAAGTCCACTAGGCCATAAATGACTCTTCCAAGCCCTTTTATTGCTCTTACCTGCCATTATGAGGGTCTTTATGAAAATTTTATCCCTTGAGCCTCCTTTGTTGACTCATCCTTCCCCTTTCCTCCATCCTCTCACCATGTGACATGTGTCACTCCTTGATTGGCTATAAGGAAGCACAATCCATGTGCTCTCCTCTCATGCAATCTGAGCCCTCCATAAGCTTTTTCCCATCCTTGCATCCTAGCCCTCAATCCCTCAAGCCTCTTGCCTATAAATTGGATCCTTTCCCTTTGCAAAATAACACAATCCATGAAGTAAAGTCATAATGCCATTTTGAGAAGCCATTTTACATCAAAACCATACACTCACACCCAAATTCCAACTCCATTTGAAGCCCTTTTTGAAGCATAAAGATTGAGCATACATCCTATCTATTTAGATAAAGCTACTCAACAAGAGAGCTTCTCATTGAGAGAGCCCATTAATGGCTCATATTCTCAATTGAGAGCTCATCTTAGTCTATCTTGAAGTTTATGAATTTTGTTTAGTTTGTAGAAACTTTATTTAAATTTGGTTTCTATTAGCATACTAACATTGCTCATATACAAGGGGGGGATTAGGATTAGGGTCAAAGATAAGGATTGACATCTTCTAGAAGAGTCTAGGCTTTGGATGAGGATGAAGACTTTCTAGAAGAGTCTAGAACTTCCTAAAATGAGGATAAATAAGGTTTTTAGGAAATAAATAAAGTTTTATTTATTTCAAGGGTTTGGGTTGAGGAGATATTTAATAAAATATTTTTAATAAACATGAGGATTAATATTTAATCGTAATTAAATATTTTGAGTTGGGATTAGGGGTAGGAAATGATGGGATTAGCTTTTAATTGAAATTAAAGAAGGATTAAAATATTTTGGAGGAGGTTAGTGGTCTTAAGGAAATTGGCCAAGTTTTGGGCAAAAAATAAATAAATTATTTATTTTGGGATTTTTGGTCAATTTTTTAATTAAAGAATTAATAAATAAGGAAATAATGTTTAAATAAGATTTAAACATTTTTGGGAGGGATTCCTTAATTAAATATTTTTAATTAAGATAAAGGGATTTAATGTCATAAAAATAAATTAATTAATTAAATAAATTATTAATTAATAAATGATGGCATCATCAGGGACTTTTTCAGAAAATAAAAATACTTTATTTTCTAAAGGATGTTGGTGTCTACACTTCATGCAAGGGGAGAATGGTGCAGGATTACCTAGGATAAGGTAAAGCCCTAATCTTGATTTTGGTTTGTAGATGGTCTAACTAACCATTTGGGTAATAAGGACTAATTATAAATTCTAAAGGTGTGTTTTGGTGTTTTTATTTGATAGGTTTTGGATTAGGACTCTAATTTTGTCAATTAGGTCCTAATAAGGAGAAAATTGTAAAATTTTCTCTAAGTGGAAAAATGTAGGAAAATTCCATAAAAGGGGAAGAATATTGTTAAAAGGTGGTCCTTGTATGTTCTAAGATCATCTTATAAGGTTTGGTAACATTCTATCCAAGTTTGCAGAGTCTAGGAGCAAAATTACAAAAAGTTGTCAAAAATTTGCATTGACGACTTTACAATTTTTGCAAAATTGCTTGACAACTTTTAGGTAGTTTTTGAAAAACCAACAAATTGGGTAGTTATGGTTTGAACTATAGGAGATAATGGAGCATGAAATCTATTTAATACTTTTCCAACTCATTTCCAAGGGTTGGATAGTTGGGTGTACGGAAAACACCTGTAGCATGACAGTTTTGTGCATTTGAAGTGTAGTTTTGGAGTTTGATAGGAGTTTTTTGGATTGAATAAGGAACTATTTTTGATGGAATAATATCTTTTTTTTATGTCTCAAATAGGCATTTGATGGGGTTTATAAAGTTATTTGTTTTTAGTGATCCTACTATTCAATTTATGTAGCAAGCATGAAATGGGCTATGGCTTGAGTGTCCTTGGTCTAAACACTTTGGATCCCAAAGACTAAGAAATAGCCACTATATATAGTGTAAATACTATTTGTGGGGGGTTTTGGAATTCAAAATTATATTTTTACAAGAAAGCCCTAGGAAAGTAGACGAGCTTGGAAAGGTGCAAGGAAATGCTTGTAAAGTGGTTTTGTGATTAACAGATAATTGACATGGGTCAATCTTGAGTTAGAAATGTAGGAGTAGTATATGTGGGGAGCAAAAATCAAAGGAGGAGGTTGGGAATGGAGTTTGACACATGTGGTGAAGAAACACTAACATTACCTTTCAAACCCTTAAAAAGAGGGTTTTCTAAATCTATATTGTACGAACATTCATGGAGCCGAAAAGCTATAAAATCTTCAAGGGTTGGTCATAGGGAACAAAAGTATAATATACACCAAGGGAGCTTATTAAGTATTTTTTAGTGTTATAGCACTTTTATTATTTTTAGGAGGGCTAATAGGGGCTCTCAGGGCTACAAGGGCTAACTAGTTGTATTGGTGATTTTTGTAAGGGGAAAATTGAAATAATTGTGTGAAATGATGGGAAATGAGTCAAGAAACCTTAGTATGAAGGTTAAACCTTATTTTTGAGTAACTAGGTGCATTTTGGGAAGTGTTGGCAAAGTAGGCCAAAGAATGCATATTAGGCAAATTGGGAGAATGGCATTGAAACTTGAATTGTTGGGAGAGTTTTTTGGAGAAAGAGGATTGTAGAGGGATCATCTAGGTTAGGGTTAAGAGAGAAAACTATATAGTGGGCTAGGAGTAGGCTAGGAAGGGCTAGAATGCTCTTAGTTGAACAAGCTCCCCATCACAAACTTGTTATTACTGAGTATGAGGGAATTCAAATGTAATGGAAGTTTTCTTTTAAAATGTTTTTTCTTATAAGAAGAGCCTCTATTACTTTGTTCTTTTCCCTAGTCTATGCATTCAAACACATAAGAAATGCAATGGATTGTTTAAAAAAAATTCCATTCAAACCAACGAATGGGTCTAGTATGTACATTATGGAAGGCTTCTCCTGGTCTAGAGGTAGAGAATGAAGAATCCACACTTTGCATATATCCCACATTTAAGGTTTAGGTATTAGTTTTTTTGTTTTTATATTAAAACATTCACATAGAAAATGTTTAAAGAAAAGACTTTAGGAAATATGGTAATGAGATCACATGGGTTCTAGTTACGATGTGGTTATAATAAATAAATTTTGAATAGATGTACACATAAAGAGGAGATGACATGGATGCCAGTTGGATGAATGAAGATACACCATGTGACACACATTTGAAGACTTATGACTTGGCAAAGTATGAAACTTGGTGAGCCATTGAATTTTTATGATGACATGGCAAGATGCTAATGAGATATGTGACAATGTGACCAGCTAACATGTCATAGGTGTAGTGACATATGGCACATGGATCAAGGTAGTGAGCTAGATGAGGATGACACATGTCAATTGGTTGTATAGTTGTGGTCAAATAGTGAGCATTGAGGGGTAATGTGACAAAGAGAAAAAGTGACATGTGGAAGATGGGTGGTTTTCAAATTGATGTACAAGATTCTTCCATGTGGGATGAAATTGATAGTCCTCACTTAGTCGAAAAGGAAAGATACAAGGAAGATAACAAAAGTGACATAACTACATGCTGACATGTGTCAATGGACCTAAGAAGATGAGGTGGAATTTTTGATGAAACAAGTAGCACCGTATGGTGCCAAGGTTGCAGGGGACCCAACTGGTGCTAATAGTGTGGTTGATTGTGTAGTAGGCAACCAATAAGATTGTGCCATGTGTCAAGACAGTCAACCTAGGTTTGACCCAAATTCAAAAAAGAGGGAAAATTGTAAAATTTCAAAATATTTCAAATCACTCATTTAAAAATTTAATGTATAGAATTTAAATAAAATTGGGTTTTATTATAAAATTGTGACATTATAATACATAAATTATTTGCACATTTTAATGAACCTGTTCATCTGTATAACCTGAATCTTCAAATTGATGCCCTGGGCCTAGTTTTTGAGCAAACATAGGACTATTATATATCACTGGAAAGGTCTCCAACTCTAGTTTCTATCTCTTCTATAATATTTTGGATAGGTATTAGTGGGTAAGATTTAATTGCAGATTTTTCCAAGGTACTCCAATTTCAACTATATTTTGGTTTGGTAGTTTATATTCAGTTTGTAACAAAATAGTGAAGTAGGTATCTACCAAACTTGGTGAGGGTTTTGCTAGTTATGTTATTTTGTGTCTAAATAAGTTTAATGGGGTTTTTGTCAACATTTTGATAAACGATTTGGTGTTTTATCAAGAAGGGGTTTCTTATCATTTTGGAAGAGATATTTATAAAGTTTATTATTCATAATAATGATATTTGATCTAGTTTTTAGTTCTAGAGAGAGAAGGTAAAATTTTATTTAGAGATGGATGTAGATTCAAATGGATAAGTGTTAGTTTGATATCAAATCCATGATTTTCATTTTCTTATATCTTCTTTCTCTCTCTTTATACAAGGTTGGTTCCAAAATTTTAGACAAGTTCCATAGCTATGATTCAACCATTTTTAAGTATTATCCTACATATGAAAATCAATAATGAAGTTATAATGTTTAGATTAGATCTATTTGGTGTTTTGTGAGTTGTCTCCATGCATCTTGAATGTAGTTGTTTTAAGAAATGAATGTAAAAACAGAAAATGAAATCATTTTTATTTTGATTCTTATTTCCTATCTCTGTTGTTTGTAATTTCTTGTTGATTTTTGGTCAAATAATATAGATCCTAGTTGCAACTCATTTTGGGTTATATTAAGTAGATTAAAACCCCAAATCCTTCTATGCTCATGCAATGAGAGGTATGAAATAGAAAATAACATAACTTCTGAGGTTGTAAAGCTAAGTGCAGGTACCCTTTTCAACTTTACAACATGAAAGTGAATTTTTTTTTTATGAACTGATATCAGCAAAACCCATTTATGAAAACAACCAAAAAAATGTAGATCCTCTGACTGATTAGTGCTCTATCATTGCATATTCCAAAAATCACAACATACACCAAGATATCTATGATCTATTTGTTTACATTGTGAATTAGATGTCTATGTTCAAACTAAATCTCATGCTCATCAAATCTTACCATGAAATTTGTAACCTTGTTAAGACATATGAAATGTTTACCTAATTCTTTGAATCAAATAATATAGATCCTAGTTGTAACTCATTTTGGGTTATATGTTTAGATGCGTTTTTCCATCTATATTATTTGATTCAAAGAATCAGGTAAATACTTGATATGTCTTGATAGCGTTATAGATTTCATGGCAGGATTTGAGGAGCATGAGATTTAGTTTGAACATAGACATTTGATTCACAAAGTGAATAGATAGATCATAGATATCTTGGTGTATGTTGTGATTTTTGGAATACCCAATGGATAGAGCACTAATCAATCAGAGGATCTACATGTTTATGGTTGTTTTCATATCTGGGTTATGCTGATATCGGTTCATAATTAAAAAAAAATTCACTTGCATGTTGTAAAGCTGAAAAGGGCACTTTCCCTTAGCTTTACAATCTCATAAGTTATGTTATTTTCTATTAAATACCTCTCATTGCATGAACATAGAAGGATTTGGGGTCTTAATCTACTTAATATACATTCAAATTTATTGTTTTTGCACTGGTAACATAAAGGAATCTAAGGGTTACCCACCTAGATTTTACAGAGCTTGAAGTGAAGAAAGAGTTTAGCCTTATAGTTGGCCCAGGTTCTAACCAAAGTGTATTCATTACAAGAGAGACTTGTCCATAGATACATTTTGTTCTTATCTTTTTGGTAGTTAAATCACTATTAAATCAGGAGCCAACACAACTCATCTTTCTTCTTCACCTCAGATAATGACCAAACAACATATTATATTGTTAAAGACTAACTGATCAAGTTCCCATTTTAGTTCCATGATACTTTATCCTCTTTACTCAAAAACTTCACTAGTTCATTTAGTTATGTCTCTTTTCAAATCATCTTTCAATCAACTTATATGACACTCTACATTGTTAGCACATGTGTTACTAGTAACATTTGACCTGAATGATAACATAAAAATTATTCCAATTTTAGTTTCGAACAATAGAGGTATCCCTCAATCTATCCTCACATGACATCAGAGATCTAACTAGCTTATCATACTCTAGGGTGGATATATATTTTCTTTCTTCTATAATGATTGCCATATTATTCCATCGTAGGGTTAGAAATTTCATTAATTTCTATATCACATGCTCTTGGTTCATAGGCTCACCTAAAATGACAATTTTATGAACCACATCCTTGAATCTAACACAAAAATCTCCTACATTCTTAATCTCCTCCATCTTCAAATTCTCATATTATCTTTTCATGTTTTGTAGCTTCACAACCTTAATATGAACATTTCCATGGTAAGCATCTTTTAGAGTCTTCCAAGCCTCCATTATTGTCCATGCTTTAAAAATTATAGGAAACAAGTTTTACTCAAGAGCCATCTATATGTGAAAGAGAGAAATTGCATTTTTATTTTTTACTTCCTTATTTAGTCTCCTTTCATTACCTGTGAGATCATCGCAACTCTTAGGCTCTTCATACTCAAATTAAATAATCACCTAGAATTCTTTACCAATCAAAAATGTTTTCATCTTGGTTTTGTTAGAAATACTTTATAATAACTAAGAGGGGGGGTGAATTAGTTATTCTAGGTCCAAATGTCCTAATAAAACATTTTCATGAAGAAAAGTGAGCCCATTTAACTTATCATGCATCCAAGCTTAAACTTTCCTAGTTAGAAAGTTATTGTAAAACCAACATGCAAGAATAACACATGAAGAATCAACACATACCATAGTGATTTACATGGAAATCTAATTTGGAAAAACCACCAGTAACATGCTACTCATTTCTCACTCTTCTAGAGTGATGCCCTATGAAAGGCCTACTTTGTTAAAGGCTACAACACACTATTAAATGTGACATGGTTAAAAGATTTAACCACCCTATTAGAAGTGGGCCTAGTTAGAGGACTTTAGAAAATTCACTTGGAATGCCACCCTATTAAAGAATTTACAAATTGTTATTAAGCCAACCTAAGTCCATAGGATTTTACCCTAGTTGATACAATTGTTAGAGAGTAACAATAAGGGCTTTTGACCTGATATAACTCACAACTTATCTTGTAGATTTTAGATCTCGACCTAGCTTGCAAATTTGGTTGGCTTTCAGTCACTATAGCTCTGACAGCTTGTCCTCCTTTCAAGCTTTGTGTCCTTGAGTCTCCATCCTTGATGTACTAGTGCAATCTCTTTTTTAGTCACCTATCAAAGTAGAGTCTCTATACTCTATTCTTCCTCTCTCTTGATGCCTTCACCTTGACATCCTACAAACCTCTTCAACTTGGCTACTCAACAACTCTTACTTCTTGACCTGTAACTCCTTAAATAGAAGTCTGGAATACTTTTCTTATTCTTAACCTTCCTTCTTTTAATTTTAGTTCAAATGAATTAGGTAACATTCAATGAATCTACCCCACATCTTGTTCCTTCTAAAAACATCATGAAGAATCCTCCTAAATTTTCCCAAAAATGGTTTACCTAAAATTTTGTGCCACCAACTCATCATTCTTATCCTCCATCTAGTTCACAAAATTCAAGGTAACAAACTTATCAGCTCAGATTTGGCGAATCTTTGACTTTTCAAATAATGCAGCAACTTGGCACTATTAAGATTTTGATGCTCGACACATACTATATTACTTGGCACCAACTATGTTTTACTGATGGTTGGTACCTACTATGGATTCACTTAGCATCAACTAAGTTTTTACTAATGCTCACCACCTATTATGTGCTTGGTACCTAATCTTGCTTGGCTCCTTTTGTTTCACTCTACACACACTATATTATGGATTTTGTCAACACTTACTGATGATCTTCTCAACATGAACTAGCTTTCTCAACACCTACTAATGAACTTAGTCAAGCTTTTGTAGAAAACTTTGTTACAACTTATTCTTCTAGAGTTTCTAAGTGTAGCCAACATCTTTATCTTCAAGTATGTCATCAATACATCATTTTACCATTGTCTAAACTAATCCTTATACTTCATTACAAAACTATAACTCATCCTTTTCCTTAGGTGCTTTTGTTACATCTTATTGATCAAATCCTCTTCTTCAATCAACTAAGTGGTAGTACTTGGATCTTATAAGAAATTATCATTCTAGCAAATAGCACGCTTGTGATAAAATAATGATTGAAAACATTCTTTATCAAAAATCTCCCTCTTTGCAAACAATATCTCTTCTTCAACAATGATCTTTTCAATTAGATCTCAACAATCTCCCTCTTTGGCATTTATGGCAAACCAAACTGATCAACCAAGTTACCAAAATGCTAATTAGGTCAAAACAGTAAATCAAATGCCAAAAAGAAAACTTTATCCAAAACTATTCATTCTATCAGCAACATAGACTAGCTTGTGACTCCCTCTGAATTTTGTAAGTAACTCCCTCATTCAAAGTATTAGGGATATCTCTTTTGCTGATACACTATCTTCTCCTTTTTGTTCTACTCTTTCTCTGATTGATTCTTTTCTACATTGTTTTCTCCCTCTAAGCTGTTGTTTCCTTTTCTCTTTCTTTTTGCTAATTCTCTACCATTTCTTCCTCTACATGTTCGATCTTTCTACTATTTCTCCCTCTTACATTTAGATCCTTTAAATTTTATACTTCTCCCTTTGTTTGCTACTTCTCCCTCTACCTTCTATTTTGATATCATCTACTTTTGATCAATTTTTCTACTTCTGCCTCTTTGACAACAATGCCAAAGAAATACTATTTCAACATCTTATCATGCTAGTGTAGCATTTGTAGAAACTCCAACTTATCCCTTTGTCACATTGCTTGTGACTTGTTTGGATTTTTAGTACTTTGATTACTCTCGGTAAAAACCCAAAGTAAGTATCATTTGCATCAATTTATAACATTTCAACAATCAACTCATTTGATGCAGGGTAGTCTTGCTCTTGCTCAAATAGCCTTGGATAGGGTTATGACCCCTAACTTACCTCTAAAATACTCAAATGCATCTTTAAGTAATGCTTTTGTGAAGATGTTAGAAATTTGTTCCTTTGAGTTGACATATTTGATCTTCACTTTCTTGTCTTCCACCAACTGTCTTACATAGTGATACTTAATTGTAATGTGCTTTGTTTTGGCATGCATCACATGATTCTTTTATATGTTGATGGCACTTGTGTTATCACAATACAGTATCACAGGTCTAGTTACCTCTTCTTTCATATCTTTCAATAGGTGCTTGATCCATACAATATTGTTGCAATTGATAGTAGTAGCAACATAATCAACTTTAGCTATGGACTATAAGATACAACTTTTTTTTTTGCTAGTCCAAGTGACTAATTGTTTACCTAAGAAGAGCGCTCCTCCACTATTTCTTTTTCTATCATCAATATTACCTCCCCAATCTGCATTAGTGTAGGCTTTCAACTCAAACTTTTTAGTCCTCTTATAGTATAATCCATAGTCATCAGTTCCTTTTAGGTACCTCAATATTCCTTTTACTACTATAAGATGATTTTCTCTTGGATTTGCAAAAAATCTTACCACTATTCTATCAACTAATGTAATGTCTAGTCTACTATGCACAACATATTGTAACTTTCCAATCATTGATCTTTACATTGTTTGATTTACTTCAGCTTACTCATCATTCTTAGATAACTTATGTCCTATTACCATTGGTGTACTAACTAGTTTTGAATCCTCTAAGCCAAATGTCTTGAGTATCTCCTTGAAATATTTTGATTGGGTCACAAATGTGCCATGTTTTAGTTGATGTACTTGTAATCCAACAAAGAATTTTATTTCTCCAAACATTGACATTTCAAACTCATGTTTCATTTAATTAGAAAAATCTTTGCATAGGGCATCTTTTCCTCCAAATATTATATCATCAACAAAGGTTTTAGATATCAAAATATCTTTACCTATTTTTGCCTTCATGTATAGGTTGTTGTTGTCATCTATTCTTTCAAATCCTATCTTCACAAGATATTTGTGTAGTCTCTCATACCATGCTCTAGGTGCTTGTTTTAAACCATAGAGTGATTTGTGGAGTTTATAAACATATCTTTGTTTTTGTCATCAACAAATCCCTCTAGTTGTTCTATGTAGACTTCCTCTTCTAGTATACCATTTAGAAAAGTAGACATTAAATCCATTTGGTAGACTTTAAAACCTTTGTAAGTAGCATATGCAAGTAGTGTCCTTACTCCTTCCATTCTTGCAATAGGAGAAAATGTTTACCTATAGTCTAGTCCTTCTTCTTATACATAACCTTTGTAGACTAGTCTGGCCTTATTTCTTTTGATCTCACCATTCTCATCTAGTTTTCTCCTAAATACCCATTTGGTACCAATTACATTCTTATTAGCTAGTCTTGGAACTAAAGTCTAGGTTTTGTTCTTCTCTCTCTGATCTATCTCTTCTTCCATAGCTTTATGCCAATTATTATCTTGTAGTACATATTTCACTATCTTGGGCTCAATCTTGCTTAATAAACATGGTTCATTCCTTAGTCTGTTCCTTGTCATTAGTCTAGCTTCCTTGTTACTAGCTCATCAAAAATTACATTTGCACTCTCCACAATCTTGTTAGTGTTTGTATTCAAACACTTATATGCTTTACTTCTAGTGGAGTATCCAAGGAAAATGCCTTTATCACTCTTCGCATCAAACTTTCCATTTCTAGTATCTTTAAGAATATATCATCTACAACCAAACACTTTGAAATGTTTTACATTGGGTGAGTGACCATATCATAGTTCAAAAGGTGTTGCATTTATACCTTTCTTGACTTGTACTCGATTTAGGGTGTAGACAACTATACTTATAGCTCCTCTTCAATACTTTAAAGCAATATTTTTCTTCATCATTAATGTCTTGGCATAGTCTATCACTGATCTATTCCTTCTTTCTGCAATGCCATTCTATGGGGAAGTTCTAGCTACTGATGTTTGTCTCTTGATTCATTTGTCATTACAAAATGTCTCAAACTCTTTTGATGTGAACTCTCCTCCTCTCTTTGATCTTAGGCACTTTAGACTCTTTCCTATTTCCTTCTCAACCCTAGCCAAATACCACTTAAACATTTGAAATGCATTAGATATTTGCTTTGAGAACATGCTAGTCATCATCCTTGAGTAGTCATCAATAAGTAGCATTATATATCTCTCTCCTTTGTAACTTTGCACTTCTATTGGGCCACACAAATCAGTATGCACCAACTCTAGTACTTCTTTTAAAGTGCAAGTTTTGCTTTTGAAATTTGACTTGGTCATCTTTCTTAGCTGACATTGTTTCCACATTGTATTGTCAAGCTTCTTTAGTTTAGGCAAACCTTTGACTTTCTTCATTTTGCTAATGTTAATCAGATTATCAAAGTTGACATGACATAGCCTTTTATGCCATAGCCACACATCATCAAATCTAACAAAAAGGCATGATGCATCTTCCATACCAAGGTAAAACAAATTACTTCTAGTTTGTTCTCTTTTTCCTTTCAGATTTCCATTAGTATCATAGATTTTGGTAGTTTTATTTCCAAATTCTACTTTGCATCCTGCATTGCCTAACTATGACACACTCAATAGATTGTACTTCAATCCTTCAACATAGTATGCATTATCACATAAAATTTTCTCTGTAAGTTTAATATAACCTTTTCCTTTCATTAGACATGGAGTATCATTTCCAAATCTAACACTATTTCCATCATACTAAGTAAAGGTAACAAACTTACTTTTGTCTCCTATCATGTGATGTGAGCATCCATTGTCTATGATCTACCCATCATTTTTGTTCACATAGGTTACTAGTATTGTTTCCTCATCTTCATCTGACTCATCCTTAATGGCTACATAGACTACCTCATCATCATTTTCATCAGAATCCTCTTTTTAAGAACTGTAGCACTTTTTGGCTTTATCTTTATAATCGTTGCTATCATCTTCTCTTCTATTCTTGTTCTTGTTTCCTTCTCTATAGTTCTTGTTTTGTGTGCATCTTGTAGCAATATGTCCTACTTCATTACAATTAAAAAAAATGATAAGAATCTTATCTTTGAATTTACCTTTGCTTCTATGAAATCTTCTAGCCAGCAGTGCTTCCAATTGGTCCACATTTTCTTCATCTATGTTGTTGTCACTGGATGTGTATTTTACCTTTTTCTTCTTCTTCTTTGGTTTCACCTCTTTAGCATCTTTCAATGATAGCTTGGCCGTGAAAGAAGATTCAATATTCTTAGGTCTATAGTTATCACAGTTAGACAACTCAAAAGTAGTGAGTCTTCCCACTATACCTTCAAGAGTTAGCACATTTCTTGGTACACATCTTAATTCTTGTATGGATGAAACTCTAATAGCAAAGATGGGGAGCAAGGTTCTTAAGAATTTTCTATTAATAGTGTCATCATCTAAATGATCACCCAAACTTCTTATTGTACTTACTACTTCTTTCATTCTAGAGGCATATTGAGCACTATTCTAACCTTCCTCTATTCTCATGTCATCAAAATTTCCTCTGAGGCTTTCTCTTTTTCTCTTTGAACATTCTAATAAACTCCATAAATATTAGTCAAGGCTTTCCACATTTTTAATGTAGAGTCACATCTCTTGATGTCATCAAATTTGGCATAGTTGTGGGTAGAGACAATCTCTAGCATTGCCTGATTGTACTCTTTTTTCTTCATGTCCTTTACAACATATATAGCCGGATCAACATGTTCCACTTCAATTGAGGTTTGTGCATGGTCACTTATTGATCCAAGGTGCAACTTCATTAACCATTGCCATACAGTGAAGTTATCTCTGTTGAGCTTGGGAACTTCTCTCTTGGACATCTTGATCTTCTTGCTTCTAGCACCTTTAAACCAAATCAACACATGGATCTAATACCAATTGTTATAAATGCTTTAGAGTAACTTATGGGAGGGTGGGGAGGGTGGGCATGAATCGGTTATTCTAGGTCCAAATGTCGTAATAAAACTTTTTCATCAAGCAAAGTGAGCCCATTTAACTTATCATGCATCCAAGCTTAAACTTTCCTTCTTAGCAAGTTACTGTAAAAATCAACTTGCAAGAATAACACATGAAGATTCAACACATAAAAAAATGATTTACATGGAAACTTAATTTGGAAAAAACCACCAGTAACATGCTACTTATTTCTCACTCTTCTAAAGTGATGCCATGTGAAAGGCCTGCCCTATTAAAGGCTACACCACATTGTTAAATGTGACATGGTTAAAGGATTTAACCACCCTATTTGAAGTGGGTCTAGTTAGAGGACTTTATAACATTCACTTGGAATGCCACCTTATTAAAGGATTTGTAAATGGTTGTTAAACTAACCTAAGTTCATAGGATTTTACCCTAGTTGATACAATTAATAGAGAGTAACAATAAGGGCTTTTGACCTAATACAACTCACAAATTATCTTGCAGATTTTAGATCTTAGTTCAGCTCTCAAATTTTCTTGGCTTTTAGATACTACAGTTCTGATAGCTTATCCTCTTTTCAAGATTTGTCTCCTTGAGTCTCGATGCTTGATATACTAGAGTGAAATCTCTTCCGTGGTCACCTATCAAAGTAGAGTCTATGTACTCTATTTTTCATCTTTCTTGATGCCTTCACCTTGACATCCTACCAACCTCTTCAACTTGGCTACTTAGCAACTCTTGCTTCTTGACCTATAACTCCTTAAATAGAAGTCTGGAATACTTTTCCCTCTCTTAATATTCCTGCTTTTAATTTCAATTCGAATGGACTAGGTAAGATTCAATGAATCTACCTCATATCTTGTTCCTTCTAGAAACATCATGAAGAATCCTCCTAAATTTTTCCAAAAATGGTTTACCTAAAATTTTGTGCCACCAACTCATCATCCTTATCCTCCATCTAGTTTACAAAATTTAAGGTAACAAACTTGTCAGCTCAGATTTGGTGAATCCTTGGCTTTTCAAATAATTTAGTAAGTTGGCACTATTTAGATTTTGATGTTGGCACATACTATATTACTTAACACCAACTATGTTTTACTGATGCTCGACACCTATTGTGGATTTACTCGGCATCAACTAAGTTTTTACTGATGCTCGAAACCTATTACATGCTTGACACTTAAATTTGCTAAACTCCTTCTATTTCACTTAGCACACACTAGATTATGCATTTTCTCTACACTTACTGATGATCTACTTGGAATGAACTAGCTTGCTTGGCACCTACTAATGAACTTATTCAAGCTTTTGTAGACAACTTTGTTACAACTTATTCTTCCAATGTTTCTAAGAGTAGCCAACATCTATATCTTCAAGTATATTATCAATACATCATTATACCATTGTCTTAACTGATCCCTATACTTCATTACAAAACCATAACTTAACATTTCTCTTAGGTTCTTTTGTTACATCTTATTGATCAAATCCTCTTCTTCAATCAACTAAGTGATAGTACTTGGCTCATATAAGCAATTGTCATTCTAATAAATAGCATGTTTGACATTAGTAATAAAATAATGATTGAAAACATTCTTTATCCACAATCTCCCCCTTTGCAAACAATCTCTCTTCTTCAATAATGATCTTTTCAATCAAATGTCAATAGATTGACTTATATTGGTAATCAACTCCATCAAATTCTAGGATTTTAAAATTGTTTTCTATGATGATGCCTCCAAACACCTTCAACTTTGATACCAAATGTAAAAGCTAATGAACACCATAAACTAAAACAAAAATTAAAAAAATAAATCAATACATAGTAAAATAAAATAAGAAAGCTCTATTTTTGGATAGAAAAGTACTCTATTTTTGAAGCAATGAATAATAACTTTTATGGCAGCATCAAACTATATTTTTAATTTATTACAATTCTATCAAAAAATATTTTTTTTAACTTGAAAATATAAAGTAAACTTGGAGTTAATAGATTATGAGATTGAGAATACAAACAATAGTTCTCCTTATTTTAATGTGGCTTAACAAGCATAATCACATGTTTATGAAAATCAAAATAATACAAAAATTAGTTTTGTTAAACTAAAGAGACTTGTTGAAAATCATGCATTGTTATATGCATGTAGAACTCAAATCTAAACTATTAGTTAAGTAAGAGAATGATGGTGGAACAAGAGATTTGGAATTTATGGAAAGCTTCAATCTTCAAGAATACAATATAGAAAAGTATAGTAGTTTTATCTTTTATGCTCTTTGTATCCTGTGTTTCCAATAGGCAGTTGTGATTCCTATAAGGGTGCTTGTTTTATTTATAGGTGGTCTAAAATGTGTGGTAGATATATCGTAATAGCTCCCCATAGGGCATTAACTACAATGTGGTGTGGTAATAACTATAAATATGGTTATTGATGTAGAGTTTGAAGAAGTCAATGCGAATATTCTGGTATTGACATACATGATATCGTCCTTCTATCACTACTATGGAGGTTTATTAATAAGAGATTGCTACCATTCTACAAGTGCAATTAAGCACAAAAGAGGTACTATCCCTACAATTTAAAGCTTATCCATTTCAAAAAATATACTCAAACAACTAATATCTAATCTATGGAAAATGGGCTAAATCTATATATCAATCTGCAAATCTTGCTATGATTTCATTCAAACACAAAATGGAACTTCAGAAAGAGAGACAAAATCATCTAATGATGGAGTCAATGTGTTCAGCATGAAATACTTAATGTTAATAGCTATTGGATTCTAAATGGTTGGTGATTATTGGTGCAAACACAAAATCCTAAATCCTTTAGGGCCTGTTTGTTTGTTGGAATAGGAATAGGAAAATTAGAATAGGTAGCATATTCCTTATTTGGTACCCTAAATTGGAATAGGGAACATTCAAACATATTCCAATTTTGTGCCTAAAATGAGGATATGTACATTCCAAAAAATTGTTGCTCTAAGAATAGGCCATTCCTTTTCCCAATCTATTTTTTCAAATTTCTTTTTTTAAAAAATTGATTTTTTTTATTTAAATTTTTTTTTTTTTTTTTTTAGGACAATTTTTTTATTATATCTATTTGTTTTAAAAAATGAAATTATTTATATTTCTCATTTACTTAATAAGTAAAATTAAAATGAAAATAAATTAACCTTTTTACCACTATTGAAAAAATTAACCAAACATTAATAAATTTAATCCAAAAAATTTAAGGAAAATATTTTTTAAAATACAAAAGTTAATCTTATTCCTATTCCATTTTTGTATAACCAAATAGTCACAATAAATGTGTCTATATAGCCTCTTGGGGGATAAAAACTTTTTCCAGATGCTACAAAAGCCAAAAAAATGGAAAGTTTTATATGGATCCTGATTGTAACAAGCCTTCTAAGAGCAATGGCAGCATCCATTTGAGCCCAAAGTACCCTGAAAAAATTACCTTTGTCTCAATTGAAGAAAAAAATACCAACAAACTAGGGTTTGTGTCTCCCAATCATGGCTCCAAAAGTCCTTCAAACCAAGAAGCAATAGGGATGCTCTAATACCATGTAAGGGTTGATGAAAGCCAACTTCATAGTGTGCCAAGATCACCTACATGCAAATAATTTGCTAAAGAGAAATTGAAGAAGGAAGGAACAAGAGCTTGGAACAACTCAACAAAATGACAAAATATATTGCAACAATGAGAAATGAAATTGTTGTACAAAAAATAAAGGTATGAACATCCTTATAAAGGATTTCACCCCCACACCAAAGTGGTGTGATTCATCCACTGATAAGGTGAATCAAGTCATCCACTTACAAGGTGGAGTGACTCATCCACCCACAAGGTGGAGTGACTCATCCACTCACTAGGTGGAAGGAGTCATCCAATCGGACACATTTAATAATGTAACTTGGCATTATTAAATGTTGAGTGCTCATTTACTATACAAAAGTGAAATATTAAGTGGTAAAAGGTGAAATAACCTTTTACTTTACCACAAGGTAAAAGAAGGTCAAAGGTGGTAACACCTTTACTATGCAAGAATTAAAGGTTATAAACCTTAACTCTAATAGCCTCCCTTAAGATGAGCGACAATGCAGCATAAAAAACTACAAAGCAGACTTGGGTCTTGACAAAAAAGGCCTAATTAGGTACCCATTCACAACCAAATCTCTATAAAGTAGAGAAATAGAGAAAACCTCATGGGGAAAACTCTACTCCAAAAAGAGATAGCTAAAAAAAGCCAATGAAGGATTGCAGAAGCCTCCAACTAGAGGATTGATCTAGAAAATAGGAACAAAGAGTGATCATGAAGAAACATCATTGAAGCATGAAGAAGTCACAAAATCTGTCAAAAAGAAACTATTAATCTGAAGATCCTCCATAGAAATAGAAGGCACAAACTAAGAGTGTCTATATGGTAGATGATCTATCTCATCAAAATGCATAGGTAGCTAGTCACTACAATTGTCTAGTATATAGGATCAAATATTGAATGCATAACACACACTATTGAACCATTGAACCAAGGAAGCATTAGAAACAATAGAATAGCTGCCATTAATATAGATGAGGTGAGCTGAGAGGCCACTAAAGAGGTGGGCCAAAATCCTCTACAGAAAGAACAAAGAACAACAAGAGAGAGTAAGAGGTAAAAACACCTATAAAGGCATTTGTCAATGAAACATCATGGGGCAAAAAGGAAGAGGAAAAAAAAGTAGCAAACAACTATCCCCCCATGGCACTTTATAAAATAGTGCAAGTACAATTATCTCAAAACAATGTTTAAGATACTGAAATATAAGAGTGGCACTTTATCTCAGTGCATTTGCATAAAGATGCTTACAAATGATATCAATAATGATCATAAAGGAAAAAAATTGATGCAAATGATAGTACATCCAAAACTAAAAGATCCCATGCCATGAAAATGATCCTTAGACCTGGAACACCCAAGATATCCACCAGAGGAAAAAAGAAGAAGCCAAAAGCATGATAGAAAGAGAATGAGACAAAATCGAAAGAAAATTATAGCATTTCTAAAAAGTGGAAAAAACCAACTTTCAAAAAATATAACATTTTCAAAAAAATAGAGATGGGACACACAAGAAAAGCTCACTAGAGTGAAAAATAGAACATCTAAATTTGACTGCAAAAATAGGGAACATAATTACATCAAAACCAAAAAATACCTACACTAAATTCTCCATATCGGAACTAGGTTTCTGACACTTCTTTCAAATAGGAAAAAGACCACCATATGCTCAAGTTATGGCCAAAAGACCATGAGTAGGTCAAAAAGGACCTGAAGGAGAGGCATCAATGCTGATGCTATGCTAACATCATGCTAATGTCAGCATGTCACAATATTAAATTTGGTGGCTTGGAGACCATCAAGGCAAAAAGGACTAGCACATGACTGCCACATGGCATCCATGTTGTGATATAGTGCTCACATGTTGCGGCCACATGGCTAGTGCCAATATGGCACCCATGCCATGTGGCATGCACTGAATGGTGCCAACATGTCAACAACTAGTAGTGGCTATAGGGGTGGTTGTGCAAGGGTGCTGCAAGTGGAGGTGGTAGTGGGGCTGTAGAATAGGGCAGTGCCATGGCAGAGGGTGGAGGGCCAGTGACACAACAAGGGCCACGGAGTGGCGACTATGCTGCTAGCTATGGTGGTGTCTGAGCTATGTTGGCCATGTGGTGCTAGTGTCATGGTGACGTAGTGGTAGCCACTGGGTGCTACTATGATTTTTTTTTAAACTTGTAATAAATGTGTCCATATAGCCTCTTATGGACAAAAGCTTTTGCCAGATGCTATAAAAGCCAAAAAGTGGAAATTTTTATATAGATCTTGACTGTAACCGGCCTTTTAAGTGTAATGGAAGCATCTATTTGAGCCCAAAGTGCCTCGAAAAAATGCTCTTTGTCTCAATTGAAGAAAAAAATCACAAATAAATTGGGTTTGTGTCTCTGAATCATAGCTTAAAAAGTCCTTCAAACTCAGAAGCAACAAGGAAGCTTCGATACCATGTAGGAGTTGATGAAAGACAACTTCACAGTGTGCCAAGATCACCTACATGCAAATAACCTACTAAAGAGAAACTAAAGGAGGAAGGAACAAGAGCTTGGAACAACTCAACAAAATGAGAAAATATATTGCAATAATGAGAAGTGAAATTGTTGTACAAAAAAGCAAGGTATGAACATCCTTATAAAGGATTTCACCCCCACACTAAAGTGGTGTCATTCATCCACTCACAAGGTTGAGTGAGTCATCCACTCACAAGGTGGAGTGAATCATCCACCCACAAGGTGGAATGAGTCATCAACTCACAAGGTGGAGTGACTTATCCACTCACAAGGTGGAGTGAGTCATCCACTCACAAGATGGAGTGACTCATCCACTCACAAGGTGGAAGGGGTCATCCACTCATAGAGTGGACACATTTAATAATGTAACTTGGAATTATTAAATGGTGAGTGCTCATTCACTATGTAATAGTGAAATCTTAAGTGGTAAAAGGTGAAATAACCTTTTACTTTACCTCAATGTAAAAGAAGGTAAAAGGTAGTAACACCTTTATTATGCAAGAGTTAAAGGTTATAAACCTTAATTCTAACATTTTGGACTATAAAAACTATACATGAAGATCAAATGCTAAATTTTTCAAAAAAATCCATGATGTTTTCAACTTTTTAAAAGTTGGTCAACTATATTATTTACGCCTTCCTAAGTAGAGATGATCTTAGCATGGCTATGTTCTAGTGTATGAGAATGGGATTACTATACTAATTATTTATAGCTGAAACAATGTTTCTAGAAAGAGCTCACATAAGTATTATTCCCTCTAGATAGCCATTGATGTCATATCATATTTCTTTTTGCTCTTTATTCTCTCAAATCTAGTCCGAAGGCTTGTATGATCCTAGACCAATATTAAATGAGGATTTTTCCTCATATGAAAAGTCCCATCATTTTGTAAGTGTAAAGACCATATAAGGGCTCTATCGTATGATAGATGGGTTCTTCTAATATGAGCATTTAAAATCCACAATATGATTAAATGCCTAAATTTAATCTTGATGCCAAGTCTTGTATGAATATTCTCACCACATGAGATGACAAATCAAGATCCCACACGAGAAAACACAAAAATTTAATGCTAATACATAAAAAAATTTGAAGTAAAATTTACAAAATTTTACATCTGCAAGAAAGTTTTCCTTGACTTACCGAGGGTGGGTAGTCCATCAAATGGTTGTGCCACCAAAGAAAAATCACAAAAGATAAATATAGAAAATGAATTGAAAATGACACTTTTGGCCCTTATATAGGTTTTAGCATAATTTTCAAAAGTTCTCTAATGAGTGCAAAAATCCTCACCCCACCTAATTTGATCATCTTGGATCAATTTTGGGATCAAAATCAAAATATGACACCCCTAAATAGCTCAAAATTCTAATTTAAAATTATTCAGATTAATGTAGTTGGATGCTTGTGTAGTCATCATTTTGGCATAATATTCATCCCAGAATCTCACCAAATCAACATTTTATCAATCATTTCAACTTTATCAATAAAAGTCAACTTTGGTTAATCAAGATCAACCTTGGTCAAATAAGACCCAAAACTTGACAAATTGACTCCAATTCTTCTACAAATTGTCCCAAATCTATTCCAATCAATTATACATTCTTCTAAACCCTCAATCCCATCTTTGCCTTCAATCAACTCACTCTACACAACCATTTTGATGTGTCATCTTTTGATTTCACTCTCGAGGGGGCAAGATGAATACATCCCTTATATCATACATTCCTTATATCAATCAAGTCTTACTTCAAATTAATCTATTCAAGAATCAAAACTCTCATTACTAGGGGTATCTCATCACTAGGGGCATATTCAATTTCTCATATAACACTCAGTATCCTACAATGTTTTCATGGTTATCTAAAATCTCTATTGGAATGTTGGATTCATCTAATCCATATCATCTGGTATTTTCTTGTCTATTGATTAGGTAATATACTTCCTATCAGTTATCATAATTGACTTATGATAGTTCTTGTCATATTTTTAATGAATACACATTCAGGCATTCTATCTCAAATTTGAAGGATCAAGCTTCATTTAGGAGATGATCTTTCTTTTTAATGGACATATTTTCAAGTGTTCTATATGGATTTCTAAGTATCAAGTTTTGTTCTAGAGATGATCCTACTCTATATGGACATATGTTAAGGTGTTCTATCTAAATTTTTTAGGATCAAGCTTCATTCTTGGGATGATCCTACTTTTTATGGATAGACATCTAAGTGTTCTATCTGGATTTCTAAGGATTAAGCTTCGTTCTGGAGATAATTTTTATCTCTTTTTAGTGGAAAGATGTTCATTTTCTTGTAATCCATATCATCTAAATTTATGAGAATTAATTATTTGTCTAACCAAGCTCAGAATCAATGTTATCTCATTAATCAATCTTCATTCCATTAAACTTGGAACCTATCTCATTTCTCATTATATGCTTCACAATTAGACTATTCTTTGAATCAATGCACTACACACAAATCATTTCAAAGAGGGACAAATATAATACCCTAAAATAGGTATCCTAAACCAATATTTCCTTAATCTACAAAATCAATTAAAATTCCTAATTCATTAGGCATTTATAGTCCTAATTGTCTATGCTTGATTTAAATATCAATTATAGAAAACCACTAATATAAAAAAAATTCTAAACCCTAATAAATTATTAATTGTCGATATATTGTCTATTTAACCCACTTAATTAATTAATTTAATTCAAAATTCCTAGCATGTTGATTAAGTCAATTTCCCTTTTGCCAAAAACACATGAAAATGAATTTATTTAACCATTTGGATTTATTATCTCACATTGCTAATTATTTGAATTTAAATATTCAAATATGAGATAATATCCAATTGATATTCCTCAAAATATCTTCTTAATTTTGGACATAGAAAGAATTAGTAAAGTGAAATCATGGATGGAAACAAACTAGTTAACTAATTCTCAACTAAATAGTTAACTCGACTCTTAATCAATCTCAATTGTTTGTCTGATTTGATCTCTACCATTCATTTATCTAGGTTGTTTATACATTTAGAACTTCAATCTCTCATTAAGAAGGTGCAAATTTATGAGTATTAAAACTCCACTAAATTTGTGCCCGAGTCATTGTGAATCATTATTATTTGAATTGTGTACATGTTCATGCTCATCTTATATTTTACTTGCATTCACACTAGATAAGATTGTTATTTACTTCCTTAGATTAGTATTTGCACATATAGCTTACAAATAATCCTCATTGCCTTTAAAAACTACAAATTATAGATTAATCATGCACTTCTTCACAAATGATTCATTCTAATTAGGTCTATAGTCATTGAGCTCTTGGTGAGAGAAATTATTCAAACTCTAGTTAGATAGAACAAAATATGTTGATAGGGTCAAAGCACAAACCTATTTCACCCTTTTGTGAAGGAAAAGGCTAACAAGAGTATAACTATTCAACTTCAATGATATAAAACTGGTATTATTATTTAGAATTTCAAAATTAAGTAAACTAATGAATTGTGTAGAAATTGATCAAGTTTAGGATTATAATTTTTAACAATTATTTGGATAAAGAATTGATATATTTTCATAATTTTTATAGATATTTTTTTAGTTGTTGAAAAATGCTAAAAATTAGGGGTCTAGCTCCCACCACAAAACTATATGGAAATAAACTTATTTCCCTCTAATCTTAGACTATGTTATAGATAGGATATATATCTAGAACATTCAAAAATGAAATTGTGTTTAGACTTATATTTTCACTTTTATAATCATTCAAAGTTCAACTCACCTAAAATCAATAGTTTTTACTTCCTGCCACATTTTTCAAAAAAAATCTATTCTAAGAAGAATAAAATCTAGAAGAGGAGTCTCTCCTCGAGAACATCATATAAGTTTTAAATTTTCATGATATGATTTTTTTTTTTTTCTTTTTCAAAATTGACATCTTTTTTAGTGTTAAAATATGTATTTGTAGAATTTTAAAATTATAATATATTATATATAATTGAAACACTATAAAGTCTATATGATAATATTCTTGAGTTTGTGCTCTATAAATTGATATTTATAAGTTAATAAAAATATATCATAAACAATAGTAAGATTTATTGAAACATCATTTTTCTAAAATTATTATATTTGTTTAGTAATTGGATACAAACTAGTATAAAACATGAATTTAATAGATATTTCCAATTGAAAAAGTGTGACACCATATATAACTTAGCTAGAAAGAATTTATCTAGATCATATCTTTGAAAAAAATTGATTTTTAGAAAGAAATACTCAAATTTAGTTGTTTTGATTAGTTAGCTTAAAAGGTGACATAACTTTGTACTTTTATTTGTCAACATTCTTGGATTCTTTGTGATGAATAATCTGATATTCATTCATGGATGAAACTAGCATAGAATAACTTTGTTGAAGTGTGTGCCTTACAACAATTAGCACATTTAACACTATTTATCCTAACATCATTTACATCAATTAGAGCACATCATATCCTATTATCATTATAAGCCACAAGAGAATCCTATGATATAAATTCCTTTAATCTAAGACATCTACATAGTGACATCAAGCATCATCCTGAACTATATATTTTTTGTTGCACTAGTGGTAATACTTATGTTGGGCACCCCAATATCTAGTTTTTCTTACCTTGGTCGTGATGTATGCATCTACCTACCAACCAAATGTATTGGGTAAGTTTGAGCCTCAAAGTCAATCTTATGACCAATGGGAAAGGAACAAGACATGCCAACATCATTAACTGTGCAACATACCATCCTTCACTCATTAATTACATATTATAAAAATATTAAAAAAATACCAAAAAAAAGATGTACAAAGTATTGAATCAAAAATAAGAAAATATAAATAGAGTAAGTAGGTTAATGCCACTCATTAGTAGATCAAGGGAAAATAAAAAACATCCAAAAAAAAATCCTAGATCCACCAATATTATACTAAATAATTATTTCAACAATGGGAGATGTTATTTTATTTTATTAGTTTCTTTTAGTTCAAGAATAAATATTTATTTGTTCCAATCCACTTCTTCCATTTAAACAAATCATTATTCTTTCTTTGTATTGATTCATTTTGGAAACAATTAGAGTATTTTATTTTTAGTTTTTGAAATTCCATATCTTTATGAATTCAATGAATCATATGTCAATAATATTAAATTCATGAATTGGATTACTACCATTCATGTCATTCTTTGTCTTAAACATATGCGATGAGAAAAAACTTGAAATATATTATAATATATTCCATAATATTAAATAACATGATTAAATTGAATTTAGAGTGTTATATTTTAGTAACATTATTTTATCTTTATAATTATAATATTTATATTATTTTTTAAATATATTTGATTCACTGTACTAAATGTCAACAATATTGAATACTTAAATAAAACTTTACTACTTTTGTATCTAGAAGAAATTTATAAATCTTCTTGACAGGGATCCCTCCTCTAAAATTGTTCTTTGAACCAGATTTGGTTTCATTAAAGATTTTTTATTAGCAAATGAGAATGGGTGTAAATCTATTTCTTAAAAGAGAAATTTGATGAATAGAAACCGTGCGCAAAAACAAAAAATAAAAATAAATCTTTATTCCTCCTCTTAAGTGTATCTAATATAATTGAAACATTAATTAAAAATGTCGAATGCCAAAAGAACTATGTACACTCGATATATTCTTTACCAGCACTAATTAAATCTTGAGCAATCCCAGAATGACAGAAGCCTGACACGATGCATAGCTTCTTGACCATAGGCATCAGATGGGCCTGCATGAGAGATAGGTGCATTCAGCTGGGCCCATATTATTCATCCCCTTCCTGAGTAGAGAGGAACTTGGCCTCATTTTATTCTAACTTAACGAGAATGCGATTACTATTTGATAGCTGACATAATGTACTTTGTAGAAAGAGCTCACATAATCCTTATTCCCTTTAGATGGCCACTGACGTCATAGCATATTTCTTTCGGCTCCTTATTACAAAGCCCTGCTAGTGACAGCTGAGCTTTTTTCTCATTTTGTGTCTGTATTCCGATGCCAGGCTACTGACAAATTGGTCCATATTCTGATATCCTGCCGTGACAAATGAGCATCCGTTGTGGTTTTGTAATCATATATATGACATGAAAACTCCTCTTAGTTGGCATCAGTTGTGTTTATTTGAAAGATTTGCTTTTGTGTCCGGAGCTGGTTGAGCAAGTGTTCTCAATATGGAGCAACATCCTTATGGTCCTTATGGATCTTCTGGTGCTACCGAGCTGTATGATGCTTATGGATCGTATGGTTCTACAGAGCTTTATGGTGCTTTTGAACCATATGGCACCACCTAACCATATGACACTGTCACGACTCAATTTTCGACATGTTTTTGCGATTGACTTTTTGAATAAGACTATGTATGACTCGACTTGAGTCAAATACTTTATAAACTTTGATTAGAATTCTATCATGGTAATGTTAATTATTTTGTCATTATGATAAGTCATTATATGTTGAGTTTATGAGATATCGACATGACAGTTAAAATTTTGACTTCATTTATATGTTTATATTTGATGATGAATGTTGAATGTCTTAAAAATTGTATTTAAGATATTATTTATTATGATGATGACATTACTAATGCATTGGGTGATGTTGAGTTTGTGAGTGTGTAGGTACTGAAGGCGGAATGATGGTTGAGGTAGAGGAGTTTAGCTCCTTGGCAGGGTTGGCCAAGAATTTTTATGGTGTAGCCGCACACACACACACACACACACACTTAAATTTTAACTGAATTTAAATCATTTGCTTTGAATTTTAATTTATCTAGATGAATTAAACATTGAAGTATTTATGAGTAGCATAAATGATTAAAAGATTTAGTTATTACTTCTTTTGAAAAAAAAATAATAATAATAAATTATGTAGATAGTCTATTTAAAAATAACTAAAAAATTATAAACTCAAATTAGAAAGGTAATAAATAGTTGTTTTAAATTGGAGAAGCTTTAAATGATAACAAATAGTTTTCAAAGTTTAGATGATAAAGAAGACGTGATCATGAGTCAGTTTAAAACTATATTGAATAGAACTATTTTTTTTAATTTTTTATTTTAAATATCATCAGTCAAGTGGCAACTTTACCTGTTGATTATTGTGTTAGTTGCAAATATTATGGATCGATCTCTGGCATGAAGAAGAGACTGAATTTTTTTTACAAGATAACAGGCGGATTTAAGGGATGGAATTGCAAGAAATGGAGATTGGAACAATTTTATTAAAGAGCAACCGATTAAGGAGAGGGGGGGATTTTCTAAACAGTAGAAGCAAATGTTGTTGGAAAGGGAGAAAGAGCTGTAGCAAGGCAAGAAAAATGTGAGAGCTATATAGACTTGGAAAAAAAAATATAGCAGAAAATTTAACTTGTTCTGGGTCAGGAATCAAACCAAAGCAGGTTCTTTTACTGTTTTATTTTTAATTCCATACATTTGCTGTAAATTCTCTTCCTTAACTTGGACAGTGTTGGAAAAAAAATCAATTTTGCAACATTGTTTGAAGTATTGTAAATTGTTGTGTGTGTGTGTGTGTGTGTGTGTGTGTGTGTGCGTGCGTGTGTGTGTAGCTGAATGTGTAGGAGTATAGCTGTATTTGAACTTACATTTCTTTTAGTTTGGAAAGTAGACATGTTTATTATTTTATTGTTTATTAAGACCCCTTTTTCCACGCATAGAATTGGCATAAGTAGTAGAAAATTTGTTTCATGTCCCCTTTTCAAATATTTAAAAATAATAATCTTTGCTAAGGCAGGTAGGCCCAAAAAGGTGAAGTTTCGGAAAAAAGGGGATAATCTTTGGAAGATAATGGACTAATAAATGAAAATTATTATTAAAATATGTTTTATTAACCCCTCTTGGACGTGAGTTAGGGTTATGCCCTCTTTTAAGGGGTTTGGAGGCATTTTGGGCTCATTCCAGAACTTGATTTTTGCTCATTTCTTTGTTGTTCTTCAGAGGCTGCCAAACCTATGGAGAAGGAGACCCAAGAATGGGAGTTTGCAGGTTTTTAGGAAGGCCAAGGACGGGAGTTTGAAGCCTTTCCATGTGCATGCTCATGCAGAGTTTGCCTTTGTGCTGAACAGTG
Organism: Cupressus sempervirens; assembly: GCA_028749045.1. NCBI lineage: Eukaryota > Viridiplantae > Streptophyta > Pinopsida > Cupressales > Cupressaceae > Cupressus > Cupressus sempervirens. The sequence goes on from CM053792.1 coordinate 922,393,881, forward strand.
CAGATTTGTGGGTTTTCGAGTGTGTTTTTTGTAAGAATTTGGTGTTTGCGGTTGAGTATTTCATATCAGTTTGGGTTGCTGCTGTATTTTAGACTTTTAGATGTTAAAATAGAGCTGAATATATGTATTTGATCATGATTATACTTCTGTGATAGGTTATTAGTATTTTTGTGGTGTTTCTGGGCTATTCTATATTGTTTTCGGGAGCCCGATAAGCATTATTTTTATCCTCCATTTGGGAGTTGTTGTGTAAATGTCATACAGATCTAAAAATGTCATTTTGTAGGCTGTTATGCTGCTGAAATTTCTATAAAAATGTCCACTTTTAGATTTACTAATAATATGTGAAGCTATGAAATTTTTGGCACTATTTCCGGCATACCCGATTTGGGGTTTATTGAGAAATTGGTGGATCTTTGAAAGATTGGTTGTTTGATCTTAAAGATCTGATTAGAGGCTTGAAATATCATTTAAAAATTAGAAAAGGGACATTTTAGTGGTATTAGAGCTATGATCTTGCCAGCTTGAGGGTTTGTAGAAGTTTGCATGTCAGTTTTGACAACTACCCAAATCTTGCATGTCAAAATTTATGGTTGCATGCTACTTCTAATCATTTGCATGTTAGTTCTTGGTGAATTTGGTAGTTGCATGTTGCTTCTAATCAGTTGCATGTCAAAATCTATAGTTGCATGCTACTTCTAATCATTTGCATGTTAGTTCTTGGTGAATTTGATGGTTGCATGTTGCTTCTAATCAACTGCATGTCAAAATCTATGGTTGCATGCTACTTCTAATCATTTGCATGTTAGTTCTTGGTGTTTGAAGAAGTTATAACCTATTGGGGTTACACACTACTTTATCCAGAATGGACAGGTATAGTACAAAGTCTCAGAGGACACGATCTTGGACAATTGATATCCAGAGTCAGAACAGTAGAAAGGATGAGATCTATTAGATTTCCACAATCCATGCTAATGTGCTGTCAAATTTCTGGATTTGATTGTGTATAATTTTTTTACATTTAGAAATTTGACAGCACAGTAGAAAGGATGGTTATTTAGACATTCGAGATAAACTTAGGAAAATAAGCCATGACATGTCTGAACAGTTGGTTGAGCACCACCGTATGATGAATGACATGTTATCTGACCCAGCTAAGGCGGATAAGTTGACCAAATTTTTATTTGGCAGATTTTCTTACAGGGTAGGTGACACAATTACCAAGAACTTGCATGAGGAGTTTGAGAAACTAGCTTATAGCTAGGCAGAGGTCTCAGATTCTACTCTGCCATAGGAGGTAGTGAGAAAGGATATTACACAGATTGATAGTAATGGTCAACTTGATACTCAAATTGAGACAATTGTATACAGGTCGTTAAAGGGTGATATCACGGGTATTCGGGATGGTATAGTTACAACAGGTAGTGACTACAGCATAGTGGGTTCAGATGATGATTATGAGGATGTTGTTGTGCATGATGGTGAGATACCTGGTAGAGATGAGCAAACATTGAGCATTCATGACTTTGCTAAGAAAGAGTACCAGGCACAGTTAGATGCTTCGTCACATGAGGTTGAGGCTGGTAGTACTTCACACGATTTGTACAGCCAACTGAAAGTCAAAAAAGATAGTATTATGACTTCATTATCTCATCATGATAGGTATGTGGAGTTAGTTGGTATTGGTCATATTACTCAAGTAAGGATTTTGCTTGCGTTACCAGCTGATTCTAGTTTACAGATATGGACTCGAGATTGTTATATTGGCATTTGGGATTTAGTTGACTGGAGATCTTTAACACTTTTTCGTAGCAGCATTTGTTTGGGTGCTATCATGGATTTGATTAGCAGATTGCACGGTGTTGTCTTTTCTTGTGCTAGCAGCTTGTCTGATGTTGGTATTAGTTTTTATACACCAGTGTTGGGCTTTGTTCATATATCCAGTCGACCATACTTGCTGGAATGTGTTGACGATCTTTCATATTTGGCAGTGTGTACAGATGAGTCGTAGGATCATATTGGCATTGATGACATCCAGGAGGATGCAGTGGGTAGTTTTGAAGACTTAGTTTCCTTGGGTACAAAGGAGTTGGATAGTAGTGCTACAGTTTTTGATACTTCGAATGTTGATATGAGCTTTAGAGTTGATTCACAATATATGGATGGTAATACTCTAGAGACTAGTAACTTTGAGGATACTCCTTTAGACAGTGCATCAGAGGAGGTTTGTAGGAGACAGTCAAGCCAGTGCCATCATGTGTCTAATCAGTTAAGAGTTAGTGAGAAAGACATTGCTATCGCTTGCCAACATTTCAATGCTGCTCGTCAATTGTTAGCAGTTTATGGATGGGGTTCTCCTACTAGTGATGAGTAGGGAGGCAGTTATCTTTCCTTGACAGAGTTCCACTCTTTATGGGAGGCTATCCAGATTCTGAGATAGGATTATATGCAGTTGGTAGCTAACAGAGATTATCTTATGGAGTGGGGCAGTACATCATATGATGTATTGTTGGCCAAGGAAGATGAGGTGAGTGAGCTTACTGAGCAGCTTGAGGTGACTTTTGAGATTCTTGAGAGTACATAGTTGGCTTTCAAGGAGTCACAGTTTCATTTGACTAAGGTGACCATGGAGTTAGAGAAACTATAGTCTTTACTAGATTCTGTACAGTCACAAGCTGTGGTGCCTGATGATCCGAGGATGTTCATGGTCGAGATTGTCAAAGATAGTGGAGATGGGGATGCATCCATCCTTGATACTAACATTGGCATATCGGGTTCATCCCCACTAGAGTCAGGTTTAGTTGAGTTGGGTGCTGCAGCAGATTGTTGTGGTATACCTGACATGGGGGTGACCTCTAGCACTAATGGCACGAAGACTAGAGATGTTGTATCAGAGACCATGTGTGATGTTGGTGAGCTGACAGTTGGCATGGTTCCTACTAGTAATACTACTCCCTTGGCGATGTCTTTAGAGGTAGTAGTCAGTTCCAACTTGGTTAGTGATCGATTGCAGTTAGTTACATCTAGATTGTAGTCTGAGCCACTGACTGAGATTGGCACATTCTATCAGCATTACATTGTGAGGTATGCTCATCAATTTACCTTTGATGACCATGTTGATGAGATGGTGATACAGAGATGTACTTTGGTTCCTAGTGCTTATCATTAGTTATGGGATAGTTTGATGCCTCAGGATGAGAGTTATGATGGGCATGACATGGCAATAGGTTCTGCAGTTGACAGCTTGATAATACGTGACTTAGAGTAGGAGTCTTGGAGTGATGCTTCAGCGGGTGTTGTTATTGATTCTACTCCTTTGGCTATGACATCTCCTAACTTAGGCTGTGATCAGTCATAGTGGGTTGTATCACTTGTTCATGGTGAGCTATTGACTGATGTTGGTTTTTTTTATCAACATTATATTGTAAGGTATGTACATCAGTTAGCATTTGATCCTTGTGTTGAGGAGTTGATGGTAGGAAAATTTGGTTTGGGTTCCAATTCTTGCTGTTTATCTTGTGATGGCTTTTCACTATCAGGGGTGCATGGGAGTTATGGTTATGAGACAGTGGTCGATGATCTATAGAGTTGTGTTGATTGCTGGAGTTGTACAATGTGTGGATTCTCCATACCTGGTACAATTTCATTCGGGAGCATTCACCATTGTTGCAGAGTTGGATTGTACATTCCATATAGGCCAGTGGAATGCATTGATGGTATTCACTATGTTGGTAGTTTAATTTGTCCACTTTACTTGGGTTTTGATTTTCTAAGAGTTTGTGTCTCATGGGTTTCTGACTGTGGAAGTTGTGACTTTGGAGTTTGGTTGAGTAGTAATTGTCAGTTTGATTATGGATTCTTCTTGGTTATATTGCAGAGGATATTGCAGGAGGCTGTGTTAATTGACAAGAGTATAGTTCATGACTAAATTTTGGACCCAGGTGGATTGATTGGTTTATTTTTCAGCCATTTCTTGAGGACAAGAAATATTTGGAAGGGGAGGACTTTTCATGTCCCCTTTTCAAATAATTAAAAATAATAATCTTTGCTAAGGCAGGCAGGCCCAAAAAGGTGAAGTTTCAAAAAAAAGGGGATAATCTTTGGAAGCTAATGGACTAATAAATGAAAATTATTATTAAAATATATTTTATTAACCCCTCTTGGATGTGAGTTAGGGTTATGCCCTCTTTTAAGGGGTTTGGAGGCATTTTGGGCTCATTCCAGAACTTGATTTTTGCTCATTTCTTTGTTGTTCTTCAGAGGCTTCCAAACCTGTGGAGAAGGAGACCCAAGAATGGGATTTTGTAGGTTTCCAAGAAGGATAAGGATGGGATTTTGAAGTGTTTCCATGTGCATGCTCATGCAGAGTTTTCCTTTGTGCTGAATAGTGCAGATTTGTGGGTTTTTGGGTGTGTTTTTTGTAAGAATTTGGTGTTTCCGGTTGAGTATTTCATATCAGTTTGGGTTGCTGCTGTATTTCAGAATCTTAGATGTTAAAATAGAGCTGAATATATTTATTTGGTCATGATTATACTTCTGTGATAGATTATTAGTATTTTTGTGGTGTTTTCGGGCTATTCTATGTTGTTTTCGGGAGCCCGAAAACACAAATCTATGTCATCATTTATGATACCAAAACCTGTTTTGGTCAAATCTCATTTCTTTATCAAAACTCAATTTTTTTCAAAAACTAAATATACCTTTTTATAGATCTTAGATTCAATATCATCATTATATAAATTTTTGAGTGCTTTGATTAGTTATACTATGTTATAACCTCAAAATATTATAAGTTGATATTTCAAAATTTCAAAAGATGCTCTCTCAAAAAAGGGAAAAAATAGTAAATCATATCAAAAAAATTAAAAAATTATATTTATCTCTACAAGAGAGAATTCTCTTCACGAATATGTAATTTTATTCAAGAAGGTATAGATTTGATAAGGAAGTTTTGACGGGAGGAAAAAACTATTGGATTTTGATAAGGTCGAACTTGAGTACTTATAACAAAGAAAATATACATCAAAAATAGTTATTTCTTTTTTTGTTCACTAGCTATACATGTCATCTATAAGATATTGTCAAATCAGAACAAAAAAAGATGATTTGCATATACTTGTTTGACGGGAATTACACCCTATATTTTTTACAATTAAAAAAGGGACTTCAAAATAAAATAAAATGAATAAATTCTTACTCAAAAAAATTATAAAAATTATAGGCATAGAATTCATGCAATTCTACACATTTCATCAGTTTACATCGTCTTCATATTTTAAACACAAATACCCTTTTTTTTTTATTAATGTTGAACTGTCACATTCTGATATCCTATTTCTTTATAAAATGTGACACATGTTTATGCTTTTACCCATATGACATATGATTTTGATTTTGGATTTTCTTTTATGTATATATAATTATTTGGAAGTTTACCTTCAAAATGTACAAGGTTTAGAAATCTTAGTTGGGATGGTGTAAACGAGTAGAAAATATATCTACCATCCGAATGGAAAACTATGTTTTAGATTATTACTAAGAAACATTGGACATCAATTTAAAATGGTAGAATGGATAAGTATGGTTATTTGGGAGAATAGTTAAGTTATTATTTATTCTTTAATCTAGTAGAGTTATTTTGTATATGCTACATTGCCAATGTATTTTATGTTCATTGAGATCCATGAGGTTGTATTGGGAGTAAAAGAAAAAAATAAATAAGTGATTGTTGGGAAGAGTGTTGAATGTGGACTCAAAGAGGAGGATAATTTTGGAGAAACTTATATTTTTATTCCTTATATATGTTGGAATATTAAAATATGGAAAGAATACTTATGAGAGGGGGGGGGGATCAAAAGTATCACAGTTTAACCAATAAAACTTTTAACTGAAAGTAAATTGCATGCATGTAAATACATAAAGTAAACATGAAACTAAGACATGCATCAACAAAACATAGCACTGGAATTTGGTAACCCAGAAACCCTCTAGAAATAAGAAGGTAAAACTAGGGTTGAGATGATACCCACAAAAATCACTACAGTAATATTGTTCAACCACTTCTGATGGTCTACCCTGTTAAAGGCCTGCCCTATTAAAGGTTTTACACTGTGTCAATAGTGACCTAGTTAAAGTATTTACAAACACTTAACATGAAGTGTCACCCTGTTAAAGGATTTAATCACCTTTTGTTAAGGATCTACAAATAGCTGTTAAGAAAACCTATCTACATAGGATTTCCTTTCTAATACAATGGTAAGAGAGTATTAGGTATTATAAACTTGATAGTTTGCAATCCTCGATTTCTGAATACAAGCACTTGTTCTGGCTCTCTCTCTGATTTCGATCCTTTCAGATCTATTTTTTGTTCTTTTCCTTTACTTTCTTATGATCAATTGAATATCAAATTGTTGTTCTTACTCTCTATGTCTTCTTTCACTGAATTCCACTATGTTTTCCCCTTAACACTTTTCTCCTTCTTTTCATCTCTATTACAATGAGACTTTCGTCTTCCTTAAAAAGACTTCGAAGACTATGGGTTAGATATGGATCTACAATCCACATTGAATCTCAATTTCTCGCTCAATACTTGCCTTTTGCTGATTGGTTGCATGCCTTTCCAATTTTCTAATTGGCTGTATGCAGATTGCATAGGAAATATAAAAGATTCATTCTTATCTCTAGATCTTTCGAGATTTACCTTATGTCAGCTACAAAAATGGTTTACTTCATAGTTTGTGTAATTACAAACTTTTATGCTGATATTCTGAGTTACTTGGCTCATGAAACATTACTAATGCTCGACACATGCTATTTTTTGGATAGCTCGACACCTAGACAAAACTATATCACTTAGTACCTTATATTACTTGGCACTTGATATCACTCGACACTTGATATCACTCGGCACTTGATATCACTCGACATGTGATATTACTCGGCACTTGATATTACTCGGTACTTGATATCACTTGACATGTATAGTGAAAAATGGTTAAGTGTATTGACACTCAGCTATCAAAATTATTCTTTAAACCAACAATCTCCCCCTTTAACATGAGTGGTAAAAACACTTAACTAAGGTCCAGTGATCTTGACATTATTTCATGCATCCTCTTATTTGCTTCAAAAATTGTAAGAACAAATAATAATATACCTTATGACTCCCTGTGAGTTGATTATGTCTTGTACACTTAGTGACTTCTATCCTGTTTCTACATTCTGACCAATATGTTATATCAAAATTTGTCAAAATTCTCCCCCTTTCATCATACTTACCATTTCATTCTGTATCTCCTTCTTAGCTTATATCTCTGCCATACTTAATCTCTACTTAACTTAATCTTTACTTAACTCCCCCATACTTATTCTCCCCCTTTTTAACACTATATCAAGGGTTCTATAGGGAAATGCCATACTTGGCAAAAAATGTACTATTTACTTCAAGGAGTACCTTCAGAGCTACATCCCAATTTTCTAGTGCAACATCCAATGACTTATACTGGATGGCAATCTCTGCTGCTAGGTGTACAAGTCCATCAGATGTAGAAAGACTGGGGTCTTTCTTGAGGAATCTCTCTACATTCATCTGCTCCTTGTGAAGTATTTCCAAATGAGGAGTAATAGAGGATTGAATTTGCATCAATTTGGCTTTGGTGGTTGCCTCCTCTACTGCTAAGACAGCTAAGTCTCTTTGTGTGTGAAGTGATTAGGCAAAATGCTTCTCACTTTGAGCTGGATTTGTAGGGAGTTGCATGCTAGAAATCTTCAGATTTCTCTCCAAGCTCAGCATTTTCTGACTAGTGTCCTATGTGAATGTGAAAAAATCACACAACTTGTTGTACAGGGAAAGTATGTTTCCAAGTATAGTTTTGACTGTTTCAATTTTCTTAGCCAACTCCACTTGTGATACTGCTATATCACCAGATATTTTCTTATTTACCTTGCCTTGGAACTTTCTTTCTGACAATTCCAATAATTTTGCATTTGTTTCCTAGTCTTCACTAGTCACCTGGTCAACTATATCAGATAGTTTCTCTATAATTGGCCTTGACTCATCTAGAGATAGTAAGCAGAAAGCTTCTGTGAATATGTCTTTGATTTCATTTAAGGTATGCTTGTTCTTGTGTTCTCTTCTTAGTGCTTCTTGTCTCCTTCTTCTGTCTAATGCACTCTAAATTTCATTGATCTTCTCTTTAGTGAGAGTGTTGGATTTATAGTATGGAATCTTTATTTCTTCATCAAGCTCAAGAACTCCATAGTGAAGTTTCCTGACTGCCTTTGATGAGCTCAAGCCTGGTGTCCTAATTTGTAATGGTAACCTATCAGTGCTTGACTGCTAAAGAGTCTGTGTTGGAGTACCAAATTTGGGTAATGCAACCAATGTTTTTATTGTAGACTCCTCCTTCTTACTTGTCTCATCTTTTTCTTCAGCTTGTTTATCCTTTTGGTGATCACTAGGTGGGGTTGAACTTACTAGTTGTTCAGATGTTTCTTTAACTTCCCGTGCTACTGTACTCAGCATCTGAAGTGTATTAGTGACTACACTTGGTGGAGGTGGTGGAGGAAGGAATAGAATACTAGTAGGTTGTATCGTCAAAGGTGGTTCTTATGTTTTCACCTTGACTGCCTTTGTTTTAGCTACTAGATTCTGCAATTCATCAACACTGACCAATATAGGATTTGAACACAATTTTGCTACTAGTGTTGATTGGTCAAGGATTTCTAAATCCTCTATAGTTAATAGATTGATGTTTGGACCAGAAGTGTCTGTAACATCCTTGATTTTGAAAATCTCTACAGGCATAATGATGGCATGAGGAGGACTAGGAGGTGATAGCTACGTGTCTTGCACACTTTGATCTTGTTGCTCAGCTGTATCTTTCTCTTCCTCTTTCTCCTCTGTATGTGCCTCTTCATCTTCCTTTTCTTCTTCAACCTTCTTCTCGACTTGTTCCTTTTCTTTTTCTTTAATTCCTGATGCCTTCATCTCCTTTTTCTTGGCACTTGCCTACACCTTATATTCTTCATTGTAAACATCTTCTATTTTCTTGTAAACTATCTTCCACAATCTTGTGGATTTTGTAACTACATCCTCAATTCTATTCTGCAAAATGCTAAAAGCTCTATGTTTGGGAGTGAATCTATTGTTATGCCTCTTAACTGTATTTGTTACTTGATCCTTAGTCAAATCAAACAACAATCTGGCTAATGTTGATTTCCTTATCTCCCTTTCCATTTGCAAACAAAAATGCCATTTATCCTCTACAATTTTGTACAATTCCTTAGGCATTGATTCATCTAACTCTAGAGGTGTGTGCTTATACTCAGCCATCATAGCATACACTGATTCCTCTAATTTATTTTGTTCCTCCTTGGTGAGCTTAGAAAAATTTAGGTTCTTTAAACCTTTCAAATCATCATTCTTAATCTTTGTACATAATTTATCAATAGTAGTCTAAGGTTTGTGACTTACCACTTGAAATTGGTTGTTGTCCTCTGACTCAGTCTTCTCTTCATCTGTTTAAGGCTGGGCAACAAATTCTCTTTTCTTCATTGGCTTGGTAGTAGTCTTCTTTGAAGCTTTCTTCTTCTCTTTTGCCTCCTCTTGGGTTTTTTGTGTTGCAGCCCTTGTAGTAGGTCTCTTTGGTGCAAGAGTAGCTACTTTCTTTCCCTTGGGTTGAGGAGCAGGAGGAGTTGTGGCCTTTCTTTTTGTGACCTTGGTTCTAACTTGTGCTTCCTCGACTTCTTCTTCCTTAGTACTTTCCTCTTTATCTTCTCCTAACCCTTGAGTCAGACCTTGAGGTTCATCTCCCTCATCTTCAATGTCTTCTTCTTCCTCTTCTGCTGTTCTTTCTCCTTCAACACCAAATTTTCTCTTGATTTTCCTTACCAATTTTTCTTTCTTCTTTACTGCTAAGGAAGTCTTCAAATCTATTATTACCCTTGATTTTACAACATCATAAGTTCTAAATGATTTTGCATTCTTATCAACTTCTTCTGCAAGGAGGGTTGTTATTGTTGTAGAGGCTTGATCAATATCGAGTTCATAACCTAGTGGCCTAAGCCATCTCACCCTAGGTATGACTGCTTGTATATAGGTATAATAAATATCTACAAGAAAGCAAATTTTTTTTTCATATTTCTCAATCAATGAGACTGGAATCCTCATTCTTTGTTTCATGGACTGTTTGAAGTCCTCAAAGTAGCTAGTCATTTGGGCATCAAAATTATCACCCATCTGTTCAATATATCCAATGATTTGTTCAACAATTATTTTGTCTAGATTCCATTTTACCTTACCCACAGAAGGGAATTCTTTCATCAGATAGAAAAACATGCACACCAAAATTGATCCAAATTTGCACTAAGCTCCCTTGCTCTTCCTTATAGTTCCTAGATTCTCATTAATCTGTTGAAACATGAGCTCTGCTAGATCATAGGTATGATCCTTTTTAACCAATTTTTATGCAACATCAACTGCTATACAAGGCATACTATTTTACCTGCTTAACTGATAGAATTTGTGTGAAATGATTCTCATAGCAAAATCTAGTAGGGGTTCTATGATTGTATCAATAGTCATTCCCCTATTGTTCCATTTAGCATTAGTATTTTTCTCTATTACTTCCTTTTTATCACTACACAGGGTCTTTGGCTGATCTAGGGTTGGAATACCAGTAACCCTAAGAACAATTTTCTTGGTAAATTTCATTGGCCCTGATTCTAACCAAAAGGCTCCATCATGTATTCTACTCAAAACTATGTGTACCCATTCAACTTTGAAAACAATCAAAAACTCTAGAATTTTGGTCAATCTTTTTCTCTCAACTATTGAGAACTCATCTTTCAGTATTTTGTTCTCACATAGCTTGTCATATGCATTGTAAATTTCTAAATCTCCTATGGCTCCAATTTTGTAGTTATAGCATCTACAAACATCTTGGAACATGACAACTTTATCAAAAATAACTGATAATGCACTTGTGGGATCATTCTTGTATGCAACTTCTCGAATGGGCTTGAATTCTGGTTGCTTAACTTCATTACTAACAAACTATATTTCATGACTCTCCTTGCCCTTAGTGGTTCCAAACCCAGATGCCACTATTTTCCAAACTAGGGTTTACAGTTTAAACAAGGTTATAAACACTACATAGCTCGACACATAATTAAAATACCTTAAATTGATGAGACTCATGCTGAATCACTATGGAAATCTTTTGTAAATGGCTTATGAGTTGAACTTGATCTTTTGTGCTCTTCTCGTCTTTGCTTCGCATTTGAATGGTGAGAAGTGATCGAAAATCAAACTATGTACCCTTCAAAATAGAGCAATTAATGTTTAGTATGCTGACAACTGTCTACTCGGCACTTGAAGGATTTCAACATGACTTGGCACCCATTGTGTTTCACTTTGCTTGGCTCCCATTGATACTTTCATAGCTCGGCATCAACTATCAACTTGGTTGCTATTAGCAACTCGGCACTTGAAGACAACTTTGACAGATTTTAACTTAGCATCTTTGCTTATGTTGATTTCTTCTTTGCAGTTCTTCTATGTCTTGGGACTGATGTATGATATAACTTAGTATATTAGTCCCACACACCCATTCTTTCTTAATTAGATGAAGTGTGATCACTTGACCCATTAGGTGAAGTGATCTCTACACTTGATGTGTTGCACTCATCTTTCTTCTTCCATGTCTTATTCATCTCACTTCTAATGTGTTCAACATCTATCTTTTCCTTTCCATTGTTGAACTCAGAACTTGGTGCCTTTGACCTTGTTGGGCAATTCCCACTGATATGACCAGTTTTCAACCAACTGAAACATGTGATTTGATTCAACCATCTCTTATAGTTCCCCTTAAAATGTGTTCTTATGCAATTTTGGGGTATATGTCCATATTCTTGACAATAGTGACAACTGTACTTGGTGTTATAATCCTGACTTTCATTCCCTTTTGTTCTTGCTGGCTGATTTGATGTCCACATTGGCTTTGATCTGCATTCAAAAGCTCTATGTCCATATTTCTTGTAATTATGACAACGACCCTCAAATCTTGATGTCTTAATAGTCTTGGTTCTACATTCATGTGCTTGATAACCTTGCTTCTTGCACTTATGACAATAGTTTACACTCTTAGGCTTATCATGCTGATGGGCATTCTTACTTCTACATACATTAGATGTATGTCCTTTCTTTCCACAAAAATGACATGTAGGTTTGACATTTTTACCTTTGTCACTTCTTTGTTCAGCACTCTTTGATGATTCTCCAACTTCAATACTGTTGTATCCAAGTCCTGATGTATCATGGGTTGATCTTGGGGATTTTAGTAATTGCTCAAAATACTTGATAGCTTCATTGGGTTTGTTGAAGCTTTTTGAAATTTCCTTTTCTCTTCTCAAGTCATTCTACAATTGTTCATTCTGCATCATCAGTGTAGAGATCTCAATGTCTTTCACATTGAGTTCATGATGAAGGTTCATCATTTGGGCAAGTGTATCCATCTGCATGTTTGAGATCCTTGTTAATTCAATACATTTTTCTTCAAGTCTATTTGCAAGATTTTTTTTGTCATTTTCCATCATGACTTTATCTTCAACTACTCTTTTCTTTTGTTCAGTGATTTCACATAACATTATGGCCTATGATTCATGTTCCATCTTGAGATATCTTATCTTATCTGCTTGAACTTTGTTTTTCTCCATCAGTTCTGCAATTGCTGCGTCAAACTCCTTAGTGTCTCCATTGGCAAATGCATTTGTTGTATCAATCTCCTTGTAGTTTATCTCATTTTCAGCTATGGCTAAATCCTTCCTTCTTTTCAAGGAATTTCTCAATTTATCTCTAGCTTTCTCCAAGCTATGCAGAGCAAGTTGCAAATCTATCACCTAGTTTTCAATGATCTTTCCGAGTTTGAAAACTTCCATCTTTAGATCTTTTCCTTCAAGCTGTTAGGATTTTTCTTGTGAAAGCCTTGATGCTTTGATACCAATTGTTGGAATATTCAAATATGGAAAGAATAGTTATGAGAGGGGTGGGGGGGGGGGGGGGGGGTGTGAATCAGAAGTATCACACTTTAACCAATAAATTTTTTAACTAAAAGTAAATTGCATGCATGTAAATATATCAAGTAAACATGAAACTAAGACATGCATCAACAATGCATAACACTGGAATTTGGTAACCCAGAAACCCTCTAGAAATAAGAAGGTAAAACTGGGGTGGGGATGATACCCACAAAAATCACTGTAGTAATATTGTTCAACCACTTTTGATGGTCTGCCCTATTAAAGGCTTTACACTATGTCAATAGTGACTTGGTTAAAGGATTTACAAACACTTAACATGAAGTGTCACCCTGTTAAAGGATTTAATCACCTTTTGATAAGGATCTACAAATAGCTGTTAAGCTAACCTATCTACATAGGATTTCCTTTCTAATACAATGGTAAGAGAGTATTAGGTATTATAAACCTGATAGTTTGCAATCCTTGATTGTTGAATGCAGGCACTTGTTCTAGCTCTCTCTTTGATTTTGATCCTCTAAGATCTAATTTTTGTTCGTCTCCTTTGCTTTGTTCTGGTCAACTGAATATCCAATTGTTGTTCTTACTATCTATGTCTTCTTTCACTGAATTCCACTATGTTTTCCCCTTAAAATTGTTCTCCTTCTTTTCATCTCTATTACAGTGAGACTTTCATCTTCCTTAAAAATACTTCAAAGACTAAGCGTTAGATATAGATCTACAATCCACATTGAATCTCAATTTCCCGCTCAATACTTGCCTTTTGCTGATTGGTTGCATGCCTTTCCAATTTTCCAATCGGTTGCATGTAGATTGCTTAGGAAATGTAAAAGATTCATGCTTATCTCTAGATCTTTTGAGATTTACCTTATGTCAGCTACAAAAATGGTTTACATCATAGTTTGTGCAATTACAAACTTTTATGCTGATATTCTGAGTTACTTGGCTCATGAAGCATTACTGATCTCAGCACATGCTATTTTCTGGATAGCTCAACACCTAAACAAAATTGTATCACTCGGCACCTTATATTACTCGAAACTTAATATTACTTGACACTTGATATCACTCGGCACTTGATATCACTCAGCACTTGATATTACTCGGCACTTGATATCACTCAGCATGTATAGTGAAAAATGGTTAAGTGTATTGACACTCAGCTGTCAAAATTATTCTTTAAACCAACAATATATTACCTGCAAGTCATTTACATTATACTAGTTCATGGTGCTTGGCCAAGCTCAGTAAAAATTTCATGCATATGTTTGAAATGCATTTGGTTATTATTTTATTGTTTTCCCTCTTCCACATCCTTGTGTATGTTCTACTAGACATATGTGTAAGTAGATTAGACACATAGGCTACACCAAATCTTTTTGGTCCAATCATGTCATGTTGCTAGCCTCCTCATGCTAGGGTAGGGTAGTTCTCCTTAACCGGAGAACCTCAGGGAGCTAACCACTCCATGGTTGGGCAGTAAAAATGCCTGGACTGCTCTTCTGTCTCATGATAGTAGATGGACATTGTTCTGATGGTTGGAGATGAGATTACATGCAGATGGACACTAAGGTTCAATAGTATGTTATTTTATGTGATTTATATTATATATGCTTTATATCATATGATGTACTAAAGATACATTCATGTTGACATGCAGGTTGACATAGTCTTGAAAAAAGATGTTATGTTCATATGATTCATTTCTAGCATTTATACCTTGCTTTGTATATGGTTTTATATATGGTTGGATTTTGTATTATCAAGTGTATTTAAAAAGAATGATGACATGTAATAATGAATGTGATTCCATTTTTCTCGACTATTCATCGATATGAATGTATTTTTACATCTAAGTAATGGGTATTGAATTATATAGTTATGTGAATAAATTGACTATTGACTTTTCAAATCATCATATATTTCTACATAGTTTTCTGCATCTTGAGCTTTTTCTGCATATCTGACAATTTTTGTGATTCGCAAACTTTGCAGATACTTATGAGCTTTATGGTGCTACTCAGCCATACAGTGCTACAAAACCATATGGGACTTATGAACTCTATGGTCCTATGGAACCTTATGCTACTGATGGATCTTATGGTGCTACACAAGCTCATCCCTCAACCAACAATGGCCAACCCAACTCAAGCAGTGGGAACTACTAGCCTTTCATGCCTTTTATAGGCAATGGGAACTCTTTCAATCATAATCCCTCCAGTGCTTGGGTGAAGAACAATGAGTACAACTCATTCTATCACACAATCACAATCACTTCATGGGAAGGGTCAAGAACAACAATCAGCACAACTTATTCTATCACAAAATTACAATCAATCCAACACAAGGATCAAGAAGAAAAATCAAAACAACATAGGTAGAGGGAGCACTAAAAAACAACAAAACATAGAGATCCAATCAAAGAAGACTGAGCAGTAAATTCTAGATAAACATAACTCTAGAGAAATGAGGTAATGTACATTTTCTTTTCTAACCTCTGTTTAAATCATGCTTCATTCTCCTATCTCAAATGAGATGAGGAAAGAAGTAGATGTAGATTTTGTATATTTAACAGTAATGTGTCAAGTTTCAAACATAGAAATAATCATTCTGGTTCGAAATGAAATCTGTATGTCTCAAAATTAAAAGCATTGTTAGCTATGAAAAAATAATGAAATTATATGAAACAAAAGAAATTGGAACTTTAATTCCTTTTAAATGAGGATACTAAGTGTAGTATGCATTAATCATTTAATATGATGTGTAGAGTTCAGTGATTATTTGGGGACTATGTATATTAATCATTTTATATGAAGTTGGATTTTGGAGTTTTATTTTGCAATCAACCATTAAGTATTTTACATATATTTTCAGTTCTACTTTACTTTAAAATAATATATTGGTGAATATTAGCTCTACAATTTTGTTTTTTGAAATTAAGTGGCGGTCTAAGCAAAACATCTATCTAGAGATCAGTTGGAAATCATTAGCATGAAATACCTAACACTCTTTCTAAATTTCAAAAACCCTCCTGTAAGCATAATAGTAAAGTAAGTACTACTAAAAGCAATGAAAGTATTAACAATATACATAAACTTTACCATTAGAGACAAATAAGCCAAAATACTAGTCTTGCATAAAAAACCTAATGGGTCTTGAAGGCAAAGAGAAAAGCTAACTAACATAAGCACAAAACAAAATAGAAAGCACACTAGTAGGAGGAAACCAATCAGTGGTTCCCCAAGTTTTCCAATAGCAAGCAAATCCAATCATCGACCATGAAGCCATAGAGAGAGCGAGTAGTCTCCATCTCCTTGTTGTCAATTGCACCATCCTTATCAGTCTACATGAGGAAAAGCATAGTGGCCACTGAGTGCATAACACATACTAAAAAATTAGTGAACCTATTGAACTTATCCTCCAAGTTCTCATTATTCTTGATTAGATCAACAATGGACCTCTCCAACTTCTCCACCTTTGGGTTTCCCTATATTTTCTAATTCATTTCCATTGCAGCATGTTTCTATTGAGTGCACTCACCCCCTGACGTCTTACCCTTATCTTCATCATCTCCCCTAGTGGTCTCCGCTTGGGTGTGGCTATCTAGGTTGCTCATCCTAACTAGCAAGGTGACCATTCCCTACTCCTCAACATTCTCAGATTTCTAGAATCAAGGGTAATGGTATTAGTTGCAAATTTGTTATTTCTTTAAATAGTACATAATTCTTGTCTTAATATGGATTTTAGAATGATACGGTTGGATAAAATATTGATGTTGGGTGGTAGTCACAATAACTCATTTATTTTTCATTGTAAGACTTTACTTCATTTTTTATCCTTCATGATGGTGTTTACCAAAAAAAAATTTGAAACTTCCCTTTTGGAACATGTCTAACTAGTATGGGAAGCCCCTCCTCCCCCAACCTAGCCTCCTATGAACTTTGTTGTTATTGAGGAAATCAAGCCTAAGGATAACTAGGTTGTGATTGGCGAAATCAATAATCCCAAGCAAAAATTTAAAAATACTATAAGTAAAATCCAAACCATAGAAGAAGCTTTGTTGTTTGAAACTCTAGCTAAATGAAAAAATTCATTTGCCAAAACTAGTCTAGTAAGGACCCCAAAGAAAAGTAAAATCCTTAAGGAAATAATTGACATGGACAAGGAAGATTCAAAATGGTTTGAAGATGAAGATGGAGATAAGAAAGCTAGGGCTTAGGGTTGTAGAATTGAGTCTAGCTCTAGGGAGAGGAGATCTACTAGGCTACAAATTAAAAAGGGGGAAAATTACAAGGAAAGAAGAGATGTGACACATAATAAAATTTATGAGAAAACTTATGAGACTGAGGTTGAAGAAACACTAGAGAAAGCTGATAACAATGCTATCGAGGAATAATTTGAACCTAAATCAAATGGTGAATATTTTGAGGAGATTGAGAAAAATACTTAAGAGGCTCATATTGAGGTTTTTATAGGGCCCAATGTTGATACCCCCATTTCTGATAACCTTGTAGTTGAGGAAATTAAGGTTTTGATTAATCCCATGGCTTCTGTAGATATTAATATTGAATAGGTTAAAAAATATGTGGAAGAACAAATTGTGAACCCCAATAAAAAAGTGTTTCAAATAATAAGTTTGATAATGTCATTACTATATTTGAGATTGGTGTGGCCATTTTGACAATTTGGAGCGTTCATAAAGAAACAATGAGGAAGCCTATCTTTGGCACTGTGATGGGTCAAAGAAAACTCAAGAAAGTTAGAATATAGAAGGGCAGTGTGCATGTGGAGATGAAGAGCATGGAGGATGTTCACAAATAGATAGAATAAGTACCTAGTCAAGGATTGGGAGAACATCAATCATGCCCAGTGTTTCCAAGCCTTTGTTTTCAATTTTTTCTTATGTTTTAATGATCCATAGTTTTAGTTTTTTTCCTTTTGTGGTTCCTATGATCCTGCTTGTAATTTTGGGACATAGTTCTAAAATTTTTATGGTAAATCTAGATATTGTTAATGGCCAATACACTAAGACTCATTTATCTTTTTGGTTTATCCACACTATTTTGGCTAATAAGTTAGATTATGATAGTCATAGTACTTTATTTTTTATTAACTTTTTCTCTTTGGTGGGCCTCTAGTAGCTTGTGTTAGAGATGCTATTTTCTACTACTTGGTTGTAATGGACTAGAGGAGAAAAGTTTTGTTGTTTATTTGTTATTACTTGGGTTCAGGGCCCTTATCTTGCCTCCTTTCATAAAAAATAATTAACATTTCCCATGTGGGAGATCCTTGAAATACTAAAGTGCATTTTAAATAATGTGCATCTCTAAATAGGGAAAATAGATGCGAGGATTGTTTGTCTTAACAATTATATTATAAGTCTACAACTTTCTTAAAGGAAATGATCACAAATAGTATTCCTGGCACTATTTGATTTATTTTGTTATCACAAAGTTTGATTGGATTAGGATGCAATTGTGAAGTATTCACGAGCTCCAAAGCATGGAGTCATACCTTATTCTTTTTATATTTATAGCTTCAAAATTGGATGTCTTAAACATAAAAAGCTAATGCTTGATTATTAGACTACAAGTGTTAAATAGTCAAAGTTGACTATTTTTCTAAGCTTAATTTTCTCTTACCATATGATGTTTAAGGATGGCCCTTGAAAGTATCTCCTTGTATTTATGTTCATGTTATCACAAATATATTTTTAGAAAAATCAATGTTTCTATTCGATTCTTCTTTTAGATAGGTAAATGCTTTTGGCCTAGAGATAAACTTGAGACATCAAAAATTGTGGTTCTCATTTTCAATATAAATAGTAAAAATAACATTTCAATATTATTTAATTCTTAATAGTATGAACACTAAAATTAATAATGCAATATTTAGATATCACCTTCTATCTAGGTCTTAAATAAATAACTACAGTTTAGATTTTAATATAATAGTTTTTTTATAGTTCATTTATGTTTAATTGTGTTAGTTGAAATTGTAACAATAGTTTATTTATAAGTATTTAATAATAATAATAAATTGAATAGAAATAAAATGAATATAATTAGAATGATAAGTGAAAATGAAAGATGTGACATTTATGAGTAACCACTAACTTTTGTGATCTTACCAATTTTTAGAACATTTGATTTCAATGATTCGTAACTTAAATGCATCAGGTAAATATTTTGAAGGAATCAAATATTTTTTCCTACGTCTACAATTTATATGGTTCAGGTTATAATTAAATAATCTAGATACTATATTTTAGGATAAAATTCTCTACTAAATTTAAGAAGCAAACAAGAAATCATTCACACACTAAAATTTCAAGTATATTCAACATGGATATTGTGGGTTAAATTTCCAATCTTCATCCTAAAGCTCTATGTTCACATTACATCTATATAATTCTTAAAATGATTATTATCTTAATAGGTGGCCTTTTAAAAATATTTAAAATGTTAACCTTTTGACTTTATTAAAAAGTTTCTACCTACACTAACCAATTTTTTTCAAATTTGTCTCTTCTAATATTCATCACCCATATGGAGTACAAGCTATGTTTTGAATAATTAGATCCTTAAAGAAAACACCAATTAAATTTATTAATCTTGTTAATTTTTCCAAAAAAACTTCAACATGCATGAAACTTTCCAAAAATGAATAAATATATTCTCACTCTTGTTGTTTACTCTATTGGACAATAAAAACTTTTATTTTAGAATCAACATTCAGAGAGTAGTTAGCATACAAATTGAACTGAAATTACAACAATCTTATATAAGGAAAATAGTCAAAAATTTTGCAAGATGATTTTGATCTATTATATCCTAATCATCACACTAGGAAGAGTGGAAAACACTTTCAATTTTTTGTTAAAAGAAGAATAAACCATTGTACTAGAACTTGACCTTTAGATTTAAGTGCTTATAGCTATAACTCTATTTGAAATTCTAAAAAGAATTCATGAAGGACTCCAACCATTTTGTCAGTTTCATCAAAGATGCCGAATCGGAAATAGTTGACACTCTAGTTAGCTTCGATGTGGTTTTACTTTTCACCAAAGGCCCCATCATCGACTCTATTTGTATTGTTAGAGACAAGGTTAATGATGAAATTACCTCTTTGGTGGAGTTGCACTTAAGATCCATTTTCATTTTTTTGTAAGGTGTCATCTATGAGTAGGTTGATCATATTTCTATGGGATCCTTGCTTTTCCCTATCATCACTAATCTTTATATGGAAAACTTAAAGGAAAAGGATTTTTAATGTTTTCCTCTCAAGCCCAAGTGGTGGAAGAGATATATTGATGACACAAAGGTGTGCTGGTCCTCATGGGCTTGAAAAATAGGAGGAGTTCCACATCTACCTTTATAACATGTTACCATGCATCTCCTTCACTAAGAAGTTAGATGACTCTCTTCCATTTTTTGATGTGTTGCTCATCAAAAAACATGATGGCTCTTTGGGTCATTGGGTGTTTGGCAAAGTTACCCATACTGAATTGTATTTCCATTCTTCTTCCCATCATCACCTTAGCGAAAAATTAGGGATTCTTAAAACCCTCACATTGAGGGCCCTTTGTATTTATGATGAGGAAAAAATTAACCAAGAGTGGTCCTATCTTCAACAAGTCTTCAAGCTCAATGGGTACTCTAAAAAGCACATATCCAAAGGTTTCCAACAAGCCGAGACTTATCACTCTAATTTGGGACCCATCTATTCCTAGCCTATGGCCCCTACCACCACCATCCTTCCTTTTATTGATGACATCTCTCACAAAATTTCCAAAATTATGCTAAAAAAAGGTGTCCTTTGTGCCTTCAAATCCCTCTTCACCTTAAGGAACCACCTTTCCCCTCTCAAGAACTCTAGAGATGCCTTTTATGAATCTAGGGTCTACAAGGTTATGTGTTCTTGTGGTTTGCCTTGGATTGGTGAAACATGTAGATCTTTCACCATGAGAATCAAGGAACATAATGTTGACATCAAGCATGAGAGGGTCTTTGAATCAACTTTGGCTAAACACTCATCTTATACCAAATACCACATCTGCTTAGAGCACATCCAAATCATTGTCAATGAGGATAAATTTTATTAGAAGAGATGGAGAGTATTGAAATATTCAATCACCCCTCTAATATCAATTGTCATGAAGGATGGGCTCTTAACCTCTCTTAGCACCCTCTACTATCCTCCATCAAGAGCCACAATCATCCCCTTAGCTAAATCTTTCCTCTCTTCTCCTTCCTTGGTTCTCTCTCTCTCTCTCTCTCTCTCTCTCTCTCTCTCTCTCTCTCTCTCTCTCTCTCTCTCTCTCTCTCTCTCTTTGTGCATTTTTTTCCCCCTTCATCAGTCCTTTGTCTGGCTTCCCTCTTTAGTCCTCCCAACCCCTCCTCCCCTGGACCCCTTGCCTTATCCCAACCGCCCTGCCCCAACTTCTTGGACCATTTCTCTTGATTTTCTCCATCTCTTCTTTGTGATCTTTACTTTAGTGATTTTCTTGTATTTTGTTTTTCCTTTTTTCCCTTATATTTGTACACACACAAACACACAAATTATTTTCATTAGTTAGATATATATAAATGTGTGTGTGTGTATCTATTCACACATACAAACATACATACATACATACATACATACATATATACATACATATAACTCTTTTCTTTCTTTATTTCTTTTTGCATCATTTTTTATGTCTTCTTTTTACCTTTTTATTTACTTAGTGGATGGGTATGCTTGTATTCTTACATGTAGGTTAATTTATTACTTTGATTATGTATTTGTGTGTGTGTGCATGCACGTGCATGTGCATGTGCATGTCCATGTGCATATACATATATATACATACATATATGCATATACATATATATATATAGATATATATATATATATATATATATATATATATATATATATATATATATATATATATATATATATATCTATATATACATGTATATAGATATCTATATATATATACATATATATATACATATACATATATATATATATACATATACATATGTATATATATATATATACATATGTATATGTATATATATACACATATACATATACATATATATATATGTATATGTATATGTGTATATATATACATATACATATATATATGTTATATATACATATGTATAGGTATATATATACATATACATATGTATATACATATACATATATATATATATATATATAGTTATTTTTTTATTTTATTCTTATGTATGGGCTTTATGTTTTCTCACTCTCTTGCTCCTTTATTTATTTTTTATTTTTTATTCTTTCTATTGCCTATGTTTCCTATTACATTTTTTTCTTTCCTCTTCCCCTTTTGTATGCTTATGCTTCTTTAGAGATCTGTAATCTACAAATAACTTGCAATTTGTTATCAGATCAAGCCTTATTGTTACTTTCTAATCATTGTGTCAATCTAGGGTAAATCCTCAGATTGACGTTGACCGACAATCATTTGTAAATCTTTTAACTGAGTAAAATTCTAATGGAATGGTCTAAAGTCCTCTAACAAGGCTTCTCCTAATATGGTGATCAAAATCCTTTAACCAAGCCACATTTAATAGTGTGTATTGTAAGCTTTAAAAGGGTTGGCCTTTAATAAGGCATCACTTTAGAAGAGTGAGAATTAGTAGCATGCTACTGGTGGTTTTCCCAAATTGGGTTTCCATATAAAATCCTTGTGTCAAATTGTGTGAATATTCTTATGTTGTTTCATGTTTACATTTCTACAAAGTTGTTTTGACCTAGGACAATAACCTAAAAAGTTTAAATATTGTATGATCTAATGGATTCATACATAATAAGGTTTTATGGATATCAGTCTACTAAGCATTGAAAAGTTTTATTTGTACATCTGGAGATTGGATATGTTGGTCTGACTTTTTTATGTAACAGAAGTTTTTGTTCAATTGTAGAAAAGTCAGAATTTTTATTTCTAAGTGAAACATAGGGTTTCTGGATAATCCATCCATAAAGAAAAAACTCATGAAAACCCTATGTTCTCTCTATTCTTAAATTGTCGGGCGCAAAAATTTTGAATTTTCAAGTGAGATGTATATTCTGTCCCTTTTTATTTTTTGTTCCCCTGAGATCCCCTTTTTCTCATATTTCTAGTCGTCAGATCCAAGTAGATCTACCGCTGTCATTACCTCGCTATGCAAAATTGCATTCTTTTTAAGTATGGCGAGGTAGCAAGTGCTGAGTATTTTATGAGGCGAGACCGCAAAGTGAAGATACGGCAATCAAAGTTTTGTTTTCTGAATGATTTATTGAGCAGGTACACGTTGCAACTACCATCCAAACAGGAAAGGGGACCCAGTAGAATATCTGAAATTAAAGCCAGAATGATGATTTTTTTGACTCTTTGCCACTTCGCTATCAGAAAAATTAGACACTTCTCCATTAGTGAAGTAGCGAGGCCGATGAAATCTGAAGGGGCGGTGACGTTGCATTTTGCCAGTACCGTGACTACACCAGGTGGCGTGACAAGTCATAAATGCCATTGTCAGAAGTAGTTTAAATAACAGAAATAATTATCTTTTGCCCCTTGCATTTTTCGGTACGAAATTCATTAAAACGCTGGAGCTCGCTACCTCGCTATCAAAAAAATTAGATACTTCATTGTTAGCGAAGTAGCGAGGCCTCGTGAAATTTGAAGATCGGTAGGACCTTTGGTGACGTGGAATGATAATTAGGACTACAGTAAATTTTTGACAGGTGCCAACTATGCATAGATCCATTTTTCATTAATTCCTTTTTGATTGAATGTACAAAGAGATCCTAAACGTCAACTTGGAATGGAATCAATGAAGCTCGCTACCTCGCTATGTAAAATTGCATGCTTTTTAAGCCATGCGACATAGCGAATATGAATCAGAAGACTCCGTGCAGTTTCCTCACCCCTGATTGAGTATGTGATCAATGGCTATCATCTTCTCACTATGAAGTGTTGCGAGGGAGATAATTATAGCGACATAGCGAATAGGGCCCAACACCTTATTTTTGAGCAAACCCAGTAGCATATCATTTGATCGATTTTGGACTAGATCGACGATTGTCACTGCTTCACTATGGCAAGATGCTCATTTTTTATGCATAACGAAGTAGCGACATGCTGACACGTGTCTTCAGATGTCAATGGGTCCAAATACAAGTGCCATCAAGGAAAGAATTATATACGTGGTAAGTTCTCATTGGGTAAATTGATTGACATGTCAAATGCAACTCCTAGTTGTTCTCTCCATATCACATGATCGTAGGATCTTTGAAGATCGACGGCGCAGTTTTAAACATAGAATGTCATGCCACTCCTTGTATTAATTAGACATGAAAGCATCATCCGTGAGAAAAAATAGAGTATAATACAGAGAGATTTCATCAGTTTCATCTTACGCGAGCAAAGATTTGAAGCCATTCTTGTGCAGAAGCAATTACTGAAGGAAAGTGTGCCAAAGCCTGGTAGAAATTGTGAAGTTGTCTATTCACGGAAAGTTTTCCAGAAATATAGAGGAAAAAAAAGACAAAATTCAAGTAAGTAATACTACCATAATCCTTGTAGGCTTTTCAGTTTTGTGAAAAAAAGTCCAAGATGCCTCCGAAGAAGGGATTTTCAGGTGCAGTAAATTATTTGGATAGGAATGTGCATTATGATTTTTTTGAGTTGCTTCCTAAGTCTACTGTAGAGACAACACAAGTTAAGAGGTTAACCTCATTGAACCCTAGGCTAAGGATAGCTGATGGATTGTATGATAAGGGTAATTGGGTTCAGGATGCTCAGACTTCTCAAACTAGTTTGAGTCTATTCAAAAAATGGTTCGCAGAAAGGAAATTATATGCCCCTCATGCCAATATATGGAATTTTGATCTTGGAAAGCTTGTTGTTCCTAGTGTGTTTATGGATTATGACCTACTTGAAACTGTAGTGAAAAGCTATGATCCAGCCACTAAGGTAGTGAGAAGAATGGATGGTGAGGTTTTAATTACCATCAGTCTAGAAGAAATTAGGAAGGTTTTCAGTCTGGGACCTCTCACCATGTATCATGTGCCCATTAATTTGATAGAGTTAGAAAAAGAATATATGTCCAAAAGGGATGTAGTTAGACAAGGTGCATTGAAAGCCCACATAGGCAGAATTGGAAACCTACAAACAATAACATCATCTTCTAAAGAACCTTTCAAGAAATCATGCTTTAATGCCAGGGCAGTAGAGATATATAGGACCCTGTGCAGAGTTTTCAGACAGGGTGAAGAAGACTTTATTCTGGTGAGCTTCATGTATATGATCACCCAAATCTCTTCTTTCGGTGTAGAAATAATTTTTGATTTCGCATCTTACCTGGCTAATGAGATTCACAATGGATTGGTGGGGATTACAAAGGGCAAGGTGGAGAAGGTCTGGGGTCAGTACTCCCTATTGATGCATATGTTTCTTTTTAAAGGGGTTACATTTTTCAGTAAAGAAATGGTTCTAAATAGGGAACAAGAAGGGGAGGCACTACCAGTTCAATTATGGAGTGCAGACATGACTGGGGAAGTAGAAAATGCTAGTTTTGTTAGATTTGATAGGCTCTTTGCTTCTAAATTAAGATGCCTCATATTGAGTGACAATCCCAGAATTCCTAAGGCACTAATGCATCTTGTGAGGCCTATGGATAGACCCCATGGTTTAAAAGTTTCACATAATTGGGGAGATATCATCCCATATCCAGTGTCAACTGTCATTAGGGTCTATGGGTTCAAAGGGACACCCCATGTACTACCCTATCAGGTACCTTTAAAGGTAGGGGTAGCTGAATTTTTATGGCAGTTGGGAGGAGTGGAGAAGACCTTTTTGCACAAAAGGGGAACAGGATCAATTTTTCCTACTTGCACTATAGCTCACCAGTTTGTAATAACTAAATAAGGGTGGATCTTCCTCTACAAATTTTTGGATTGGTATAAGATGGCAGTATCTCATGCTTGTTTTTGTGACACAGAAGACTTCTTTAATTCTGCTCTTAGACATAGGATCAAGCTTCGTCCAAGTCAGCATGAATTCTATTTCCCTAAAGATATAATAAGGAATGAATATTCTCTCCAAGAACAAGAAACAAAGAAAGAAAAATGGAGAGTCTATTCAAAAGTTTTGGAATTTATTAATTATTTTGACAAAGATTACAGTCCTCTTAGTAATGCTGCAACTAATGCAGATAGGATAAATAAGCTCATGAGTACATTCTCATAAATAATGGAGGTAATGAATGAAAAGAAACAACATTTTATTGATTCTTTTCTAGATAAAGCCAGAGAAGTTATGAGGAAATTGGGTTTCACCCGTAACATAGGAGTAGGTCCATTGGTTGTGCGAAAGAGGACAGGATATACTGTTATTCGTGAGCAGATGCCCATTGTAAACAAAGAAAAATAGGTAATTGAATCTACTAATATTGTCCTTGAAGAAAGACCCCCTGAACCTTCTCCCAAAAGAAGAAAAATAATAAGGGAAGAGGAATCCCATGATGAAGGTTACTCACCTTCCCAAACTCCAATAAGAATTGAGGAAGAGCAGCTCACCAATGAGCAAATTGAACAAATGGGGTCGCAAGGAGGAGTTTTTGTTACTCAAGCAGAAATTGATGAAGGGAACCCCCAGGAGCCTCCTGTGCCAAGTTTTGAATTGACTGTAGCAGATTTCAGAGGAAGGGAATTAGACCCTATTTTGGAACAAGCCAGTCAGTAATTTTTTTCTGATAACAGTTTTGTAAAATCTAGGGATTTCCATCAGTTTGCATGGAGGGCAAACATGCACATTTTTGAACAAAGGTGTAGGAATATGAAAGCAAAGCATCCAGAAATGGATGAAGCCTCCATTCAGAATCAAATAAAGGAACAAATGATACAAGAATTCTAGAATATAACCCCTGACAAGGGTAGACAGATGGTGAAAAATGCAAATATTCTATTATTGCCCAATTGGGATATTGCTAATGCCTTAATTTTTAATTCTGTGTCAAATAATTTAGGATTACAGGATCTAGATAAAAAGGAATTCTTGGGAACAACATTCAATAATGATCAAGCTGCCCTTGTTATGTGGTCACTAAGAAGAGAATCTAGGACTACTCCATTACAGCCTGATGATTCAGGACTAACAGGGAGTATCATTGTGAGGAGGGTCGCTGATACTTCAAATGTATAGGCAGCCTACATGAATGTGGATTATTCTAAATTTGCGTTGGCCACTGTAGAAAGAGAAGAAAAGGAAATGACTGATTTATAGGGTAAGTATGAAATCATGGTGGATGCCTACAATCAAGAAGTAAAAAAGAGAATTGAGCTGGAAAACAAGGTATCTCAGTTGGAGAAGATACTTGGGAAAAGAAAGGTGGGAGAATCCAGTACACTTAGAATTACATACCCTTCACAGTCATTTGTTGGATCAACCCCTATCATTGAAATAGCTGACACCCCTAAAAGGCCACAATTCTATACTACAAAGGAATTCGAAGAAGAAAAAATAAAATTGCATGAGTTGTAGATAAAATTGAGAAATCAATATGAAGAAAAGTTAAAGCAGGGTGTAATATATTTGAGGGATAAAATACAATGGTCTACTTTTTATGATCAGTTGACAAGAATTATAACCCTTATGGATGAGTTGAATAAAGAAAAGGATAGACAGACTTCTCTTGCACAGAAATGGAGGGAGAGAAATAATGATATTACAATCATATGTATATCTACAGTCCAAATGCCTTATCACCAAGTTGAGAAGATTTTTGATTTGTTAAATAAGCTAAAAAAATTTGGTGAAAGAGATTCTTTACAGAGAAGATTAACACTCTGTTTTTCCAAATATATTGCTGAAAAATTCACCCTATTTTCTTGTGCTTTAGAATCTGTTGATACAGTAAAGGAAAAGGAAAAATGGAAAAGGGAGATGGATGAGTTATTCAATGAAAGAATAATAAACATCATGAGTGAGGCTGGCCACTGGTTTTGGGAAAATACAAATGAAGAGCTAGTAAAAATACAGTTGTTTTATACTGCTATGAAGAAAGAATTTGATGATTTAGAAGAAAGTGCAAATTCTTTAATAAAGATACAAAGAGAAGCTCTAATTTTTGATTGGCCAGATGATGATGTTTTTAATAAATGGAAAAATTAGTTTATGGAATAGATGTCAGGAGACAATGAGGAGGAAGATGCGAAAGTAACATTTACCCTTGTATTTAATAATGAAGACATGGAAGATCCCCAGATTAAAGTGAGTTTGCAGGTAACTGAAGATGATACATCACTTTCAGACCTCATGGCTATGTACTCCGAAGATGAAGAGTGATTGTAAGATCAGATCATATTTTCTTGTCTCAACAAATGAGAAGCATAACAGAAAGGGACCCACCAAGGAATGTTTGTTGTAATTAGCCTTTCTGTTATCTTGTTCTTGTCTTTAAAGGGACACCTGTCATTTGTTTTTAGCATGAAGCTTGTTGCATCTCACACTATTTAAGTGAGATCCCAAGGCTAAAGAAGGGTCCGAATTCTTTTTCTTCCAAGTATTGTGTTTAGTCTAGTTTTTGGTCCAAATTTTGAAGGCAAGTTTGTAATGTATTTTTCTATCAAATTTTCTGAAAATACATGAAGATAGAATGAACTGTGTTTCTTTCTTAAGGCTATTATGAGTTTATTGTAAAAGATGTACCATTTTCAAAGGAAATGAATTTAAACTATGAACTGTCCCCATATCAGTTCTTTCTGAATTTTGTCTCCTTCTCAATACTTAGTTACCTTGATGTTGTATGAGAAAAAGCCTATACAATTGAATGCAATCTAGTTAGGTTGTACATCCATCTATCATTGCTATTAATTCAATGGATTAAATAAAAGCTTTGATGAATGTGATAAGATTCCTTAAGTATTGAAAAGGATTTTGAATGATAAATTCTGACAAGAATTGCTGATAAAATTTGTTGTAAGGCAACAAATTAGATCTTAGATTTTGCTGTAGACTCTGAACCCCCAATGGATTAGGCACTGATCAAGTTATTTCAGCTGAAGGAGAAATATATTACAAATGGTTTTTCAAATGCATCATCAAATCAAATTTTACTTTTATTCCTTGTAGATCTTCAAAGTTGGCCAGCACTTGTCTGCATAGAATGTTTTAGCTTTAGTTAGCCATTGTTGTTAAAAACATCTGCAGATCTATAGAAGAATTCTTGGCCATATCTATTTATGGGATGTATTTATCAAGTTAGTAAAAATTATGTATATGTTCAAGGATCTTGAAATGAGAATCCGAATGAAACTAAGAAAAATCCTCATACAGTCATTTCAGATTTGAACCATCCCTGAGTATACCCACCCTGGTTGTGCAGAGCCAAAAAGAGTAGAAAACCATTTGTGGTTTTGTTGAAGTTGGGTCCAAATACCTTACATATCCAATTGTTGATAAGAATAGGCTAGTCTTTAGATTGTGTATGTACTGTCATTCTGGTATTAAGCTTTTTTGTCGCTTAGTAGTTTTAGTACTATTTAAAACACCAACAGGATAATCATCCCCTCTTAGTTGTTATAAATAATTCCAACTACTAGTAGCCTTAGTGGTTGATGTTAGTCTAGGAGAGGTGGTATGACTACTATAATGTTGAAGGAATCCTTCAAACTAGTGATCTAGCAAAATAGATGATTGATCTCACCAATATACATAATCTAGATTTAAACCTCTTCATATTTGAAGCCTTGATGAAAATCACATACTTCTAGTTACGATACAAGTATGGTGAGTTGCATAGAACTTATTTAATTGTTTGTAACAATTCCAATATATCCTCCAACACCTTTAAAATAAATCCTTCACCATTTGTCAATAGATCTTGAATAATTTTTCCTTCAATGCAAAATAAATCAATTTCAATACGCTAAAACGTTGAAGGAATGTCCAAGTTGATGAATTTAAGAGATTTCATTATAGAGTCTCTAAAAATGTTGAAATCCCTCAAGATAAAGCTTTCAAAAAATCTATAGATGTTTTTTCTTCCAAACATAGATGTTCAAAATGAGCTCTAAAAATATTTTTATAACCCACACTAGCCCTTACTTTAATTAGGGTTTTATTTGAACCCTTTTTATTAATAAAGTAACTTAACTTTATTTTATTAGTTTATTAAAATGTAAAAATCAAGTTACATTTTATTATTTTATTATAAAATGAACATAGTATCACTTTATATTATAATAGATCATTATACTCGTTATCTTTGGAAAGAATTATTTATTTCCTCATCCACCCATAAAATGTATTTGAGGTCTCAAGAAAAAAATCCCTTCTAAATTTTCCTAACCTCTAGTACTATCTAAACCCTATAACAAAATTGTAACACCACCCTAGACAAACTAAAGTTATATGTGAAGTACTGGAGTGAGTCCCCTTAAAAACCTATTTACCTATAGGAACTATGGTGCTAGGGAAAATTTGCACTCGCCCCTTGTTCTATAGAAAATATACATTAGACTCATCCCTTCCTTGAGATAACTTATCCACAAGTAATAAAAAACTATAAAACTAAAATGCCAAAACAACGTCAATGTAGATAGCTTCTTTCTCTTCCTATAATGCTCTCATATAGTCATCATGTAACGTAAGGACATAAAATGTCTTCTTTAGACCCATCCCCCCCAATAAAAGTATAACCTTTTCTATATTAGATGTAGATCAAGTAGATTATACAATAAAAATAGATAATTGATCCATGAATGTTGGTCATTAATATGATGTAAGGATTAATTATCTCATATCACAAAATCCATAAAAATAGCCACCCTATCTTTTTACAACAATTCAAACTAAAACCCTAAAGGATATCAAATATGTTATGTTGAAATTCTTTAGAGTAACTCCAAGGGGGGGGCGGAGGAATTAGTTATCCAAGGTCTAGACATATAAATAAAAAATTCCATATCTTAGTGAACCCATAAAACAGTTATACTTATGCATGTATACATAAGATTGTGCAATCACTTATAAACTTGTAGGTTACTATCAAATTAACCTACAAAAATATAAACATGAAACATAACAGATTCATCAACACACATAACACAATGATTTATATGGAAAACCAATTTGGGAAAAACCACCAGTAACATGCTACCCTTTTTTACTCTTCTTAAGTGATGCCTTGTGAAATGCAAACCCTGTCAAAGGTAACAATACACACTATTAAATGTGACCGTGTTAAAATATTTCAATCACCCTATTAGGAGAGACCCTTGTTAGAGGACTTTAGACCATCCACTTGAAATGTCACCTAGTTAAAGGATTTACAAATGACTATTAGGTCAACCTTAATCAATAAGGATTTTACCCTAGATTGATACAATTATTAGAGAGTAATAGTAAGGCTTGATCTAATACAAAATTACAACTTCACTTGTAGATCATAGATATCTATTTTAGTCCTCTATTTTGTTTGGCCTTCACTCATTTTAGCTCTATTAACTTGTTCACCCTTCAAGAATTCTTACTCTTAAGCCTTCCTACTTAACATGTCAATGTAAACTCTTCTCTAGGTCACTTGATGAAGAAAAACCCTTAACTCTTCCTTAGGTTCTCACATATGAAAACCTTTACTTCATGACCAACCATCCCTATAAATAGAAAACTAAGATCTCTGTTTCTCATTCTCCATCTTCCATTTTAGGGTTAGGTAGGATATAATGTATCTAACCCATATTCCATATCTCTTCTAAAAACTTCTCCTTTGATCCTCTTTACATTTACCTAAAAATAATTTACCTTGAATTTTGTGCTGCCAACTCATTATCCTTATCTTCCACCTAGTTCACACAGTTCAAGAAAATAATCTTGTTGACTCAGATTCATCAAATTTACAATCTTTAAAAAAATGCAGAAGATTGGTGCTATCTTGTTTCTGATGCTTGACACATATTGTGTTACTCGTCATCCTCTATGAAATCACTTGGCATCAACTAAACTTTACTCAACATCAACTATCTTTCTTAGCATCCACTAAATTTTTCTTTTACTAGGCTCCAACTAATTCACTCATCTTGCACTAGCTTCACTCGACACCCCCTAACCACTCAGTCAAGCTTGGTAGACAAACTTTGTATAACTTGTTCTTCTAAACTTTCTTAGTGTAGCCAGCCTTAAGTAGATTATCAATGCATCATGTTATCACTATCTTAACTAATTCTTGTACTCCTTTACATAATCATAACACAACCTTTCCTCTAGGTGCTATTGTTACATCTTTTGATCAAATCCTCTTCATTAATCAAATATGTGATAGTACTTGAATCATATAAGTAGTTATCTTACCAGTAATAAGTAGGTTCGACATCAATGATGTAGTGCCTACCCTCGTTCACATCTTTTTTGGACATATTTTTTCTATTATTATCAGACTATGATGGACTAGTTTTATGTTGATGGATTAGTGGTATTATTTTGACACTATTAGACATTATGTTATGGATTCAGAGGTTATGTGATGAGATCATTTAGACTTTACGTTTCATGCATACATGATGATCATTATATTGTTTTCAGATATTATTGATGATTAGTTGATGGTTATTATCTTATGTGTTTTATTATGGATACTTACCCCATACTTGCATGTGTATGGTGTGCGTGTTTTCTTATTGTATGGCATTTCTGATGTGGTTAAGGAAGGGAGTCATAGTCACATGCTTAGTCGAGATCTACACGATGCACCACTTCCTACCATTGTCTATTTAGCTTAGCATTATATATATTGCATGTACATGCATAGTTTTTTTGCAGGTTGCAGGTACCGGGTATTTACTTCCCTGAATTGCCACGATGAGCGTACCCTATTATACTATCTCAATGATAAGAGAAGGGAGATAAATTCTCAAGTCCAAATCCCAAACCCTTAAGCCAATTGTCCTAGTGAGGTAGGACAAGTATCTGGATATTTTACCCACCGAATGTGTCAGATGACATAATTCATGATTTTTAACACTTTAGACTGATTTTGTGTGATTTTCTCTATGATGGGTTTTCATATTTTATTCTGGAGGTCTATGGTGAATTTTCTATTAATTAAGTCTTAATAAATAGATTTAATTAATAAATTAATTATTTGAGAAAATTAATATAAAATATCATGTCATTTGATATTTTGATTATAATTAAATTTAAAAGGAATTAAATTGAAAAAAAAAAGAATTTAATAAAAGAGAATTAGAAATTAAAATTAATAATAATAATAAAATAATAATAATAAGTAATAAATAAATAATAATAATAAAAGTTATAAAAATTAAAATGGAAGTTATAAATATTTAATAGAAAATTATATTAAAAGTGAATTGGAGTTATAAGCTTCCATGGGAGTTAACACACTTTTCTATTTCTCAAGTGCCAATGACATGGGGGTTAGTGCATCAATTAAGCACATGGTGTCTACAACCCTATGGCTCATCTTGAAGGTTGGAAAAGACCCATGCTTAGTTGGTGACACCTTCTAGTTGTTTCTAGAAGCATTCTAGATGTTTCTTGAAAGCTCTTTATATTCAGGCATTCTTAGAGGCTTAGATATAGCGGTTGGAGTGAAAATTGGAGCATTGGAGGACTCGAGAACTCTCAAGAAGCGAGGAGCTTGCTCTGCAAGTTTTTTGAGGAAGAACAGTTTAGCATCAGAATCCATGTAGATTCTTGCGATTTTACTTATGCTATTTCCGCATCATGCATTCCCTGTCTTCTTCGTGTCTTCCATATATCTTCTGAGGAATTTCATAATTTATTGTGCATTCTCAATATGGGTAGATTAATTTATTTGAAAATTTTATATGCATAGATCTAAAAGAACATGGGGCTAGGGTTGAGATTCATAGTCAAACCCATTAGATTAATTATTGAAAATTTTGGGATATCAAAGGTTTATGGAGGAATTCTGAAAATTGAAATTGTATTTGTATATTGTCAATTTGCTTATACTTATATATATATATATATATATATATATATATATATATATATATATATATATATATATATATATATATATATATATATATATATATATATATATATATATATATATATATATATATATATATATGTGTGTGTGTGTGTATATATGCTCATATACTGTGATATTTTTAATTTTACATATATTTGTATATATATACATACATATATATATATATACCTTTATATATATATACATATATATATATATGTATATATAATATATATTTGTTAAAAATCAGATAACATACCCGTGGGTGAAAATGTTTTAAGAAATGTTTTAAACCAAATTGCAAATGGGAATCGCGTTAGCGATTTTAAAAAAATATATAAACATTTTATACATTGAGTCAGGGGGGGACGAGACCCGCGCCCCACTGCAGTCACAGTGTACTGCCATCGCAGGCCCTGCGACCGCAGGGTCCTACATACCGACAGATGTGATATATGAATATGTGTTTTATTAAGAATGTTTGTTATTAAAATCTTTTGCATTAATCGAATTTTTTAATTCGATTTTGTTTAATGGTTAAATAATTTATATATTTATATATGTATTTATATATATATATATATATATATATATATATATATATATATATATATATATAAAATATGTAAATATGATTATTTGTTTTATAATTGTAAAATTGATAATTGATTTATATCAAAGTCTCATGATTTAAATTAATTGTTTTATTAAGTATATTAAATATTGATTGTTGGATTGGTGGGGGACGTTTGGATTAAAATTATAATTAAAGAATGGATTTGTATTCATTCAAAACATATAAATGTTCCTTCAAATTCTTTCTCTAAACTTGGAAACGTAAACTGAGACTTTTGCATTTAAATTCAAATTGTAAATTTAGCAAAACCAAATCATGTGTTTGCATTACGTATTCTTTATGCTATTGTTTTGGGTGTTGGGTTGACTAGTGTTGACCAATTATAGGACGTCTACCAGAGGCTTGGAAGTTATGTGATTGTGATGTCATGATGATGTTTAATCTTGATCTTTATAAACCCAACCATGGTTATGTGATGGAATGCTCTATGTATTGTTTGTGATTACTGATTGTTATAGTTGAGATTCTTATGTAAGAGACACTTGACTTAACCATTATTTTTGGTCATCGATCAGTGATCCTTGGTTATTTTCAAGTTGCCATGTTGGGACTGTAATGTGGATTTATTCTTGATGATGTCATGATGTGACATGCTTGACTCAACCATTTTTGGAGTCTACGATCAGTATGATTGGGATATATTTTGGTTATTGAGAACCATTGGATACTTTGATTATCAGTGATACCTCAGTTGCCAATAGAGAGCTATTGTGATCATGATTTTCTATGGATGTTTGCTCATGAATATTTGATGCTTTTATGCATATTTGATGATTTTATTATGGATTATCTTTTGTGATTTTGAGATTTATGATTTCGTGAGCATTAGGGTAGGATATCTACATGTAGTGACGAGAAGTGGCTTGCATTGGGGGCCGGGGCCCTAAGAGGCTGCCAGGGTAACTCATTGTAAGTTGGATTAATAAGTGATAACATACACACCTAATGCTAACTGAATGAACCTAAAAAGATAAGAGTTTTGTTCTTTCCCATGACTTGAGTGCTTGTACAGGCTAGGATGGGAGTAGTGAGAATGCATGGTTGCGACCTTGCATTCTGTAGTATGCCTCATCAATATGAGAGGATACTAGTGGCCGCATGAGATCAGTATGGACCCATGGAGTTTAGCTAATTGCCAAGGTAACTTGTACATGATAATTGCGATGACACTTTCCCACTTGCATAGTAGGTTCTGTTGGTCTGACTTTTTCTGCAGTAAAAAATTCTTCAGTTAAACCATAGAAAAGTCAGAAGTTCTATGTCTAAGTGAAGTATAAGGTTTTGGATAAACCATCTATAAGAAATATTCGCCTTGTAAGCCTTACATTCATCTCTATTTATAAATGGTCGGGCGCAAAAATTTTCAAAATTCAAAAGAAGCAAATATGCTTCCGTATTCCTTTTCCTCTCTCCTGGGTTACCTTTCTTACTGTTTGTCCCAACCGTCAGATCTGATTAGATCTACCGCTGGCGTTATCTCGCTATTGAAAGTTGCATGCTCATTAAGTATAGCGAGATAGCGAGTGTCGAGTTTGTAAGCGGTGGGACCATGAAGTGAAGGTGCGGCGATCGAAGATTTGCTTAATAATTACTTTATTGTGCAGGTACACCTTGCAATTCACCATAAAAAGGGGAAGAAGGACCCACTAGAATATCTGACATCAGAGCCGGAATGTTGATTTTTCCAAAAATTCTGCCACTTCGCTATCGGAAAATTCAGGCACTTCACCGGTAGCGAAATAGCGAGGCCACGTGAAAATCTTAAAATGATGACATTGCATCTTGCTTGTATCATAATTACACCAGGTGGCATGACCTGTCATGAATACTGTTGTCAGAATCAGTTTTAATTAACGGGAGTAGTTACTGGGTACCCCTTGCTTTTTCCGGCACGGAATCCTTTTAAGTGCCGAAGCTCGCTACCTCGCTATCGGAAAGTTGAGGTGCTTCACCGTTAGCGAGTTAGCGAGGCCCCGTAAAATGGTAAAAGATCGGCAAGATCTACGATGACGTGTAATGACAGGTGACTGATAAAATTTGACGTGTGCTAGCTATGCAGAGATCCGATTCTCATTAATGCTTACCTGACTAAATATACAAGAAATCTGGAACATCAGCTTAAAGTGAATCAACGGAGCTCGCTATCTCGTTATGATGAGTTGCAAGGAAGATAATTACAGCGACATAGCGAGATGGGCCCACCGCCTTCTTTCTTAAGAAGCCCTGTAGCGTATCTTTCGATCATTTCTTGATCCGATCAACGGTTGTCGCCGCCTCGTTATGGCAAGGTGCTTGTTCTTTATGCATGACGAAGTAGCGACATGCTGACACGTGTTCTCCGTCGTCAGTGGGTTTAAAGGTAAGCGCCATCAAAAGAAAGAATTATGTACGTGGCAAGCTCTCATTGGATAATATGACTGACATGGCAAGTGTAACTCCTAGTTGTTCTCTTTGTACCGCATGATCGTAGGATCTTTGAAGATCAACGGCGCAGTTTTAAATTAAAAATGTAGTGCCACTCTCTGTATTAATTAGATAAGAAAGCTTCATCCGTGAGAAAAAACAGAGTATAATACAGAGAGATTGCATCAGTTTCATTTCACGCAAGAAAAAGATTTGAAGCCATTCCTGTGCAGAAGCTATTACTGAAAGAAAAGCGTGTCAAGGTTGATAAGAAATTGTCAAGTTATCTGTTCGCTGAAATTTTGCAGGAATTCAAAGGAAAATTGAGACAGAATTCAAGTAAGTAAAACTGCCATCATCTTTGTGAGCTTTTAAGTTTTAAAGAGGATAACCCAAGATGCCTCCTAAGAAGGGATTTACAGGAGCAGTAAACTACCTGGATAGAAATGTGCATGATGATTTGCTTGAGTTACTTCCTGAGTCCACTGTAGAAATAGTGCAAGTTAAGAGGTTAACCTCACTCAATCCTAGGCTTAGGGTAGCTGATGGATTGTATGATAAAGGTAATTGGGTCCGGGATGCTCAAACTGCTCAGACTGGTTTGAGTTTATTCAAGAAATGGTTTGCAGAGAGAAAGTTATATGCCCCTCATGCCAACATTTGGAATTTTGATCTTGGGAAGCTTGTTGTTCCCAGCGTGTTTATGGATTTTGACTTGCTTGAAGCCATAGCAAAAAACTATGACCAAGCCACTAAGGTAGTGAGGAGAGTAGATGGTGAGGCTTTAGTTACCATCAGTCCCGAGGAGATTAGGAAGGTATTCAGTCTGGGACCCCTCACCATGTATCATGTGCCTATTAATCTGATAGATTTAGAAAAGGAATATATATCCAAGAGGGATGTAGTTAGACAGGGTGCACTAAAAGCCCACATAGGCCGAATTGGAGGCCTCCCAACCATAACATCATCTTCTAAAGAGCCCTTCAAGAAATCATGTTTTAATGCTGGGGCAGTGGAGATATATAGGACCCTGTGCAGAGTCTTCGGAGAGGGCGAAGAAGATTTTATTCCGGTGAGCTTCATGTATATGATCACCCAAATCTCTTCTTTTGGTGTGGAAATAATTTTTGATTTTGCATCTTACTTGGCAAATGAGATCCATCATGGATTGGTGGGGATTGCACAGGGCAAGGTGGAAAAGGTTTGGGGTCAGTATTCCTTACTGATGCATATG
This sequence comes from Cupressus sempervirens, assembly GCA_028749045.1. Taxonomy (NCBI): domain Eukaryota; kingdom Viridiplantae; phylum Streptophyta; class Pinopsida; order Cupressales; family Cupressaceae; genus Cupressus; species Cupressus sempervirens. The sequence goes on from CM053792.1 coordinate 922,432,225, forward strand.
TTTCTTTTTAAAGGGGCCACTTATTTTGGTAAAGAAATGGTTTTAAATAGAGAACAAGAAGGGGAAGCACTACCAGTCCAATTATGGAGTGAAGACATGACCTGGGAAGCAGAAAATGCTAGCTTCATTAGATTTGATAGGCACTTTGCCTCCAAACTAAGGTGCCTCTTATTGAGTGACAATCCCAGAATCCCTAAGGCATTAATGCACCTTATCAGGCCTATGGACAAAACCCACAATCTAAAGGTTTCACATAATTGGAGAGATATTATCCCATATTCAGTCTCAATGGTCATCAGGGTCTATGGTTTCAAAGGAACACCCCATGTGTTACCCTATCAGGTACCCTTGAAGGTAGGGATAGCTGAATTTTTGTGGCAGTTGGAAGGAGTGGAGGAGGCCTTTTTGCACAAAAGGGGGACAGGATCAATTTTTCCTACTTGTACTATAGCCCACCAGTTTGTGATAACTAAAGAAGGGTGGGTCTTCCTCCATAAATTTTTGGATCAATATAATATGGCAGTGTCTCATTCTCGTTTTTGTGATGCAGAAGGTTTCTTTAACTCTGCCCTTAGATTGAGAATCAAGCTGCGTCCAGTTCAGCATGAATTCTATTTTCTAGAAGATGTAATAAGAAATGAATATTCTCTCCATGAGCAAGAAATAAAGAAAGAAAAATGGAGAGTCTATTCAAAAGTTTTGGAATTCATTAATTGTTTTGATAAAAATTTCAGTCCTCTTAGTAATGCTGCAAACAATGCAGACAAAGTACATAAACTCATGAGTAATTTCTCTGAGATAATGGAGGTAATGAATGAGAAGAAACATCATTTTATTAGTTCTTTTCCAGATAAAGCCAGAGAAATTATGAGAAAATTGGGTTTCACTCCCAACATTGGAGTAGGTTCACTGGTGGTACGGAAGAAAGCAGGGTATACTATTGTCCGACAGCAGGTGCCCGTTGTGCATAAAGAAAAACAGATTGTTGGATCCACCAGCACTGTCCTAGAAGAAAGACCCCCTAAACCTTCCCCCAAAAGAAGAAGAATAATAAGGGAGGAAGAATCCCCTGATGAAAGTGGCTCACCTTCTCAAACCCCAATAAGAGTTGAGGAAGAACAACTCACCAGTGAGCAATTCGAACAAATGGGGTCACAAGGAGAAATTTTTGTTACACAAGCAGAGATTGATGAAGGGAACCCTCAGGAACCCCCTGTACCAAGTTTTGAATTAACTACAGCAGATTTCAGAGGAAGGGAATTGGACCCTGTTTTGGAACAAGCCAGTCAGCATTTTTTGTCTGATAACAATTTTGTAAGATCTAGGGCTTTCCATCAGTTTGCGTGGAGAGTAAACATGCACATTTTTGAGCAAAGGTGCAATAATATGAGAGCAGAACATCCAGAAATGGATGAGGCCTCCATTCAAAGTCTAATAAAAGAACAAATGGTTCAAGAGTTCCAAAATATAACCCCTGATGAGGGAAGACAGATGGTAAAAAATGCTAATGTTTTATTATTGCCCAATTGGGACATTGCTGACGCATTAGTTTTTAATTCTGTTTCAAATAATTTAGGGCTCCAGGATCCAAATAAAGAGGAATTCTTGGGTACAGCATTTAGCAATGATCAAGCTTCCCTTGTTATGTGGTCCCTGAGAAGAGGATCCAGGGTTACTTCATCACAGCCTGATGATTCAGGATTGACAGGGAGTATCATTGTAAGAAGAGTTGCTGACACTTCAAATGTACAGGCAGCCCACATGAATGTGGATTATTCTAAATTTGCCCTGGCTACTGCGGAAAGAGAAGAGAGGGAAATGATGGATATGCATAATAAATATGAAGTAGTGGTAGAAGCCTATAATCAAGAGGTAAAAAGGAGAATTGAGTTAGAAAACAGGGTATCTCAATTAGAAAAGGTACTTGGAAAGAGAAAAATAGGAGAATCCAGTACATTAAGAATTGCATACCCCCCACAGTCATCTGTGGGATTAACCCCTATTATTGAGATACCTGACACCCCTGAAAGACCCCAATTCTATACTGAAGAGGAGTTTGAAGCAGAAAAAACTAAATTACATGAGTGGCAGATAGAATTTAGAAATCAGCAAGAAGAGAAATGGAGGCAGGGTGTGACATACTTGAGGGATAAAATACAATGGTCAAATTTTTATGACCAGTTGACAAGGGTTGTAACCCTCATAGATGAGTTAAATAAAAAAAAGAATGGACTAGATTCTCTTACACAGAAGTGGAGACAGAGGAATAATGATGTTACAATTATTTGTATATCTACAGTTCAAATGCCCTACCATCAGGTTGAGAGGATTTTTGATTTATTAAATCAATTAGATAATTTTGAAAATAAAAGAGATTCTTTACAGAGGAAATTGACACTCTGTTTTTCAAGATATCTTGCTAAGAAATTCACCCTATTTCCTTGTGCCTTAGAATCTGTTGATACAGTAAAGGAAAAGGACAAATGGAAAAAGGAAATGGATGAATTATTTGATAACAGAATAACAAACATCATCAGTGAGACTGGCTATTGGTTTTGGGCAAAGACAAATGAAGAGCTGGTAAAAATACAACTGTATTATGCTGATATAAGAAAAGAATTCGATGAATTAGAAGAAAATTCCAATTCTTTAATAAAGATACAAAGAGAAACCCTAAGTTTTGATTGGCCAGATGATGATACTTTCAACAGATGGAAAGATCAGTTTAGTGAACAGATGTCAGGAGGAGATGACGAGGAAGATGAAAGAGTAATTGTTACTCTTGTAGTCAGCAATGATGACATAGAAAATCCCCAGGTTAAAGTTATTTTGCATGTAACAGAAGATGATACATCACTTGCAGACCTTATGGGTATGTACTCTGAAGATGAAGAATGATTGCAAGAGCAGATCATAACAACCAAGAAGCATAACAGAAAGGGACCCACCAAGAAATGCTATTGTAATCAACCTTTCTGTTATTCTTGTTTTTTGTTTTTCAAAAGGACACCTGTCACCTTCTGTAGCCTGAAGCTTGTTGCATCTCACATTATTTAAGTGAGATCCCAAGGCTAAAGAAAGGTCCGAATTTGGTTTTCACTAAGTATTGTGCTTAGTTCTTTTTTGGTCCAAACATTTTTGGAAAGAAATTTATAGTATGCTTTTTCTGTCAAAATTTTCTGAGATATGGATGAATGTAGAAAGAACTGTGCTTCTTCTCTGAAGGTTTTTCTGGGTCTTTTGTAAAGGATATATCATTTTCAAAGGAAATGAATACAAGTTATGAACTATCCCCATATCTGTTCTTCTCTAAATTTTGTCTCCTTTTTAGTACTGAGCTACCTTGATGTTGTGTGAGTAAAAGCTTATGCAATTGATTGCAATTTAGTAAGACTGTACATCCATTTGTTATTGTTGTTAATTCAATGGATTAAGTAAAGGCTTTGATGAATGTGATGAGGTTGCTGGGGTGTTAATAAGGATTTTTGAATGATAAATTCTGGTAAGAATTGCTGATGAAAATTTGTTGCAAGGCAACAAATTAGATCTAAGAATTTACTTGACTCTGAATTCCCAATGGATTAGGCACTGATCGAAAGTATTTCAGCCAAAAGAGAAGTATATTATAACTAGCTTTTTCAAAATACATCATAAAATCAATTTTCATTTATCTTTCCTGTAAGATTTTCAAAGTTGGCCAGCACTTGCCTGCCTAGATTGTTTTAGCTTCGTTTAGCCATTGTTGTTGGAAACATCTGCAGAGCTATAGAAGATTCCTTGGCCATATCTGTTCAAGGGATGTGTTTATCAGTTATTTACTTATATGTTTAAGGATTTAGAGATGAGAATCAAAATGAAACTAAGGATAATTCTCATACAATTATTCCATCTTTGAACCATCCCCGGGTGCACCCGCCCTGGTTTTACAGAGCCAAAAGAGTAGAAAACCGTCTAAGGTTTTATTGAAGTTGGGTCCTAATACTTTGCATATGCAAGTGATAATGAGAATTGGCTATTCTTTTGGTTGTGTATGTACTGATATCTAGGTACTAAGCCTTTGTCGCCTAGTAGTTTTAGTACTGTTAACATCAAAATAAAACACCAACAAAATGGCGACTCTGCTGGGGATTCATTAGTGTCAAAAATTGAGAATCTAAAGAAGATACAAACCCAAGTACCATTGCTACACACTGACACATCCAGCTTATCCGAGTGTCTTATCTAACAAGCAAGAGTTGCAGTCTTACAACATCAGTGATTGATCTCTTTGTGCCGTATTTTTGTTCCCGCTCGTGTATTGTTTTCTTTCTGTCAGTAAGGAGTGTTATTATATTTTCCCGAAAAAGGGTGGCGACTCAGTCAAGGTTTTGAAGCTAGTGCTTATTGTAACAAAAGGAGAATATGGCTGACAAGAGAAAAAACACAAGGGCTTACATGAGAGCCAATCTCGATGTATCAATGTATACTGATTTACCCCAAGGTGGTAGGAAGAACCAAAATAAGAAAAGAATAGATCCAAATCCTACTTGGAAGCCTAGAGGTAATGCCTCTGTAAATTCCCATTATCAACCGATAATAGCAAGAGAATCATCTTCTCTTAGTTCTGAATCCAAAAATATAAGACTTTTAGGAGGTATTTTCAGTACCCCATTACCAGATCAGAGAGTTTTTCAAGATAAAGACGTATCTACTACGGGAGTTGCTTCACCCAGACCAGGGCCTGTAGCAGATATAAATTGTAGGCTAGGATTCAGAAGTTCATCTGATAACCTTTTTAATCCCAGAGTAGCCCCATATATGGAACCGAACCTTATAGATCTAGATGATCCTGCTGATTCCGAGGCAACCTCCGCTGATTCTAAAGAAGTGCAATCTGAAATAGGATTTTTGAAGAAATGGATTGCTGAGGAAGAAGCTAAGTGCATCCGTCTTGAAAAGGAAAGGGAGCGAGCCACTTTGGATGCAATAATAGAAAGAGATACTCTGCTAAGAAGGATGGCTGCTTTGAAAGATCAAAATAAAAAATTAGAAGAGAATATCCCCACTCTCCATCAGGACGTCTTTGGAAATATTGATAATCTAAGAGCTAAAGTTAAACAACAGGAAAAACTCCTAAATCAAAGACAAGAACCAATTATTGCCCAAATTCAAGCTTATAAACCCATTCAAGTTAATCCAATAGAGCCCACTGGAACAGTTCCAGATAAAGGGAAAGGCAAGGTTGTAGGAATCCAAATAAATGAGCCTCAAGCTATACCGAGCAAACCTATACAACCCTCCATATCAAAATTAGATCTAGAACTGGAGAAGGCTCGAAAGGAGAAGGAAGACCTTGCAAAAGAACTTGAGAAGGTTGAAAATGAAGCTCAGGCCGCAGAGACCAGAAGGAAAATCCAATTCATAAAGTCTAATTCTGCATTAAGTTCATGGCCTAGTTTGTCTATCCCACCTACAAATCCTGCACCAGTTAATGCTCCCATAATCCCGACTCAGAAAGCACCCCAATCTGCCCCTACCTCATCTTCCAATATTGGCACTCAAGTCCCATTTGTCCCACCACAGCTATCCCAAGCTGCTCTCCTAACTCAAGCTAATGCAGCTAGTACTTCTAACGCTCCTGGTTTCCAGAAGAAACCTATATACCTCGAAAAATATAGACAAATATCATTTGCCGGTATTCCTGGTGCCCCCCATCCCATATCTTTTGATTTAAGGGATAAAGTGGTGAAGTTTTCTGGAAATAATGCTGTCACTGGTGAAGAACATTTGAGAATTTTCATTGACATGCTCAATGATTATGAAGTTGAACATGAGGACATGGTGATGAAATTATTTGTGCATTCACTCACAGAGGATGCAAGGGATTGGTTCAGGAGGTTGCCTGATGATAGTATTACTTCATGGAGTGATTTGGAGAAATTGTTCAAGGAACAATATGGGGACAATACCAATGCAGGATTCATATTGAATGAGTTCAACAATATCAAGAAGAATCCAAATGAATCCACATTTGATTTCAATGTGAGATTTCAGAAAGGGATGTACAAACTGTTTCAGTTTATGCGGTTAAATGAAGACGTTTGTCTTACAACCTATTTTAATGCCTTTGATAGCAAAATGGCCTACCAACTGAGAGATAAAGATCCTAAAACTCTGAGAGACGCCTATAGAGTTGCAGTGAATATAGAAAATAATAGAAAGGCCTCTGGCAAATTAGGGAGGAGGGATGATCCTAAGCTTTTCAACCCTAAGAACAATAATAAAAGGGAAGGTGACAAAACTCCCATAGGAAAAAGGCCTGAAGAACCTACTATAGGCCATGTTTTAGAAATGCTTAAGAAAATGAATCCCACTAATTTCAATAAGACAAATGTTACTGAGAGAACCCCTATGAATAACAGCAATTTCAATAGACAGCCTAGGATGCAGAATTACCCTTACACCACCCAATGGAAAGATGGTAAACCAGTTCCTAACCAGATCCAAAATATGAAGGATAAGGGTACCCCGGACCCCCTGCAAAAGAACACTGTAAATATGAATGATGATGTACCCTGGTGCATTATATGTCAATCACCTCATTCTGCTGATTATTGTGCTGTTGCCCAATCATTCGCCCAAGCTCAAGGAGTGCAAGCAGAAGAAGAAACAGAAGAAAAGAACCATGATGATATAAGTTGCAATATGGCGAACACATCTGATGCTTTGATAGATTCTGATTCAGAAGAACCTGAGAATGATGTTACCAGCCAGAGAATTGCTTACCAGTTACATCATCAGCAAATATTTGCAGATGATGAAAAGAATGATACAGATAAGGTATGCAATACATTTTCTGAAGTAGGTTTCACAAACCTAAGAATCCCCTCCAAGGAGGAAATTGATAGAATTACAGCCGAAATGATTTCACAAGTCCACAGTAATTACAATTTGAGAAATAGAGCAATAAATAATGAAGCCGGAAGGCCATCTAGTATGTTCATCAAAGACACCACTCATAAGACAGATGATCAACACAAGAAAGTCAGTATAGATGTGTCTAAGATCAAGGAGAACAAGGGTTAGAAATGGGAACCAAAAAAGAAGGTTCAATTTCAGAAAGTTGAAGCAACAAAGACCGTAGTGCAACCAGAGAAATCAGAACCGGATGTTGTCAAGCTAAAAGTGGTGCCCACTACTCAAAAGACTCTGATCCCAGGTACTATCGTAAAACCTACTGTGGTTGAACCTGTTGATATGATTGCCATGTTATCTCAAATTACTGTGAAAGTACCCTTGTCTGAGCTTTTTAGAATTGAAGAACATAAAAATAAAGCTTTGTCATGGTTGGGTGGGATAGCAAACAACAATAGTATTGATAATCAAGCTGTAGCCCAACAGACCCCATTAATAATAGAGGACAATGGCATTATATCCCAGATTCCTCAGATGTTCTTAGATGATTCATCAGTTGCGTTCATACAAGATATTGATCCTTTTTTCCTTAGTTTAATCATAAAAGGGAAAACCTTGAAAAACTGTATGATAGATTCTGGAGCTTCCAACACTATAATGCCCTTTAAAGTAATGGAAGCCCTAGGATTGAAGGTGGATACTAAGCAAGGTAGATGCCGAGGGATGGATGCTAGAGAGGTTCCAGTAATAGGTACTATAAATGCCTTACCATTCAAACTGGCCGCATTTCCTGAGGTGGAATTAACCATGTCTGTCCTTGTAGTGGATATACCCCCACATTACGGGATGCTACTTTCCAGAAAATGGAGTGCCGCCATGGGGGGAAGCCTACAATGTGACCTTACTTATGCCACTTTCCATATAGGGGACAAAGCTGTCAGGGTAAATAGGGAACCAAGGGTTAACCACATCTTAGGTGAAGAAATTGACAAAGATACCACCTGTTTCCTAGACACTGGGATTAATGCTTTCAGGGCTGAATTAATTATTCAGGAAGTGGAAAACTTACCTGATATCATTGAAAATGAGGTTGAATGTTGCATGAATTCACCAAAACTGTGGACAATGTTCTTTGATGGGGCTAGTTCTAAAGAGGGTGCAGGGGCAGGTGTAGTCTTTGTATCCCCTAAAAATAACACCTTCAGGTATTCATTCACCTTGAAGTTTGCTTGCACAAATAACATTGCTGAATATGAAGCATTGCTGCTAGGTCTCAAAGTGGCCACACATCACAAAATTAAGAAATTGTGTGTCATAGGGGACTCTGAGTTGATCATCTCTCAGATTAAAGGAACATACTCCTCAAAAAATAGGAGATTAAAACAATATAGAAATGCGGTCTAGGATCAAATAGAATTCTTTGATGCATTTGGGATCTCATGGAGAGATAGAACCCAGAATAAAATGGCTGATCTTCTGGCTAATGTAGCTATCAAGCCAAAAGAAATATCATTTGCAGGAATCTCCCAGATTGAGATTCAAAACAGACCTTCTATACCTGACAACATTGACAATTGGCAGGTGTTTGAAGATGACAAAGATATCACAAATTTTTTGCTAAATGAAGACAAATACCATGGGCAAGAGATGGACTGCAATGGACTAATTAAAACCATAAATGGGAAGGAAACCATTTTTGGTCAGGAAATCATGCAATTAAAAACAAATAAGATGCCTAAGGGGTTGGTAGTCTTGGAGAACATTTTTGATAACCAAGACAGAGTAAGATCGGAAATAAAGGACCCCAAACCGCAGGAGCTAGAAGAAGTGAATTTGGGAATGAATGAAATTCCTAAAAAGGTTTACATCGGCCAAGATCTGCCAGTTCAAATCAGAAAAGCATTGATTGACCTACTTAGAAAGTACAGGCATGTTTTTGCTTGGTCATATGATGACCTTAAAGCTTATAGGGAGGACCTTTTCCAGCATGTCATACCGTTGAAAGAAAATGTAAAACCCTTTAGGCAAAAACAGAGGCCAATCAATCCTACCCTTGCCCCAAAAATGCAGGAAGAACTGACAAAGCTGAGAGATGGTGGAATAATCAAACCAATTAGGCATTCCACTTGGGTTTCAAACCTTGTTCCTATAAGAAAAAAGAATGGAGATATTAGGCTTTGTGTGGATTTTAGAAATCTAAACATTGCATCTCTAAAAGATAATTATGGCTGACCTAATATGGAAGCTATGTTGCAACAAGTGACCGGCTCTGAATTGATGTCAATGATGGATGGCTTTTCTGGATATAATCAAGTTCTGGTAAAAGAAAGTGAACAGTTCAAAACAGCCTTCACAACCCCTTGGGGAACGTATGTGTATGTGAGGATGCCTTTTGGCTTGATTAATGCAGGAGCTACTTTCCAAAGAGCCATGGATGTAGCATTTCATGAATATATTGACAAATTTATGGTTGTGTACCAGGATGATCTTACAACGTATTCTAATAAAGCTGAAGATCACTGCAAACACTTGGAAATTTTTTTTATAAAAGCCCTGGAATATGGGGTATCCCTAAATCCAAAGAAATGCTCGTTTGGGGTCACAGAAGGAAAGTTATTAGGACACATTGTGTCCAAGGATTGGGTAAAAATAAACCCAGAAAGGGTAATGGCTATTGATAAAGTCCCTAAACCTAAAAATGTGAAAGGTATACAGTCCTTTTTTGGCCAGGTTAATTTTCTGAGGAGGTTTGTTACAAATTTCGCTGAAATCAGTAGACCCATTTCGAAAATGCTCAAGAAAGGAGCTGTTATAGATTGGAATGGTGAACCTTCACAGGCATTTCAGGATATAAAGACTGCGATAAAAAATGCTCTAGTGTTGAAGACCCCAGATTATACAAAACCCATGCATATCTTTTCTTTTGCATCATTCCATACTGTGGCTGTAGTTTTATTACAGAAAAACCAAGAAGGGTATGAACAGCCTATTGCCTTTTTTAGCAAATCCCTGCAGCATGCTGAACTAAAGTATGAAATAAATGAAAAACAAGCATATGCTTTGGTAAAGGCTGTAAAAGCATTCAGAAGTTATTTGGTAGGTGCTACTATTATTGCCTTTGTACCTAGTGCTGCAGTTAAAGATATTTTCTCTCAGCAGGAAGTGTCAGGAAGGAGATGCAGATGGATCAATAGAATCCAAGAATTTAACATTGATATGCAGATAACTAAGTTAGTCAGAGGTCAAGGTTTGGCCAAACTTATGGCCAAAACTAACCTGGAAGCTAATCAGATAAACCTAGTAAATAATGATTTTAGAACTGATTTATGCGACATGGACCAGTGTGACTGGTATATTAATGTTATACATTATTTGCAACACATGGAAGTTCCTCCCCATCTGCCTGATAATGAAAAAAGGAATATTAAATTGCAAGCCATCAGGTATGTAATTGTTCAAAATAACTTATGGTGGAGAAACGTTGAAGGAGTTCTGTTGAAATGTGTTGACAGAGAAAGGGCAAATGAGATTTTGAAAGAAATGCATGCTGGAGTATGTGGAGGACATTACATGGCCAAAACTACTGCACATAAGATAATGAGAGCTGGTTTCTGGTGGCCCACTTTGTTCAAAGATGCTCAAATTATGGTTAAAAAATGTGATCCTTGTCAAAGATTTGCTGGGAAGCTGAAATTCTCAGGAAATACTCCACTGAAGCCAGTTGAAACTAAAGCACCTTTTCAACAATGGGGTCTGGACTTCATAGGAGAAATTTTTCCCAAGTCCAGTACTGGCTATTCCTGGATTCTGGTTGCTACTGACTACTTTACAAAATGGGTAGAGGCTATCCCTACCAGAAATGCAACGAGTAAAGTAGTAAATAATTTCTTATTGAATAATATCATTTCCAGATTTGGATGTCCACAGAAAGTTGTCACAGATAATGCTATGTGTTTTAGGTCTAAAGAATTCATAAATTTTTGTGATAAATATGGAATGACAAGAACAACGTCTGCCCCATATCACCCACAAGGGAATGGACAAGCTGAGTCCACAAATAAAAGCTTGTTGAAAATCATTAAGAGAACCTTGGACGATAATAAAAGGGCATGGGATTCCAAGTTACAGTTGGCAATATGGGCTGACAGAGTAACTGTAAAGAAGGCAATTGGGGTGGCTCCATTTGATTTAGTGTATGGAATTCAAGCTAGAATGCCCCAGAACAATTTGATGGGATTATACAATTACATCCAGTCATATGATGAAGATACTACTGATGAAATGAAAGAAAGAATGAATGAACTAGTAGGATTGACCGAAGCCAGAAGAGAAGCATCTCTGAGAAATCAAAAATTGCAGTTACAAGTCAAAACACTCTATGATAAAAGAACTGTAAACAAGAAATTTGAAAATGGAGACCTAGTCTTAATGTGGAACGCCAGAATTGAAGATAAAGGAAAACATGGCAAATTTGACCCCATTTGGTTAGGCCCATATCTCATTGAGAATACTTGGGGTGAAGATTCCTACATAATCAAAGATGTATTTGATAATATTCTTGAATTTCCAGTTCATGGACAGTTCTTGAAGAGGTATTTTTCTTGAAAAAATACTTAGTTTCTTCCATGAACATTAGTTTTAGGTTTTCCCAGCGTCCTGTTTTCTGTAAATCCTTGTACAGTCTGAGTTTTTGTTTTTGTGTGTTGCTCAGTGCTCTCTGAAGAAGTTGTCATTTCCCGGGTGTGTGGTCTACTCTCCCATAGATTCTGAATCCTTGCATAGACTCAAGTAGTCTATCATCCTTAGACAGAGCCACTGTTGGTCTGACTTTTTCTGCAGTAAAAAATTCTTCAGTTAAACCATAGAAAAGTCAGAAGTTCTATGTCTAAGTGAAGTATAAGGTTTTGGATAAACCATCTATAAGAAATATTCACCTTGTAAGCCTTACATTCATCTCTATTTATAAATGGTCGGGCGCGAAAATTTTCAAAATTCAAAAGAAGCGAATATGCTTCCGTATTCCTTTTCCTCTCTCCCGGGTTACCTTTCTTACTGTTTGTCCCAACCGTCAGATCCGATTAGATCTACCGCTGGCGTTATCTCGCTATTGAAAGTTGCATGCTCATTAAGTATAGCGAGATAAAGAGTGTCGAGTTTGTAAGCGGTGGGACCATGAAGTGAAGGTGCGGCGATCGAAGATTTGCTTAATAATTACTTTATTGTGCAGGTACACCTTGCAATTCGCCATAAAAAGGGGAAGAAGGACCCACTAGAATATCTGACATCAGAGCCGGAATGTTGATTTTTCCGGAAATTCCACCACTTCGCTATCGGAAAATTCAGGCACTTCACCGGTAGCGAAATAGCGAGGCCACGTGAAAATCTTAAAATGATGACATTGCATCTTGCTTGTATCATAATTACACCAGGTGGCATGACCTATCATGAATACTGTTGTCAGAATCCGTTTTAATTAACGGGAGTAGTTACTGGGTACCCCTTGCTTTTTTCGGCACGGAATCCTTTTAAGTGCCGAAGCTCGCTACCTCGCTATCGGAAAGTTGAGGTGCTTCACCATTAGCGAGTTAGTGAGTCCTCGTAAAATGGTAAAAGATCAGCAAGATCTACGATGACATGTAATGACAGGTGACTGATAAAATTTGATGTGTGCTAGCTATGCAGAGATCCGATTCTCATTAATGCTTACCTGACTAAATATACAAGAAATCTAGAACATCAGCTTAAAGTGAATCAACGGAGCTCGCTATCTCATTATGATGAGTTGCAAGGAAGATAATTACAGTGACATAGCGAGATGGGCCCACCGCCTTCTTTCTTAAGAAGCCCTGTAGCGTATCTTTCGATCATTTCTTGATCCGATCAACGGTTGTCGCCGCCTCGTTATGGCAAGGTGCTTGTTCTTTATGCATGACGAAGTAGCGACATGCTGACACGTGTTCTCCGTCGTCAGTGGGTTTAAAGGTAAGCGCCATCAAAAGAAAGAATTATGTACGTGGCAAGCTCTCATTGGATAATATGACTGACATGGAAAGTGTAACTCCTAGTTGTTCTCTTTGTACCGCATGATCGTAGGATCTTTGAAGATCAACGGCGTAGTTTTAAATTAAAAATGTAGTGCCACTCTCTGTATTAATTAGACAAGAAAGCTTCGTCCGTGAGAAAAAACAGAGTATAATATAGAGAGATTGCATCAGTTTCATTTCACGCGAGAAAAAGATTTGAAGCCATTCCTGTGTAGAAGCTATTACTGAAAGAAAAGCGTGTCAAGGTTGATAAGAAATTGTCAAGTTATCTGTTCGCTGAAATTTTGCAGGAATTCAAAGGAAAATTGAGACAGAATTCAAGTAAGTAAAACTGCCATCATCTTTGTGAGCTTTTAAGTTTTAAAGAGGATAACCCAAGATGCCTCCTAAGAAGGGATTTACAGGAGCAGTAAACTACCTGGATAGAAATGTGCATGATGATTTTCTTGAGTTACTTCCTGAGTCCACTGTAGAAACGGTGCAAGTTAAGAGGTTAACCTCACTCAATCCTAGGCTTAGGGTAGCTGATGGATTGTATGATAAAGGTAATTGGGTCCGGGATGCTCAAACTGCTCAGACTGGTTTGAGTTTATTCAAGAAATGGTTTGCAGAGAGAAAGTTATATGCCCCTCATGCCAACATTTGGAATTTTGATCTTGGGAAGCTTGTTGTTCCCAGCGTGTTTATGGATTTTGACTTGCTTGAAGCCATAGCAAAAAACTATGACCAAGCCACTAAGGTAGTGAGGAGAGTAGATGGTGAGGCTTTAGTTACCATCAGTCCCGAGGAGATTAGGAAGGTATTCAGTCTGGGACCCCTCACCATGTATCATGTGCCTATTAATCTGATAGATTTAGAAAAGGAATATATATCCAAGAGGGATGTAGTTAGACAGGGTGCACTGAAAGCCCACATAGGCCGAATTGGAGGCCTCCCAACCATAACATCATCTTCTAAAGAGCCCTTCAAGAAATCATGTTTTAATGCCAGGGCAGTGGAGATATATAGGACCCTGTGCAGAGTCTTCGGAGAGGGCGAAGAAGATTTTATTCCGGTGAGCTTCATGTATATGATCACCCAAATCTCTTCTTTTGGTGTGGAAATAATTTTTGATTTTGCATCTTACTTGGAAAATGAGATACATCATGGATTGGTGGGGATTGCACAGGGCAAGGTGGAAAAGGTTTGGGGTCAGTATTCCTTACTGATGCATATGTTTCTTTTTAAAGGGGCCACTTATTTTGGTAAAGAAATGGTTTTAAATAGAGAACAAGAAGGGGAAGCACTACCAATCCAATTATGCAGGGCAGACATGACCTGGGAAGCAGAAAATGCTAGCTTCATTAGATTTGATAGGCACTTTGCCTCCAAACTAAGGTGCCTCTTATTGAGTGACAATCCCAGAATCCCTAAGGCATTAATGCACCTTATCAGGCCTATGGACAAAACCCACAATCTAAAGGTTTCACATAATTGGGGAGATATTATCCCATATTCAGTCTCAACGGTCATCAGGGTCTATGGTTTCAAAGGAACATCCCATGTGTTACCCTATCAGGTACCCTTGAAGGTAGGGATAGCTGAATTTTTGTGGCAGTTGGGAGGAGTGGAGGAGGCCTTTTTGCACAAAAGGGGGACAGGATCAATTTTTCCTACTTGTACTATAGCCCACCAGTTTGTGATAACTAAAGAAGGGTGGGTCTTCCTCCATAAATTTTTGGATCAATATAAAATGGCAGTGTCTCATTCTCGTTTTTGTGATGCAGAAGGTTTCTTTAACTCTGCCCTTAGATTGAGAATCAAGCTGCGTCCAGTTCAGCATGAATTCTATTTTCCAGAAGATGTAATAAGAAATGAATATTCTCTCCATGAGCAAGAAATAAAGAAAGGAAAATGGAGAGTCTATTCAAAAGTTTTGGAATTCATTAATTGTTTTGATAAAAATTTCAGTCCTCTTAGTAATGCTGCAAACAATGCAGACAAAGTACATAAACTCATGAGTAATTTCTCTGAGATAATAGAGGTAATGAATGAGAAGAAATAGCATTTTATTAATTCTTTTCCAGATAAAGCCAGAGAAATTATGAGAAAATTGGGTTTCACTCCCAACATTGGAGTAGGTCCACTGGTGGTACGGAAGAAAACAGGGTATACTATTGTCCGACAGCAGGTGCCCGTTGTGCATAAAGAAAAACAGATTGTTGGATCCACTAGCACTGTCCTAGAAGAAAGACCCCCTGAACCTTCCCCCAAAAGAAGAAGAATAATAAGGGAGGAAGAATCCCTGATGAAAGTGGCTCACCTTCTCAAACCCCAATAAGAGTTGAGGAAGAACAACTCACCAGTGAGCAATTCGAACAAATGGGGTCACAAGGAGAAATTTTTGTTACACAAGCAGAGATTGATGAAGGGAACCCTCAGGAACCCCCTGTACCACATTTTGAATTAACTACAGCAGATTTCAGAGGAAGGGAATTGGATCCTGTTTTGGAACAAGCCAGTCAGCATTTTTTGTCTAATAACAATTTTGTAAGATCTAGGGCTTTCCATCAGTTTGCGTGGAGAGTAAACATGCACATTTTTGACCAAAGGTGCAATAATATGAGAGCAGAACATCCAGA
This sequence comes from Cupressus sempervirens, assembly GCA_028749045.1. Classification (NCBI taxonomy): domain Eukaryota; kingdom Viridiplantae; phylum Streptophyta; class Pinopsida; order Cupressales; family Cupressaceae; genus Cupressus; species Cupressus sempervirens. The sequence continues at coordinate 922,447,784 of CM053792.1, forward strand.
AATGGATGAGGCCTCTATTCAAAGTCTAATAAAAGAACAAATGGTTCAAGAGTTCCAAAATATAACCCCTGATGAGGGAAGACAGATGGTAAAAAATGCTAATGTTTTATTATTGCCCAATTGGGACATTGCTGACGCATTAGTTTTTAATTCTGTTTCAAATAATTTAGGGCTCCAGGATCCAAATAAAGAGGAATTCTTGGGTACAGCATTTAGCAATGATCAAGCTGCCCTTGTTATGTGGTCCCTGAGAAGAGGATCCAGGGTTACTTCATCACAGCCTGATGATTCAGGATTGACAGGGAGTATCATTGTAAGAAGAGTTGCTGACACTTCAAATGTACAGGCAGCCCACATGAATGTGGATTATTCTAAATTTGCCCTGGTTACTGCGGAAAGAGAAGAGAGGGAAATGATGGATATGCATAATAAATATGAAGTAGTGGTAGAAGCCTATAATCAAGAGGTAAAAAGGAGAATTGAGTTAGAAAACAGGGTATCTCAATTAGAAAAGGTACTTGGAAAGAGAAAAATAGGAGAATCTAGTACATTAAGAATTGCATACCCCCCACAGTCATCTGTGGGATTAACCCCTATTATTGAGATACCTGACACCCCTGAAAGACCCCAATTCTATACTGCAGAGGAGTTTGAAGCAGAAAAAACTAAATTACATGAGTGGCAGATAGAATTTAGAAATCAGCAAGAAGAGAAATGGAGGCAGGGTGTGACATACTTGAGGGATAAAATACAATGGTCAAATTTTTATGACCAGTTGACAAGGGTTGTAACCCTCATAGATGAGTTAAATAAAGAAAAGAATGGACTAGATTCTCTTACACAGAAGTGGAGACAGAGGAATAATGATGTTACAATTATTTGTATATCTACAGTTCAAATGCCCTACCATCAGGTTGAGAGGATTTTTGATTTATTAAATCAATTAGATAATTTTGAAAATAAAAGAGATTCTTTACAGAGGAAATTGACACTCTGTTTTTCAAGATATCTTGCTAAGAAATTCACCCTATTTCCTTGTGCCTTAGAATCTGTTGATACAGTAAAGGAAAAGGACAAATGGAAAAAGGAAATGGATGAATTATTTGATAACAGAATAACAAACATCATCAGTGAGACTGGCTATTGGTTTTGGGCAAAGACAAATGAAGAGCTGGTAAAAATACAACTGTATTATGCTGATATAAGAAAAGAATTCGATGAATTAGAAGAAAATGCCAATTCTTTAATAAAGATACAAAGAGAAACCCTAAGTTTTGATTGGCCAGATGATGATACTTTCAACAGATGGAAAGATCAGTTTAGTGAACAGATGTCAGGAGGAGATGACGAGGAAGATGAAAGAGTAATTGTTACTCTTGTAGTCAGCAATGATGACATAGAAAATCCCCAGGTTAAAGTGATTTTGCATGTAACAGAAGATGATACATCACTTGCAGACCTTATGGGTATGTACTCTGAAGATGAAGAATGATTGCGAGAGCAGATCATAACAACCAAGAAGCATAACAGAAAGGGACCCGCCAAGAAATGCTGTTGTAATCAACCTTTCTGTTATTCTTGTTTTTTGTTTTTCAAAAGAAGGACACCTGTCACCTTCTGTAGCCTGAAGCTTGTTGCATCTCACATTATTTAAGTGAGATCCCAAGGCTAAAGAAAGGTCCGAATTTGGTTTTCACTAAGTATTGTGCTTAGTTCTTTTTTGGTCCAAACATTTTTGGAAAGAAATTTATAGTATGCTTTTTCTGTCAAAATTTTCTGAGATATGGATGAATGTAGAAAGAACTGTGCTTCTTCTCTGAAGGTTTTTCTGGGTCTTTTGTAAAGGATATATCATTTTCAAAGGAAATGAATACAAGTTATGAACTGTCCCCATATCTGTTCTTCTCTGAATTTTGTCTCCTTTTTAGTACTGAGCTACCTTGATGTTGTGTGAGTAAAAGCTTATGCAATTGATTGCAATTTAGTAAGACTGTACATCCATTTTTTATTGCTGTTAATTCAATGGATTAAGTAAAGGCTTTGATGAATGTGATGAGGTTGCTCGGGTGTTAATAAAGATTTTTGAATGATAAATTCTGGTAAGAATTGCTAATGAAAATTTGTTGCAAGGCAACAAATTAGATCTAAGAATTTACTTGACTCTGAATTCCCAATGGATTAGGCACTGATTGAAAGTATTTCAGCCAAAAGAGAAGTATATTATAACTAGCTTTTTCAAAATACATCATAAAATCAATTTTCATTTATCTTTCCTGTAAGATTTTCAAAGTTGGCCAGCACTTGCCTGCCTAGATTTTTTTAGCTTCGTTTAGTCATTGTTGTTGGAAACATCTGCAGAGCTATAGAAGATTCCTTGGCCATATCTGTTCAAGGGATGTGTTTATCAGTTATTTACTTATATGTTTAAGGATTTAGAGATGAGAATCAAAATGAAACTAAGGATAATTCTCATACAATTATTCCATCTTTGAACCATCCCCGGGTGCACCCGCCCTGGTTTTACAGAGCCAAAAGAGTAGAAAACTGTCTAAGGTTTTATTGAAGTTGGGTCCTTATACTTTGCATATGCAAGTGATAATGAGAATTGGCTATTCTTTTGGTTGTGTATGTACTGATATCTAGGTACTAAGCCTTTGTCGCCTAGTAGTTTTAGTACTGTTAACATCAAAATAAAACACCAACAGGTTCCTACATGTCATTGTGTGCCTCTGGGATTAGATGTCGATTTTGTGTTTGGAACCTTTTAGTTAGTATACTTTTAGGATTCCTAGACTTATAGAGATTTGTGTTATGAGTTTTGTTAGCCTATTTGGGACTTGAAATTATCTCCTCAGCATGGTGGGAGTGGACCACTTAGGTACCACACGGTTGAGTGGTAGTGTATTTTCCTATCATTTTGAGATTCGTTGAGACATTGTGACTGATGCATCCTTCATGATGGTGGATAAGTATCCTTTTCATTGATGATTAGCATATGTTAGATGATGTTATCTTATGCTTTTATTTGCATGTTAGATTACTTTCTACATATGATGTTGTATATATTAGGAGTGACATTCCTATTATATTAGTACCAATGATCTCTTTAGTAATTTGGAATGTTACACACAGAGGGATGGCTAGGATCCATGATGGTCTAATGATGCTATTAACGGTTGGGAGGAACCATGGACTTAGTAGTTTATTATGTTTGATCTTTATGATGGATGTATATGTCTTCTATGATGATGTATCATGTATATCATGTGATCATCTTTACTTTGGTGTATCATGGATTAGAATAGGATGATGTACCTTATTTTATGTATGTATATTCTTTTGAGCTTGTCATACCCTACGACATGCACAGTGGATGATTGAGTATTTGAAATGTAATGTATAAACATTGGACTTATCATTATTATTTCATGTGGATGTTGTACTAGATGGATTCATGTATGTTAGATGTTTCTAGATGTAATCCAATGTTAAGGGATCTTAAAGAATGTAATCTAATTATATATGTTATGTTTACTTTTAGATGGAGATTACTAATGCTTCCGTTATTGTGCATAAGTTATACATGGTATTTACTTTCATGAAAAAAGAAAAAAAATGCTACTAAGCTTAGTGAAAATTCTAGGTGAATTCTTTGGATCCCTTGGTGAGGCATTACATTTGGTATCAGAGCCTGAGTTTCTACATTGGGAGCTCTAGGTATTTTGGAACAACTAGAACTTTGAACTATTAAGTGTATTTTTTTGAATTTGAACTAGGTGAACTGAAACAAAATAGAATTTGAAACTGTTACTTGTATATTTTTCATACTTCAACACTTAGTTTCAAAACTGGAAATGCTAACTTAAACCTAAACGTAGAACTAAACTTAGTACCTTGTACTATTGTAGGATGGTATATGGAACTAGGTCTTCTATTAGAGGCCATGGTAGAGGCTTTGGTAGAGGTCGTGGTCATGGCAGAGCTATCAGTGTCCATGAGTCTGCCCATGAGGGATCGACTCACATAGAGAGAAGGGAAGAGCACTCTAGTAGGTAGCAGGAAGAGAGCCATAGAGAGGACCAAGCTGAGTCTGAAGAGGTTGGTTTGAGACAGATGATGCAGACTATTCTAGAACGTCTACCTCCTATTCAAGAACAGCTCAAAGTGCACCAGACAGAACAAGAGCATAGACCCAAATCTAGAAGTCCTCGGAAGGATTGTCAAAGGTCCATTGTGTCCACTCAGATGAAGGATCTTTCAAGATCCAAGGTTAAGCCTTTCAATGGGAAAGGTTCTTGTTATGTGGCCGAGCAATGGCTTATTTCCCTCAATAGGATTTTTTCTATGTAGGAGTTCGACAACAATGTTAAGGAAAGATTTGCGATCACTAATTTAGAGAATTTTGGGGCCACTTGGTGGACAATAGAGGAGAAGAAGTTGGGAATCAATATGAGTAGTGTCACATGGGAATTATTCCTAGAGAGTTTTTGTGAATGATTCCTACCAAAGGAATGGAAACAACAAAGGGCTGATGAATTTCATAATCTCAGACAGTACACTTTGTCAGTGATCGAGTATGAGCGTAAGTTTTATGAGCTCATGTATTTTTTAGGGTTTAGTAAAAATTTAGCTTAGTTGACACAACATTTTATTAGGGGTTTGAATAACCATATAATTTGGGGTGTCAAGGTATTTGAGCCAAAAACCCTCAAGGATGCAGTACATCGAGCTATCCTTGTTGAGCAAAGTGTCAACCTTGGTCAAGGTAGTTTTGTAGGAGCACTAGTAGCATCAGGATCTAAAAGCAACTACAATTCAGGTGGTAACAAGAAGTTTTCTTTCTCTAAGGGGAAACAGTATCAACAGCAGTCTCAGTAGACACAACAATGGAAGGGCTCAAATTTTCAAGCTCAAGGTGGTGGCAAAGGTTTTAACACCAAGAACAACCACAATGCTCAACGTAATAAATAGAATCAGTCCAATCAGCCAACTCAGAGTAGCCAGTCTTTTGTGAGCAAGAATAGCCATCAGCAATCAAATGTACCACCTATGGGAAGAGGTTCTAGTAGAAATATGGAATGTTTTTCATGTGGTCATATTAGACATTATGCAGCTTAGTGTCCTCAGCAAGCACCTCAATTTTTAGGACCTAGACCTACAGTTTTAGAGCCTACAGTGGGTGATGCAGGTAGAGCTCATAGAGTTTTTGCAACAGTTGATCAGCGTCAGGCAGGTCATCAAGGAACAGTGGTTGAGACCACAAGTGCTATTAGAGGTATATCTCTTGTAGTATTATTTGATTTAGGAGCTACAGATTCATTTATTTCACCATCTATAGTTTCCAAGTGTAAGTTGGAAGCGGTGAAGCAAGATCATGGTTGGCAAGTGGAACTAGCCTCAGGTTTTAAGGTCTCCACAGACTCTGTAGTTCATAAGTGTGGGCTTAGCTTAGGAAGCTTTGATACTATAGTGGATCTTTGAGTCATACCCCTTGTTCCTATGATGTGGTGTTAGGTATGGACTGGCTTGGATCTCATAGAGCCAGTATAGATTGTACAAAGAAGATTATTATGTGCCAAGATGACCAAGGGAATGATGTGTAGATAGTTGGGATACCGAGGACTATACCTTTGTGGATGATTTCTGCTATGCAATTGAAGTGAAGTTTTTGTAAGGGATGTCAGATATGTGCTATTATGGTAAATGATCTTGATGAGGAAGATCCCATGAGGAAGACTTTAGATCACCCAATTTTGTAGGAGTACACAGATTTTTTTCCAAGTGAGGTTCTAGGCATGCCTCCAAAGAGGGACATTGACTTTAGTATTGATCTGATTCTTGGAGCAGAGCCTATCTCTAAAGCTCCTTATCGCATGACTACATAGGAATTGGGTGAGCTACGTCTTTAGCTAGAGGAACTTCTTGGCCCATGTATCCTCTGCCTAGGATTGATGACTTATTTGATAAGATCAAGGGAGCTACAGTATTCTCCAAGATTGACCTTAAGTTAGGATACCAGCAGCTTTGGATTAAGGAAGTAGATATTCACAAGACCACTTTTCGAACACGCTATGGGCATTATGAGTTCACAGTGGTCCCTTTTGGGTTGACTAATGCTCCATCGATTTTCATGAGTTTGATGAATGGTGTGTTTCGATCTTATCTGGATAGGTTTGTACTTGTGTCTCTTGATGACATATTGATATATTCTAGGACTCAGAAGGAGCATGAGGAACACCTAAGGTTGGTATTGCAGTGTTTGAGAGATAATCAGCTTTATGCCAATGCAGCTAAGTGCGAATTCTTCAAGTCGAAGATTCAGTATTTAGGGCATGTTATTTCAAGTGATGGTATTTTAGTGGATCTTGCAAAGATTTATGCGATAATAGATTGGCTAACACTGACTAATGTGTTAGAGATTCGTAGATTCATGGGTTTAGCCAGTTATTATCATAGATTTGTCTAGAACTTCTCTAGGATAGCACATCCTATCACTTCTCTTCAGAGGAAAGGAAAGAAGTTCGTGTGGATAGAGAAATATGAGGAAGCTTTCTAGAAGCTCAAGGAGCTTTTGACCAGTGCACCAATTCTAGTCGTACCTAATCCAAAAGGTGATTTCATGGTGTGTACAGATGCTTCTCTTGAAGGGATTGGGGCAGTGTTGATGTAGAATGGATGGGTAATTACGTATGAATCACATAAGCTCAAGGATCATGAGTTAAATTATCCTATGCATGATCTTGAGTTAGCAGCAGTAGTTCATGCTTTGACTAGATGGAGACATTTCTTGTTGGGGCACAAATTTGAGCTACACAGTGATCATCATAATCTACAATACATTTTTACTCAACCTAATTTGAATGCTCGCCAGAGGCGGTGGATGGAGTTTCTATGCGAGTATGATTTTGAGGTTAAGTACATTCAGGGTAAGGAGAATGTGGTGGTGGATGCTTTGAGTCACAGGAGACATGTGGTATCATCGATGACCCTTAGTGTGGATTTGAGGAGTCAAATTCTTCAGGCACTTCCTACGGATTCTTGGTATCAGGAAGTGTGCAGAGAGATAGATTCAGGAAGATCTTTGGAAGGAAAGTTTGTAGGTTATGTTTGAGAATTAGATGGTCTTTTAAGACATCTAGGGAGGATATATGTGCCATTTATAGATGAGCTTCACACCTTGATACTAGCAAAAGCCCATTGTACACCTTACTCAGCACATCCAGGTGTCAAAAAGATGCACACTGATTTGAGACATTTGTTCTTTTGGTCTGGGATGAAGAGAGATATTGTTGATTTTGTGGCTAGGTGCCTTGAGTGTCAGAGAGTTAAGGCAAAACATTAGCACCCAGCTAGACTTTTGCAGCCAAATTTCATTCTTTCTTGGAAGTCAGATATCATCTCCATGGACTTCATTGTAGGATTACCTATGACTGTTCGACGTCATGATGCTATCATGGTCACTGTTGATCGATTGACTAAGGTGGCACATTTTTCACCGATTAGGTCTTCCTACACAGTAGCTTTTGTAGCTAATGTCTTTATGCATGATATTGTGATATTACATGGTATTCCTAGAAAGATAATTTCTGACAGGGATTCTGTATTCACATCTGCATTCTAGACATCGCTATAGCATGAGCTTGGAGCGCAGTTAAACTTCAGTTCAGCATATCATCTAGAGACTAATGGTCAGACAGAGAGGGTGAATCAAGTTTTGGAGGATATGTTACGGATGTATGTGATGGATAGGCAGATACATTGGGAGGATTATCTCTACCTGTTGGAGTTTTCTTACAATAATGGGTATCATAGTTCTATTGGCATGGCACCATTTCAGGCATTATATGGACATCCTTGTCGTACACCATTGAGTTGGGATAGTCTTGAGGATTGCATCCTATTGGGTCCTGAGATGCTTCATGATATGGAGCAACAGGTAGTACGTATCCGTGAGCACTTGACTATGGCACAGGATAGACAGAAGAAGTATGCTAATGCTCATAGGATTGATAAGTAGTTTACTGTGGGAGATAATGTTTTCTTGAGAGTGCAACCACGAAAGAGTCCAATCCAGTATGAAAAAGGTTCTAAGCTAGCACCTCGCTTTGTGGGACCATTTGAAATTCTAGAGAGGATTGGCTTGGTTGCTTACCGCCTTGCTCTACCGCCCAGCCTATCTTGCATTCATTATGCTTTTCACATTTCAGTGCTTCAGCAATATATTCCTAATATTGTACATGTTCTTGATTGGAATGTGTTGCAGGTAGAGGATGAGTAGCTGGCTTTGGAGCCGGTTCATATTCTAGAGCAGCGGGAGTTGACCCTCAGGTGTCGAACCATCGAGTAGGTAAGGGTCCAATGGGAGCCTACTGATGATTCTTCAGCTACTTGGGAGGATGCAGCTAGATTGAGGGAGTTATATCCCTACTTATTTGTAGGTTTCTAGGAGTAAGCCTAACCCAAGGGGGGGTGGATGTAGTGCCTAGCCTCATTCACATCTTTTCTAGACATATTGTTGCTATTATTATTAGACTATGATGGACTAGTTTTATGTTGATGGATTAGTGGTATTATTTTGACACTATCAGACATTATGTTATGGATTCAGAGGTTATGTGATGAGATCATTTAGACTTTACGTTTCATGCATACATGATGATCATTATATTGTTTTCAAATATTATTCATGATTAGTTGATGGTTATTATCTTATGTGTTTTATTATGGATACTTACCCCATACTTGCATTTGTATGGTGTGTGTGTTTTCTTATTGTATGGCATTTCTGATGTGGTTAAGGAAGGGAGTCGTAGTCACCTGCTTAGTCGAGATCTACATGATGCACCACTTCCTACCATTGTCTGTTTAGCTTAGCATTATATATATTGTATGTACATGCATGGTTTTTCTATAGGTTGCAGGTACCGGGTGTCAACTTCCCTAAATTGCCAGGATGAGCGTACCCTATTATACTATCTCAATGATAAGAGAAGGAAGATAAATTCTCAAGTCCAAATCCCAAACCCTTAAGCCAATTGTCCTAGTGAGCTAGGACAAGTATCTGGATATTTTACCCACCGAATGTGTTAGATGACATAATTCATGATTTTTAACCCTTTAGACTGATTTTGTGTGATTTTCTCTATGATGGGTTTTCATATTTTATTTTGGAGGTCTATGGTGAATTTTCTATTAATTAAGTCTTAATAAATAGATTTAATTAATAAATTAATTATTTGAGAAAATTAATATAAAATATCATGTCATTTGATATTTTGATTATAATTAAATTAAAAAGGAATTAAATTGAAAAAAAAGAATTTAATAAAAGAGAATTAGAAATTAAAATTAATAATAATAATAAAATAATAATAATAAGTAATAAATAAATAATAATAATAAAAGTTATAAAAATTAAAATGGAAGTTATAAATATTTAATAGAAAATTATATAAAAAGTGAATTGGAGTTATAAGCTTGCATGGGAGTTAACGCACTTTTCTATTTCTCAAGTGTCAACAACACGGGGGTTAGTGCATCAATTAAGCACATGGTGTCTACAACCCTATGGCTCATCTTGAAGGTTGGAAAAGACCCATGCTTAGTTGGTGACACCTTCCAGCTATTTCTAGAAGCATTCTAGATGTTTCCTGAAAGCTCTTTATATTCAGGCATTCTTAGAGGCTTAGATATAGTGGTTGGAGTGCAAATTGGAGCATTGGAGGACTCGAGAACTCTGAAGAAGGGAGAAGCTTGCTCTGCGGGTTTTCTGAGGAAGAGCGATTTAGCATCAGAATCTGAGTAGATTCTTGTGATTTTACTTATGCTATTTCGGCATCATGCATTCCCTGTCTTCTTTGTGTCTTCCATATGTCTTCTAAGGAATTTCATAATTTATTGTGCATTCTTAATATGGGTAGATTAATTTATTTGAAAATTTTATATGCATAGATCTAAAAGAACACGGGGCTAGGGTTGAGATTCATAGTCAAATCCATTAGATTAATTATTGGAAATTTTAGGAGATCAAAGGTTTATGGAGGAATTCTGAAAATTGAAGTTGTATTGATATATTGTCAATTTGCTTATACTTACATATATATATATATATATATATATATATACAATTATATATCTGTGTGTGTGTGTGTGTGTGTGTGTGTGTGTGTGTGTGTGTGTGTGTGTGTATGCTCATATACTGTGATATTTTTAATTTTGCATATATTTATATATATACATACATATATATATATATATATATATATATATATATATATAAAACTTTATATATATATATATACATATATATGTATATATAATATATATTTGTTAAAAATTGGATAACATACCCGTGGGCGAAAATGTTTTAAGAAACATTTTAAACCAAATCACAAATCGAAATCATGTTAGCGATTTTTTTTTAAAATATAAACATTTTATACTTTGAGTCGGGGGTGGACGAGACCCGCACCCCACTGCGGTCACAGTGTACCACTGTTGCAGGTACTGTGACGGTAGTGGTACGCAATACCACTGACATCGCAGGCCCTGCGATCGCAGGGTCCTACGTACCAACAAATGTGATATATGAATATGTGTTTTATTAAGAACATTTGGCATATTCAATTTTTAATTGTTATTAAAATCTTTGGCATTAATCAAATTTGTTAATTCAATTTTGTTTAATGGTTAAATAATTTATATATTTATATATGTATTTATATGTATATATTTTAATATAAATATATATATAAGTATGTATCTAATATGTAAATATGATTATTTGTTTTATAATTGTAAAATTGATAATTGATTTATATCAAAGGCTCATGATTTAAATTAATTGTTTTATTAAGTATATTAAATATTGATTGTTAGATTGGTGGGGGACATTTGGATTAATATTATAATTAAAGAATGGATTTGTATTCATTCAAAACATATAAATGTTCCTTCAAATTCTTTCTCTAGACTTGGAAACGTAAATCGAGACTTTTGCATTTAAATTCAAATTGCAAATTTAGCAAAACAAAATCATGTGTTTGCATTACATATTGTTTATGCTATTGTTTTGGGTTTTGGGTTCACTAGTGTTGACCAGTTATAGGACATCTACCAGAGCTTGGGACTTATGTGATTATGATGTCAAGATGATGTTTAATCTCGATCTTTATAAACCCAACCATGGTTATGTCATGGAATGCTCTATGTATTGTTTGTGATTACTAATTGTTATAGTTGAGATTCTTATGTAAGAGACACTTGACTTAACCATTATTTTTGGTCATTGATCAATGATCCTTGGTTATATTCTAGTCGCCATGTTGGGACTATAATGTGGATTTATTCTTGATGATGTCATGATGTGACATGTTTGACTCAGCCATTTTTGGAGTCTACAATCAGTATGATTGGGATATATTTTGGTTATTGAGAACCATTAGATACTTTGATTATCAGTGATACCTCAGTTGCCAATAGAGAGCTGTTGTGATCATGATTTTCTATGGATGTTTGCTCATGGAGATTTGATGCTTTTATGCATGTTTGATGATTTTATTATGGATTATCTTTTGTGATTTTGAGATTTATGATTTCATGAGCATTAGGGTAGGATATATGCATGTAGTGATGGGAAGTGGCTTGCAATGGGGGCCGGGGCCCTAAGAGGTTGTCAGGGTAACTCATTGTAAGTTGGATTAATAAGTGATAACATACACACCTAATACTAATTGAATGAACCTAAAAAGATAAGATTTTTTTTCTCGCCCATGCCTTGAGTGCTTGTATAGGCTAGGATGGGAGTAGTGAGAATGCATGGTTGCAACCTTGCATTCTGTAGTATGCCTCATCAGTATGAGAGGATACTAGTGGCCGCATGAGATCAGTATGGACTCATGGAGTTTAGCTAACTACCAAGGTAACTTGTACGTGATAATTGCAATGACACTTTCTCGCTTGCATAGTAGGTTCCTACATGTCATTGTGTGCCTTTGGGATTAGATGTCAATTTTGTGTTTGGAACCTTTGAGTTAGTATACTTTTAGAATTCCTGGACTTATAGAGATTTGTGTTATGTGTTTTGTTAGCCCATTTGGGACTTGAAATTATTTCCTCAGCATAGTGGGAATGGACGACTTAGGTACACATTGTGACTGATGCATCCTTCATGATGGTGGATAAGTATCCTTTTCATTGATGATTAGCATATATTAGATGATGTTATCTTATTCTTTTATTTGCATGTTAGATTACTTTCTACATATGATGTTGTATATATTATGAGCGACATTCCAATTATGTTAGTACCGATGATCTCTTCTGTAATTTGGAATGTTACGCACAGAGGGATGGCTAGGATCCACGATGGTCTAATGATGCTATTAATGGTTGGGAGGAACCGTTCACTTAGTTTATTATGTTTGATCTTTATTATGGATGTATATGTCTTCTATGATGATATATCATGTATGTCATGTGATTATCTTTACTTTGATGTATCATGGATTAGAATAGGATGATGTACCTTATTTTATGTATGTATATTCTTTTGAGCTTGTCATACCCTATGACATGTACAGTGGATGATTGAGTATTTGAAATGTAATGTATAAACATTGGACTTATCATTAATATTTCATGTGGATGTTGTACTAGATGGATTCATGTATGTTAGATGTTTCTAGATGTAATCCAACGTTAAGAGATCTTAAAGAATGTAATTTGATTATATATGTTATGTTTACTTTTAGATGGACATTACTAATGCTTCCGTTATTGTGCATAAGTTATCCATGGTATTTACTTTCATGGAAAAAAAAAATGCTACTAAACTTAGTGAAAATTCTAGGTTAATTCTTTGGATCCCTTGGTAGGGCATTACAAATGACAAAATAATGATTGAAACATGTATACTTGACTGGGACACAACCCAAGCACAGAATGGACACAACAAGAAAGGGAAATTTTATTAACTTTGTAAATAAGCTAATACATCCAATATAGAGAGAAAAGTTTTCAAAACATGCCCTATGGGCTTACAATAGCATAAATCTGGAGATAATTTCTCTTTTTAGTACCTCCTCTCAAACTCCACTCCAAACTGCCTTTTACAATGTCGGAAAAGTTCTTAAATAGACTCCAGAGGGTTAAGGACTAAGAATAAATTCTAGAAAGTGCTATTTGGCCTCCATTGACCAAATGGAAGGCTCCAAAAGCTGCATTAGAAGTCAATGCAAATCTAGAAGAATCCAGAAATGGTAACTGAACTTCTAGGAGGCATAACTTTTGAACCGTAGCTCCGATTGACGAACCGTTTACATTTTTAGAAAGCTCTTGAAGTTCTCTATAGCCCTATGGATAGCTTCACTCATCCCCCATTTTCAGCCCTTTTTGAGGTCATTTAATGCCCCTAACATGACTTTGAAGCATTCTTAGGAGGTCTCCAAAACTCAAAAAATTGCAATAACTTTCAAACCGTGGGACCTTTTGACCTGATTCTTTTTTTGGAATGCTCTAAATTATAATTACATTCATCTAGACAATTTACACCTCCTAGTTTACCAAAATGATAGCTCAATTACATACTCCTATTTTTTTGGCATTTAAACGTATCCCAAGGTGTTCAAATACTCTATCCTAGAACACTGATAGTGGAACTGTGAGAGTTGGAACCTTTATTTGACCCAAATGGGTATCCAAAAATGAAAACAAATGAAATAGAAACTAAGTCTAAGTGCATTTTTTTTTGGTGACATAGGATTTCCCTTATACCTCTGGATGCTCCTGCATCAATACCAATCCCTCTCTTTAACAATCTTACTCGATCATTTTCAAAAAATTTCCCTCTTTGACATTGATGGCAGACCAAATTGATCAATCCAAAAACAACTAGATGGTAAATACTTTTGTTAAACCAAACTGAGTAGGTTAAAACAATAAGGCCAACAAAATACAAAAAAGAAAAGTATTGCTTACATATTGCAGTTTCTAACTCTATCAACATCTTCAATCTTCCTCCGAATTTCTTTTTGAATCTCCCTCTCACTAGGTAGACCTCTTGATCATCTCTCTCTCTCTCTCTCTCTCTCTCTCTCTCTCTCTCTCTCTCTCTCTCTCTCTCTCGGATCAGTAGCAATCTTTATTGATCAACAACTCTCTTTCTCCATTTCTTTCTCCTTGTATATCTCTTGACTAGTAAAACTCTCCCTCTTTGAAAAAAAGCCAAAGACCTATCATCTTTATATGTAGATATAAGCATCTTCAATTTCTCCTTGTCACCTTGCATGTGACTAATTTGTAGCTCTAACACTTCAATTACTTTAGGCACTCCTAAAGTAAGATCCACTACATCAATTTATAACATATGGAAATCAACTTGTTTGATGTAGGGCACTCCTCTTGTTATTTAGATAGCCTTTGATAAAGGTATCACCCCCAATTTACCTCTTAGATACTCATGAGCATCCTTAGGTAATGCTTTTGTTACTTGATATCAACAATTTTGTCTTTTGTGTTAACATATTCCATCTTCACCTCTTTATCTTGAACTAATTCTCTCAAGTAATGATACTTGATTGCAATGTGCTTAGTCTTTGTGTGCATCACTAGATTCTTTTATATGTTTATAGAACTTGTATTATGATAATATAGTATCATAGGTTCTATGATCTCTTCCTTCAGTCCTTTGAATAGCTGTTTGATCCATATAATTTTTGTACAATTTACAATAGTGACAACATATTTAGCTTTGGTAGTAGATTGTGAGGTACAATTTTGTTTCTTACTAGTCCATGTAACTAATCTCTTGCCTAAGAAAAATGCTCTTCCACTGGTGCTCTTTCTATCATCAATGTTTCCAACCCAATCATCATTAGTGTAGGTCCTCAATTCAAATTTCTCATTCTCCTTATAGTATAGACCAAACTTTTCTGTTCCTTTCAAATATCTCATTATTCTCTTTATAGCCATTAAAAGATTCTCCCTAGGATTAGCAAAGAATCTTGCAACTATTCCTATAGATAATGTAATGATAGGTCTACTATGTACTCAATATTACAATTTTCTAATCATAGACCTATATAATGTTTGATTCACCTCAGTAGAATCATCATTCTTTGACAATTTAAGTCTTCTCACCATAGGTGTACTTACTGATTTGGAATCCTTCAATGAATTTTTTTTCAATATTTCCTTGACATACATTGACTCAGTGATGTATATACTATATTTCATCTAATATACTTGCAAACCCACAACAAAATTGACCTCTCCAAACATAGACATCTCAAATTCTTGCCTCATTTCATTTGCAAAAGTCTTACATAAAGTAACTTGACCTCCAAATATGATATCATCAACAAAAATTTTAGATAACAAAATATTTTTGCCTTTATCTGTCTTCATGTACAGATTGTTGTTATCATTAGTCCTTTCAAATCCAATATTTACAAGATAATTATGAAGTCTCTCATATCATGCTCTTGGTGCTTGTTTTAAACCTTATAAACCTTTGTGTAATCTACATACCATGTTCTTATTATTAGCATCAGCAAATCCTTCTAGTTGATCTATGTAGACTTCTTCCTCCAATATGCAATTCAGAAATATAGGTTTAACATCCATTTGACAAACTTTGAAACCTTTGTATGTAGAATAAGAAAGAAGATTTCTTACTCCTTCCAATCTTGCAACTAGGGAAAATGTCTCTCCATAGTCAATTTCTTCTTGTTGTGCATATCACTTGCAAACTAATCTTTCCTTATTTCTTGTGACTTCACAATTTCCATCTAGATTTTTTTTGAATACCCACTTGGTGCCAATCATCTTCTAGTCTCGGAACTAGACTCCATATTTTGTTCTTCTAAATTTGTTCAATCTCTTCTTCCATGACTTTACTCTAGTCCACATCTTCTAATACATATCTTACTGATTTTACTTCTTTTATGCTCAAAAAAGAATGTATCACTTCTCAATCTATTTCTTTTCATTGGTCTAGCATCTTTATCTCTAATGATTTGAGTAGTAGGATGATGCTTTTGACATATTTGGACAACCTTGGCTCAGCGTTAGTTTCATCATTTTTTTTTTTTTAGCTTCAAAGTCACTATGTACATCTCTTTCAGGTATCTTAGCATTTCTTTCATGTACACCAAATTTAGAATCAAAATGTGCTCCAACTTCATTTTGTAACTCAGCATCTAAATGTGGCTCAAAAACTCAATGCAGCTCGACATTCATAGGGTGTGACTCAACAATCACTGAAACTTGCTCTTGATTTGCAACTTGATTTGTAGTAACTTCTTCAGCAGGCATACCTTCATAAAAATATACAAATGATTTGTATTTCTCTAGTTCCTTCATAGGTTCAACCTCATGTATTTCTATATAGTCATCAAAATTTACATTTGCACTTTCCAAAACTTTGTTAGTGTTAGTATTCAAACACTTATAAGCTTTACTTCTTGTGAAATATGCTAGGAATATACATTCTTCACTTTTTGCATCAAGTTTATCTTTCTTGAAATTTTGAAGAATGTAACATTTGCTTCCAAATACCTTAAAATATTCCATATTGGGTGAATATCCATACCATAGTTCAATAGGTGTTGTTTGGGTACCTTTCTTGAATTGCACACAGTTTAAGGTATAGATAGATGTAATTACAGCTTCTCTCCAATATTTGAAAGCAACACTCTTCTCCATCATAAGTGTCCCAGTAGAGTCCATTACTAACCTATTCCTCCTTTCAGCTATTCCATTTTGTGGAGGTGTTCTAGGAGTAGATTTCTATCTTTTGATTCCTCTATCATTACATAACATCTTAAACTCATGTGATGTGAATTCTCCTCCTCTATATAATCTCAAACATTTTATACTTTTACTTTTTTTCCTTATCAACTCTTACTAAGTACAACTTAAACATTTGGAAAGCATCAGATTTTTGTTTTAGAAACACAACTATCATCATTCTAGAATAATCATCAACAAAAAACATAATGTACTTATCTCCTTTGTAGCTTTGCACATTGATTGGTCCACACAAGTCAGTATGAACAATCTCTAGTATTTTTTTAGAGGCATAAGTTTTACCCTTAAAGCTTGACTTTGTCATTTTGCCTAACTAACATTGTTTGCACATTGTATTGTTAGGTTTTTTCAACTTAGGCAAACCTCTAACTTTCTTCATGTTAGTAATGCTAACCAAGTTATCAAAATTAGCACAACATAACCTCTTGTTCCATAACCACACATCATCAAATCTTACAACTAGACAAGTAGCATCCTCTATATCAAGGTATAATAGATTACTCCTAGTCTAATCACCCTGTCCAATCAATATTCCATCAGTATCATATATCTTAGTAGTCTTGCTTTCACACTTAACTTTACATCGTGAATTGTTCAGTTGTGATGAACTTAAAAGATTATAGTTCAATCCTTTTATGTAGTCAGCATTGTCATGTGAAATCTTATTTGTGAGTTTGATAGAACATTTCCCTTTTATCAAACATGGTGCATCATTACAAAATCTAACACTATTTCCTTCATAGCAATTTAAGGTAATGAAATTACTTTTATCTCTAGTCATGTGATGTGAACATCCACTACCAATGATCTATCTATCATTTTTGTTCGCACAAGTCACGAGTGTAGTTGTCTCATCTTCATTATATTTTTCCTTCATTGCAACATACACCACTTCATCATCATGTTCATCAGAATCATCTTTAGTGTCTTCCTTAACAATGTAGCATGACTTCTTGCTTTTATGTTTCTAATCCTTTCCATCATCATCTCTTTTGCTCTTGTACTTGTCATTTCCTTTATAGTTCTTCTTTTGTGTACATCTAGTAGCAATATGACCAACCTCATCACAATTGAAACAAATGATAGGTAATTTACCTTTGAACTTTCCTTTACCTCTATGGAATCTTCTTGCTAGAAATGTCTCAAGTTTTTCAACATCTTCCTCATCTATATCACTATCACTAGACACATATTTTATCTTTCTCCTCTTTTTATTCTTGGGCTCTATAGAGTTCTTCAATAATAGGGTAGCTTTGAAAGTAGATTCAAGACTCTTAGATTTGTAATTATCAAAGTTAGATAACTCAAAAGTAATGAGCCTACCTACCATACCTTCAAGGGTTAGATTATTCCCTAGTATACACATCAGTTCTTGAATTCTAGAAACTCTAATGGTATAAATAGGCAATAGTTTTCTCAAAATCTTGCTTAGCATAGTACCATCTTCTATCTAACCAATGGCTCCCTTTATTGCACTAACAAATTCTTTTATCTTAGCAACATATTGAGAACTATTTTCACCTACTTCTATTTTCATATCATCAAGCTTACCTCTAAGACTCTTAGATTTTTCTCTTTGAACATTTTTGTCTCCCACATCGATGGCATGCAAAGCATACCACATTTTATTTATAGTATCACAACTTTTTATATCATCAAATTCAGTGTAGCTTAGGGAAAAGGTGATCTCCAACATTTCCTATTTGTGTTCTTTCTTCTTTTTACAGATCTTTAGCAGTTAGGACTCTAGCAAGATCAACATTTTTAGTAGTAATAGTAGATTGTGCATGATTTCCAAGTCCTCCAAGGTTTAGCTTCATCAAACTTTTCCATGCAATAAAGTTATCTCTATTCAGCTTGGGTACTTCTCTTTTTGACATCTTGATCTTTGTACTTCTAGTACCTTCAAGCTAGTCCACTTAAGAAGATGGCTTTGATACCAATTGTTGGAATTTTTTAGAATAATTGAGAGGGGGTAGGTGAATGAAGAGGATTTCATCAAAAGATGTAGCAATAGCACCTAGAGGAAAGGTTGAGTTATGATTATGTAAAGGAGTATAAGAATTAGTTGAGACAATGATAACATGATGTAACCTAATTAATTTTGGTATTTGGTTTCACAATGATCTAACCTAATTTTTCTTTATTGATATATAAGCTAGTGAATTCATTTGTAAACTTGATATTCACATAGGTGAGAGATGATGATACAAAGCTATTGGTGACTTTTGGATTACAGGTTGAGAAGATTCATTTGATAATGAGTATGTGTATACTCTAATTTTGTGCTTAAAATTAATTGTATTAGCATAGTTGATGCTTTTAGCTAGTTCATGTAAGTGGATTTATTCCAAAATTAATTGTTTTCTACTCTTTTCTTTAATGCATTTATTCTAATTTTATTGTTTTCTAATCGATGTGGCTTCCCTTTTTGTATAAGAGAAGTGATCTCAATGTGAGTCCCTCAATACATCTACATCACCTATTATACCTCTAAATTTATTTCATATGTACAAATAAATCATCTTCTAGGCTTGATCCCCACCTAGGGTTTTCTCTGAGCTAGGTTTTCATTTCGATCAAAATATTGGCGTTATGTTTTATAGGGTAATTTTTTGTATATTTCTTTATATGTTTTAGATTTGATATGTTGTGGATATTTTAAAGTTTTAATCTTCTCACTACCAATTCACCCTCCTCCAAGTTGCAAGTGATACATTTTTATTCCTGACAATTGGTATCAGATCTCTTCTTTTGTATTTGAAGCTTAACCATATATTTTTACTATCCTTTAAGAGGGATAGCCTAAAGTTTGATGGGAATAATAATGCAATTTGGAAGGGAAGCGTGATTAAACACTTTACTTACATGGCTATAGAGAATGATAAAATTAATTAATATCCTTACTAGGTTATAGTTCTTTAGAAAAAATAAAAATGAAATGACAAAATTCTATTTTAATATGGTGGGGAAGGAATCATTACTTAGTGCCCGTGTAGATAAATAATAGACAAATATGATGGAGCATGAGGATAATCATGAAATTTTGATAAAACTACAATTACTTTATGAAGGAGACAATTTTGTGCAATAATTTAGGTTGTAAAGTACAAAAGGAATGTTTTAAATCCATGAGAACAATTGAATATGAGAACATTGGGACACATGTAAAGAAGATATTATAAATTTATTTTTGAATAGGAGTTGTTGTTTCAACAATTACCAAATATGAGATTGTGTCAAAGATTTTTAGATTCTTTCCATCCTTATAAGGCACTAATGTCTCTTCTATTGAGGATATTAGAACTATTCATTACATAAAAGGAGAACCACTAGTTGGTAAGTTATCTACATTTGAAATGAATAAATGCTTTAGCTAAGGAAGAATCACCATTTAAAGCTACTATGTCTACAAGAAATAATAAGATTAATGAATATTTACCTATAAGATTAAAAATTTCTTCAATATTTGGTAGATATATTAAATAATGAGAAGAAATTGAAGAAATGGAAAGAAATCATGAGGAATTGGAAGATATTATTTCCAAAAGATTTCATAGAGGTGATGGTAAGTATGAAGAAAATCTTATTTTAAAATATCTTTCTTGTAATTAGATTTTTCATTTTTCCATAGGGTTTAAGTGAGCCATTAAATCCTAATTTTTTTAATTTCATATTTAGTAATGAGGTCCATGCATTGGTCTCCCTTTTCCATCATGTGATATAGGAATTGATGTAAGTTGAATTGCTTACTAGTCCCTTCCTTTTCTAAGGAATCACCTATGTTCTCTTCTATCCTATTATGGCTCCCTTTTTCACCCTAACCTAAAGACAATATCTATCCTAATTTCCACACCCCACAATCTACTTACACCAAAGATTTTACAAATTGCACTCATCCCAAGGACATTCCCACTTACTCCTCAAGTCTACAGCTGTACCAAAAATAGACATTGTGACTTGAACATGTTATGAGGGATGAAAATAAATGGAATTTAGTTTTTACCTAACCTCTTGGACTCAAAACTTATAGGTCTTCTTATTGATTCCCTCAAACTTGACAAAAATGTTCTAATTAGTCCTAGTAGAATTAGGCCTCCAAAGTTAGTTTTTGGGCTACAACTCCAAATTTCTCTTAACAAGTTGATAGAATAACCTCTATTGTGGGTACCCTTTTGGGAAAGCTTTAAGATTTTGTGGTCCTTAGATAATCAACATGTCTATACACCCCTTCTCTATTTGTATGCCTAAAATCAAGGGTTTCAAGCATTTCCAATAAGCATTCACTAGGGTCTGATGAAATTCATAACAAAAATAATCTTGGAAATTTCTCATTTGTAAAAAATATTCCTCATAAATCCCTAGAATTTCATTTTTCAACTCTCATATTGGAGTATCTAACACATTCAATCCACCAAATCCTACTTGCTAGCATTATGATTGCCTAGCCATGCAATGAAAGCTTGCCCAGGGAATCACTTGAAAAATAGCAAAATATTTTTTCTAGGCCTCTCATTTTCTATATATACACCATACATAGACTCAAATTTCATGTCCCTCAAAACCATGATAATTTCACAATGAGGATTCATGCAGGAGCCATTTTACACAAAAACTACCAAAACAAAAGAACAAACAAAATAATTACAAATGATTTTCAAACTACAACCCAAGTACTTCCTATCAAAATTAAATCTAAATAAAAATAATTTTATGGACATAAAATATGAGGACCAAATGAGAACAAAATTTTCCTAGTTGATTATAGTTCTTGAGTAATAGAAACCAAAAAATTTGCCAGAACTAGACACTAGTTCGTGCATTTAGCTTTTAGGATTCACTTATTACAAAAAATCCAACCCTTGGAATGGTCTCCTTCATAATTTTATATGTTCTTTGAGAGGTTTCAAAAAATTATCTTAACTATCAACCTCTTACTTTTTTTATGCAACTTTCTTTACAAAAAGTTGTCAAGCAACTTTTCAAAGTTGCGAACAATGTTTTTCATTTCTTAGAAATTTTGACTTCCATCATTTGGGAACTTCCAAATTGGTCAACTATGATCCATTTATGATGTCTTGGTAAAATTGGTCCTTTAGAGAAATAATTCACATGATTTTAACCAATTTGACCTATTTGGCAATGCTTGTAACAATTGACATCTTTTTGACATCTTTCCCAACATTTTTCCAAATGACAATGTATGACCTTCAACCTATAAAAAAGGTTGTAAAAACATCATAGAGGAATAAATGAGTTCAAAATCATACCTTCCTTAGGATTCTAGGGTATAATACCCATAACCCTGAACAACCTAAACACAAGTTAAACCAAAACAACTAGAATGGATTTAGCATAGTTAAATCCACCTAGTAGAAAACACACATGACCTTCTAAGGTACACACACAACCAAATGACTTGGCTAAGGTTAGTGCAAGCCAAAAATCCAAAAATTAGAGTTAGGACTAGGAGGTAGCCTACATGCTCTTGGACCATACTCCCCTAAAAAAGAAAATTTCAATCCATGCTTGGATTGAGCAAGATATGGTCTATGCTCAACTTCTTGATGTCTACTTCTTTGATCTAAGTAGCCTCTATATCTTCTTGGTCATGCCACTTGACAAGAAGTTCCCAATAATGTGTGGTCCTAGTTTTCTTGTATATCCTAGAGTCAAGCACATTTTTACCTTCCTTAGGTTGTGGAGTCATCAAATTCAAGTCTTCTACATCTTGAGTGACTTCCATAAGTATCTGATAAGAATCCAGAGTAAGGCCTTTGTACGTAACCATATCAACATCACTAAAAATTGGTGACAACCCAATGTCTTCTAGAAGCTCCACCTCATAGGCATTATTTCCATACTAAGCTAGCATTTGGCAAGGTCACAACCTTCTAATTCAAGAAGTTTATAAGGAAATCCCATTTGCAATTTATTTCTTTGTTTAGGTGGACCATCAAAATTTTCAAACTTGGAATTGAACATCCATTTTATTGTCATCCACCTTATGCTTGAGTTTCTCATCATTGTCAATTAAGTTTTTTTGTACTAATTTATTTTATTTCCTCATGGAGTGGTACAAGTCATTAACATATGATGATGTAGGCACATCCTACACTTTCTTGTAATCCTACATGATTGGACTTATCTTGAATAAGTGTTGTGGATTCAATCATCGAAACGTGGTGCTTAGTCACTGAAGGGTCTAGTTTTGGCCAAGAACCTCGGTCATTAAAAGAGGCTTGGTCATTGTTGGTTTCTCAACACCTCTTATTCTTAGTAGGTGTTAGTTTCTCGATTAGTATGGGTTTCTCAACATTCACCATAGTGCTCACCATATGCTAGTTGCTTGGCATGTACTAGGATCTCAGCAATGTTGGTGATTTGGGTGATGCTCATCTTGGATTCTCTAATGCTCTACTTGGTATTGGTTCTAGTAGGTAGCCAAGTTGTCTATAAGATAACTTTTGTTATTTAATTTCATGTTGTAGAAGACTTTGGATATTTAATTTATGTTGTAGCTGACTTGTGCTTCAACATATAATTAATGTTAGGGATTTAATTTAATTTGTAATGAACTAGGCCAATTTGTGGCTTAGTTGGGCATAAGCAGGGGGTCTTGTAGATTCTTTAGGCATTAGAAGTGATCTATCTATGATAAGAGGATGTGAAATTTGAAGATCTAGTAGGTGCCGCTTAAAAACTAGGAAATTGCTTCATGGGCTTGCAAGCACAAGTTAAGTTTTCCTTGGTGGTTTTCTTCCAAAGTCCATATCTAGACTAGCTGAGAATAGTTTTTGAGTTGGACCTTGTCGGATCTTGCAAAACTATTTTGCAATTTCTATTGTATTTGGCCCTAACCTAGAAGGCCTTACAACTAGGAATATTGCATATAATCATTTATTTTTTGAATAAAGAGTTGTGACTTCTTGTTTATATCTTGAATTGTTGTTGTGTTTCTATTGTGTGGTTATTTTCTAAGGACTTGGACATATCCTTTGGGGATTCTCCTACCTTTTACTACATCATATGGTATCAGATCCTATTAGTTTCTAAGTGTGTAGATAGATCACTGAAGCTGAGGTAGTTTTCACCAAGACTTGGGTGAAGTTTGGAAGTGAAGGTTTATCTAGTGGACTTGATTGATTTTGGGTGAAAGTACAAAGCTATGTCACCTTTCAAGTTGACTTATCAGAATGACTAAATTTCAGTATTTCTATCTAAAAATCAATTTTGTTCAAACATATAATCTAGATAAATTGGTTCTAGCTAGGTTATATATGGTCTAACACTTTTCCAATTGGAAATGTCTATTAAATGCATGTTTTATACTATTTTGTATCCAATTACTAAAGAAATATAATTATTTCAAAAAAAATTCATTTCAATAACTCTTACTATTTTTTATGATTTTTTTTAATAACATATAAACATCATTTTATAGAGCTTAGAGTCAAGAATATTCTCATATAGAGTTTATAGTGTTTTAATTACATATAGTATATTGTAATTAAAATATTCTACAAGCATGTATTTTAACACTTGAAAAGATGTTGATTTTGAGAAAGAAAAAATATTAAATTAAATAAAAAAAATTAAAAATTAAATGATGTTCTAGAGGGGAGAGTCCTCTTTTAGAATGTCTAATTTTTCTCCTGGTAAGAGTAGATTTGTTTTGAAAAATGTGGTGGGAGATGAAAACTATTGATTTCAGGTGAGTTGGAATTTGAATCATTATAAAAGAGAAAATATAGATCTAAACGTAATTTTTATTTTTGATTACTCTATCTATATATGCCATCAATAACATAGTCTAAGATGAAAGGGAAATATCTTTATTTCCCTATAGTTTTATGGTGGGAATTAGACCCCTAATTTTAAGCATTTTTCAAAAGCTAAAAAATCATCTATAAAAATTAGGAGTATATATCAACTCTTATTCCAAATAATTATTAAAAATTATAATTCTAAACTTCATCAATTTCTACACATTTCATTAGTTTACATCATTTTCAAATTCAAAATAATAATACCATTTTTATGTCATTGAAGGTAAATAGTTATACTTTTGCTAGCCTTTTCTTTTACAAAAGGGTGACACGGGTTTGTGCTTTTACACTATTCTAGATTTGTGGATCTATTCTTTAGTGTTTATAAAAATCATGGAAGATGCCTCCAAGAATATTGGACCCTAGAGGAATTGATGATCTCAGTGATGTTAAGGAAGAAAAGATCTCAGATAAGATTAGAGTAGAATTCAAATATGAGATTGCACTAATGAAGAGTGATATGATTGCTAAAATTGTGAGTGCTTTAGGTTGTGTACCTAGGAAGGTGGGAATTGAAGATGGTTATGAAAAAGTTTCTAAAGACTTTGAAATATCAATCTAGTAGTGAGCGTAACGCTGATCATGTGGAGATACCTATTGGAACTAGGGCTATTCAATTTTCTAGGATTGGATCTTAGTTGAAACTCAAGCATAAGATTGAGGTTTCTAATTTTTGAAGTGCTTTTTCTCTTGAAGACCTGATTGATTGGATTGGTGAATTGGAAGACTACTATGAGCTTGAGGATATTGATGATCCTCTTAGAGTAAGGTTGGCAAAAACTATGTTGAAAGGAAATACTACTCTCTAGTGGAAAGAAATAAAAAGAGATAGAGTGGAGGAAGATGAAATGAAGATCACTAGATGGATATTGGAAGTGACTAAGTTGAAGGCTAAGTTCATTCTTGTTGATTCTGAACTTGAGTTGTTTAAGAGATTGCATAATAAAAAATGGAAAGATATGATTGTGAAATATTATACTGAGGAATTCTAAAAGTTGACTATTTGTTTTAGGCATAGAGAATTGCCAAAGGAGAAGGTAGCTCGGTACATTAATGGTTTAAGATTAAATATTTAGAATGAGGTTGGTAAGTTGAATATTTTTTTAGTTGAGGATGCTTATCACTATGCTTTAAAGGAAAAAGATAAGTTGAAGAGAGAAATTCAAGGTAATGCTAGAGGAATGGAGAAGTAGAATAGCTCGAGAAAGGCTAAACTGAGTTTAGAAGGTAAACCAAAATTTGTTAGAAGGACAAGTTGACTTTAGTTTAGAGGTAAGTGTTTTAGATGCGGTGATGAAGGGCATAGATTTTTGAATGTCCTCATGCTAGAAAAGATGCTATTGTGAATGAGGTTGTAGTACAAGACAATCAAATTGAGAAAGGACACTGTTTATGGGCTCAACGAGTATTGATTGGTCATAGGACAATGAAATCTTGTTAGAGGACTAGTTTGTTCAAAACTTGTTGTAAGTCTAGAAGTAAAGTTTGCAATGTGATTGTGGATGGTGGTAGTACTAATAACCTTGTTGCGAATGAGATGGTTCAAAAAATTGGTTTGAAGAGAGTGAAACATCCTTATACTTATAGGATTGGCTAGTTGCAAGGTGAGCATGCTTTGGAGGTGATGGAATAGTGCCTTGTTGATTTCTAAATTGGGTAGTATAAGGATCAAGTGTTATGTGATATTGTTGAAATGAAATGTTTCATGCATTAATATGTAGATCTTTGCACTATGATTATAGGGTTGTGCATGATTGTGTCAAGAACATTTTTATAATTATAAAAGGTGGCAAGAAGCTTTCCTTGATTCCTTTGTAGAATGAAGAGCTTAGTAGAGGAACCTTAGTATTGGTAGCCAAGTTGAGTTGAGGGAATCAGAGAGGGTTAGAGATCATCATGGAAAGAAGACTTGGGGAACACCAAGGATGAATGGGAAGAAGCAAAAATGGGTCAAGGGGAAGAAGCTAGAGAGAACATCTTTTCAAACTTGGGGTTTTTGATGCTAGAAACCTAGGCTTGCTTGAAATCCTACATGGGTGGAGGTATTTTAGCTAAGTGATTTGGACCTAGTCACCAAATAGTGGTGCTCAGTCACTAAAAGGGTCTAATTTTGGCCAAGGAGATTGATTGTTGAAGGAGGCTTGGTCATTGTTGGTTGCTAAATACATATTATACTTGGCAAGTGTTGGTTACTTAGATTATATGGGTTGATCGACATTCACTATAGTTCTTGACATATGTTGGTTGTTGGGCATGCACTAGGAGCTTGACAATGCTGGCATTTTGGTTGATGCTCAACTTGGTTTCTCTAACGCTCGACTTGGTCTTGGTTACTATTAGTGCCAAGTTTTCTATGAGCCAAACTTGGGTATTTAATTTCATTTTGTATTTGACTTTGGATATTTAATTTGTGTTGTAGCTAACTTGTAGTCAACATATATTTAATGTAAGGGATTTAATTTAATTTTTAATGAGCTGGGCTAACTTGTAACTTAAATGGGTATAAGAAGAGGGTCTTATGGAGTCTTTAGGCATTATAAGTGATCCATTTTGGATAAGAGGATGTGAAGTTTGAAGAGCTAGTAGCTGCAAATTAAAAATTAGGAAATTACTCAATGGTTTTCTTTCAGGTGTAGATTTGGATTACTTGGGAGAAGTGTTTGATTTGGTTCTTATGGGATCTTGCAAAACTATTTTGCAATTGATGTTGTATTTGGACCTAACTTGAATGACCTTATAGATAGGCCTATTACATGTAATCAATTATTTTATGAATAAAGAGTTGTTATTTGGTATCAAATCTTGCATTGTTGTTACATTGTTGTTGTGTTTTCACTATGTGGTTATTTTCTAGAGGCTTGGACATCTCCTTTGGGAATTCTCCTACCTTGTAATGCATCAGATGGTATCAAAGTCTATTAGTTCTTAATTGTGTAGATAGATCATTGAGCTGAAGGAAGTTTGCACTATGACTTGGGTGAAGGTTGGAAGTGGAGGTTGATCTAGTGGAGTTGATTGATCTTCTTGATTTGTAGATCTATTATTTAGGTTTCTGAAAAATCTTGGAAAATGCCTCCAAGAAGATTCAACCCTAGGGAAATTTATGATCTTAGTGATGTTGTGGAAGAAAGGATCTAAGAGAAGATTGGAGAAAAAATTAGATCTGAGATTGCACTAATGAAGAGTGACATGATTGTTGAAATTGTGAGTGATTTAGGTGGTGTACCTAGGTAGGTGGGTATTGAAGATGGTTATTGGGAAGTTTCTAAAGACTTTGAAATTGTTTGATCTAGTGATGAGCATAGAGCTCAATGTGTGGAGAGACCATTTGGAACTAGGGCTAGTTAGTTTTCTAGGCCTAGATCTTAGTGGAGGTTGAAGCATAAGATGGAGGTTTCTAATTTCTTTGCTACTTTGACTCCTAAACACTTGATTGATTGTATTGGTGAATTGGAAGACTATTTTGAGCTTGAGGATATCAAGGATCTACTCAAAGTTAGGTTGGCATAAACTAAGTATAAAGGACATGCTTCTCTTTGGTGGAAAGAACTACAAAGAGATAGAGAGGAGGAAAGTGAAATGAAGATCACTAGATGGAGATTGATGGTAAGTAAGTTATGTTGAAATTGGAGATGGAGTAACTGAGAGGGGTGGGGGGGTGAATTAGTTATCACAAATATAATTCATAGATCCCTTAGATGTGCTAATATTAATTTATTGCTGATACACATTGTAAGAATGTTGTAACTAGGTAGATTATTTAGTTACTGATCATCTAGCCTTCATAATTATTAATATGCATGTAAAAAGTAAAATTAACACAAGAGACATGATATTTAATGTGGAAACCCAATACGAGGAAAACCACCAAGTAACTAGCTACCAATTTTTCACTCTACTGAAGTGAGCCCTGATAGGAGTCAACCCTATTAAAGGTTACAATACACACTATTAGGTGTGACCCTGTTAGAGGATTTGATCACCCTGTTAGGAGTGGCCTTGCTAGAGGTCTTTAGAACAATTCAACTAAACTATCACCTTGTTAGAGGATTTATAAATGACTATTAAACCAACTCTATTAAGAGATTTGAAATCAGTGCCACAATTGTTAGAAATCAACAATAAATTAACCTGAACAATATGCAATTGAATTGTTGATTATAGGCCTCTGTTCTGCATCATTAGATCCATTTTGATCAAATATGACTTTTTTGTTCCTCAATGATCTCTTATCATCCTTCAAATTTTTTTACATAGTAATCAATCCTTATATCACATACTTCTATCTCACACACCCTTAGAATTTGTAACTCAACCTCTTAATTATACCATTTAGATAGTAAAGTCAACTCATTCACATGTTACATTTACCAATAAACCATACATCAGTTGGCTACAAATATTACTCTAAACAAATAAATTTCATTTCATGAGATAACGAAATCCTTTGCTAGCTGACCCTGCTAAGTAGATAATGCTTCTAGAAATTTCCTATGTTAGCCATCTTGACTCGGTTAACATTGCAATATCTATAAAATCCTTTGGCTATCGAGCTTCCTCAGTAAGAACTGAATTCCTTCATGAGAGCTTAGTAAAAACTACTTCTGCCACATTTCCTTTGATGACCAAGTGAGCTTGGTAAAAACTAAATTCCTCTGATTACATTGAAAGCTCGATAACAATTATTTGCTCGATAGATACTGCAAGTTTTCTTTTACTAACCTTCTAAGCTCGGTAGATTTTGTCCTTTGTCTTGCTGAACTTTTGAGCTTGGTAGACATTTTTCTTTTCCTTACTAACCTTTTGAGCTTGGTAGACTCTGCTCTTTGCCTTACTAACCTTCTGAGCTCGGTAGACTTTGTTTGATGAATGATATGACATTTTGTGTGAACAATTGTATCCAACAAGTTAAAGGCTAAGTTAATTCTTTTTTATTATGAACTTGAGTTGTTTAAGAGATTGCAAAATCTAAAATAAAAGCATATGATCATGAAAGATTATACCAAGGAGTTCTATAAGTTGATTATTTAGGTTGGGCATAAAGAATTTTCAAAGGAGAAGGTAGTTTAGTGCATTAATGGTTTAAGATTCAAGATTCAGGATGAGGATGGTATGCTAAATATTTCTTTGATATAGGATGCTTATCAGTGTACTTTGAAGGAAGAAGATAAGTTGAAGAGGAAAGTTCAAGGTATGCTAGAGGAAAGGAGAAGCTAGCTCAACAAAGGTTAAATTGAGTTTAGGAGGTGAACTAAAATATGCTAGAAGGACAAGTGGAGTTGAGTTTAGAGGTAATTATTTTAGATGTGGTGAAGAAGGGTATAGATCTTTTGAATATCCTGACGGTAGGAAAGTTGTTGTTGTGAATGACGTAGTACTCCAAGATAGTCAAATTGAGCAAGGAGAGAGATTTTTGGCTCAATGAGTACTGATTGGTTAGATAACAATAGAATTTTGTGAGAGGACTAGTTTTTTCAGGACTTTTTGTAAGTCTAGTGGTAAAGTTTGCAATGTGATTATGGATGGTGGTAGTACTGATAACCTTGTTGCTAAGGAGATGGTTCAAAAACTTGGTTTGAAGAAAGTGTGACATCCTTAGCCTTATAAGATTGGCTAGTTGCAAATTGAGCATGCTTAGGAGGTCAAGGAGTAGTGGCCTATTGATTTTAGATTAGGTAGTATAAGGATCATGTCTTCCATGATATTCTAGACATGAATAGTTGTCATGTGTTTCTTGGTAGACCTTGGAAGTATGATTGTAGGACTACACATGATCATGACAAGAACATGTTTAAAATTGTAAAAGGTGGTAGGAAGTATTCCCTAATTCCTTTCCAAAATGAAGAGCTTGATAGAATTAACCTAAGTATTGGTAGCCAAGTTGAATTGAGGTATTTTGAGATGGTTAGAGATTAGCATGGAAAGAAGACCTAGGGAACACCAAGAATGGATGTGAAGAAAAGGAAGTAGAAGGTCAAGGGAAAGAGTGTACAAGTTGAAGGCTTGGAGGATATGTATGTGAAGAACACATTTGGGATTTTTGTGTTGAATCCTGGAAGATGTTCTTCTAGCTACTAAGAACATCTTTTCAAACTTAGGGTGTCTAATGCAGGAGCATCCTAGGCTTGCTTGTAATCCTGCATGGTTAGATGTATTTTCGCTAAGTGTTATCAACTCAATCACCAAAAAGTGGTGCTTAGTCATTAAAGGGTCTAGATTTTTCCAAGGAGCTCAATCATTGAAGGAGACTTGGTCAGTGTTGGTTTCTTAACACCTCTTATGCTCGATAGGTGTTGGTTGCTAAGCTTGTATGGATTTCTCAAAACTCACTATAGTTGTTGGCATATGTTTTTTTCTCAACATACACTAGGAGCTCAATAATGTTCATATTTTGGCTAATGCTCAGCTTGGTTTCTCTAACAATTGACTTAGTCTTGGTTCCTATAGCTTCCCAGTTTTCTATGAGCTAACTTTGGGTACTTAATTTCATGTTGTATCCAACTTTGGGTATTTTATTTGTGTTGTAGCCGACTTGTGACTCAACATATATTTAATGTAAAGGATTTAATTTAAATTGTAATGAATTGGGCTGACTTGTGGCTTAGTTGTCTATAAGTAGGGGGTCTTCTAGAATTTTTATCCATTATAAGTGACCCATCTTTGATGAGAGGTTGCAAACTTTGAAGAGCTAGCAGATGTGGGTTGAAAACTAGCTAAGAGTAGTGTTTGAGTTGTGTCTTGTGGGATCTTGTAAAACTATTTTGTAATTGAACTATTTTATTTGGCCCTAACTAGGAAGGCCTTACAACTAAACATATTGCATGTAATTATTTATTTTATGAATAAAGAGTTATTATTTGGTATCAGATCTTGCATTGTTGTTACATTGTTGTTGTGGTTCTAAGGTGTGTTTATTTTTTTGGGGCTTGGACATCTCCTTTGGGGATTCTCCTACCTTGTACAACATCATATCCACTTTCTTTGGTACTATCCTTTAACTCTCTTTATTCAAACACCAATCTAGGATGTAGCCCATAAACAATTTGAAAAGGGCTCTTACCAGTGCAACTATTGAGTATATCATTATATGCATATTCGGCTTGCCAAATAAGTTGATCTTAAACCTATCCATAGTCCTTAATAAGAAACCTTAGAAATTTTCCAAGATTCCATAGATTCATGACCTTAGTTTGACCATCTATCTAAGGATGATAGGAAGATCCAAAAGATATATTTGTACCTTGTTTGTGCCATGGGGTTTCCAAAAAATGGTTCATGAACTTTGTTTCCTTGTTTCAAACAATTCTTGAGGGTAAGCCATGGATCCTTACCACCTTCTTGATGAACAAGTGAGCAATTTGGAAAGCATCATGGACTGTCTTACATGGGATAAAATGTGCCATTTTGTTGAATCTATCCACTACAACATAAATGTTGTCAAACCCTTGCTTAGTTTTTGGAAATCCTACCAAAAATTCTATACTTAAGCACTCTCATGGCCCACTAGGAATTGGAAGGGGATGATAAATATCTTCATTGGAAGATGTCCCCTTTATTTTTTGACATACCACACAACATTCAACATACTGTCAGACATCTCTATTCATTTTAGGCCAAAAGTAGAGCCTAGTGACTAGCTCATGAGTCTTTTTTACTCCAAAATGACCACTAAGTGCCCCATTGTGTTTTTCTTGAATCAAAATTTCCTTCATTAATCCCCTATGAACACATAGTTGACTTCCCTTAAACAACAAATCATTTTTCAAATTGTATTCAGGAAGCTCACCATGGAAAATGTTCTTATACTCCTTCCATACCTTGTAAATATCTGCAAAGCCTTCATCATCAACATATAGGTCATTGAAGATATCAATTCCAAGTCTCTAAAATTGAACCTCTTACACTATTAGGAGTTTCCTACTTAGGGCATCAAGTACCTTATTCTATACCCCCTTTCTTCTACTTGATGTTAAAGGTGTAGGGTTGTAGGTATTCCACCAATTTTATGTGTTTGCAACTGAGGTTATCTTTGGAGTTGAGGAAACTGAGGGCTTGGTTATTTGAATACACCACAAGATTCTTTGGAAGAAATTAATTCCTCCACTCCCTCAAAGCTTGGACAAGAGCATATAACTCTATTTCATAGGAAGAGTACTTCCTCTTTGCATCATTTAGTTTCTCACTATGAAAAGCCACTGGCCTCCCTTCCTAGCTTAGGACTACCCTAATTTCCACATTACTAGCATCACACTCCACTATGAAGAGCTTGTAAAAAGTAGGTAGAACTAGAATAGGCTAAGTTTCTATCCTCTTCTTGAGTGTCTCAAGCCCATCATTTTCTTGAGGAGTCCAATGAAACTTTGTCTTCATTCCACCTTCAATAGTGTCTAACATAGGAGCACAAATAACACTAAATTTTTTGATAAAGTTTCTGTAATATTGGGCCAAACCATAAAAAATCCTCCCATCTATTGTAACTTTGAGAGTAGCCTAGTTTAGGATGGCATCCACCTTACTCTAATCCATCTTGAGATTCCCTTGAGCCAAAACAAACCCAAGGTACACTAGGTCCTAATTCATGAAGTCACACTTCTCCAAATTTATAATTATCTTTTCTTCATGAAATTTCTAGAAAATAATTTTTAAATGTTTGATATGCTCCTCCTTAGTTTTATTAAAAGTCAAAATATCATCTAAATAGACATCAACAAACTTAAAAATGTATTCTTTCAACACCTCATTCATAAGTCTCATGAATGTAGATGGATCATTTGATAAGACAAATGGTATTACAAGCCATTCATATAAACCATCTATGGTCTTGAAGGTTGTTTTCCATTCATCTCCTTTCTTTATCCTAATTTGGTTATAACTACTTTTTAGATTTACCTTGATATAAAGTACCTTACTTCCCCTAAAAGATCCATTAGATCTTTAATCCTAGGTATTGAGAACTTATACCCAACAGTGCTCCTATTAATGTATCTTGAATTAGCATAAAGTCTCCAAGTTCCCCCCCTTTTAGGTGCTAAAATAGTAGGCACAAAACAAGGGCTTATAATTTTCCTAATTAGGCCTTAATCTAAGAGTTCTTGGATTCATTTTGTAATTTCCTCATTTTGTTGAGGGGTCATTTTATAGGAAGCTTTGTTAGGAAGGGTGGCTCCTAGAATGAAGTCAATTTTATGGCTAATAAGTCTCTTTAGAGGTAGGGTAGCATGTAAACTAAAGAAATCTATTTATGGTTTAAAGCAATCTCCAAGAGAGTGGTATTCCAAAATTAATGCCTTTTTTATTTCTCAAGGTTTTGATAGAAGTAAAAAATGATCCTAACTTATACATTAAAAATATTCAAGATGATATTATCATTATTATTCTATATTTTGATGATTTAATTCTTACTTTAAGTTCTAACACCTTGATTTCTAATTTTAAGTTTCAACTCAATCAAAAATTTCAAATGACTGATTTAGGAATTTTACACTACTTTTTAGAGATGCAACTATGGAAAACACCTAAGGGTATTTTTCTTTCTCAAAGAATGTATGCTCAAGATCTTTTGGACAGGTTTCAAATGAATAATTCTAACAATTTTATCTATCACTCAAAATTTCCTTGTAGTCTTCAAGCATTACTTCCACTTCTTTAGGTAGCTCTATTTTCTTTCCTTCCTTATCAGCATGTTCTTGTTTAGGCTTCAACAATAAGGTAAACCATAAAACTTATCCTACTTCCAAGGTCTTTAATAAATCCTTCTCATACACCATGAGGACATTAGAGCTTGGATATTTCAACTCTCCCTCTTCTATTAAGGAATAAATCTTAAATGTCACACCATATTTCTTCAATAAATATGCATGTTTGGTTCCATCATGCATTTCTTATCTATCAAATTGCCATGGTCTTCATAGTAGAAGGTGACATACATCCATATGTATAATGCCACATAACACCTTTCCCTTATACCTTCCTATTGAGAATTCAATGCATGCTTGTTCACTTACAAGAACACATGTTATCCTTTATTGAGCCATGTAACCTTGTAGGGATTACTATGTGGATTTTTCTTTATGTTTAGTTTTCTTGCTACCTCCTCTAATATGATAGTATTTATGGAACCTAAGTCTTTCACCCACTTTCCCATCATCTTGCACTTCACCCTAAATAGTGCTCTTCTTTGGCTTGATTCTTCCTTTATAGCTTCTTTAATCAATATCCTTCTTAAATCATTAGATTTTCCCCTTCTTTTGATTCTATGGGTACTTCCAATGGTTTGTTACTACTATTAGATTTTTCTTGCACATGATTGTCTCTCTTTACACTCCCTTGGTAAGTAGATCTTTTTTGAGGGCATCTATAAGTAGGGTATCCCATTTAGTTGCAATTATAGCACTTTGTCATCTTTCAAAGTAGGATCCTCTTCCCAGGTTGTTGCTCCTTCCTCTACCACCATTTGTTAAAGATTCTTCCCCTATTGAAACTTCCTCTATTAGAATTCGTTTCTTATTATTTAGTCCTCTTAGTTTCCCCTTGGCTTCTTGAGTCTAAACCTCTACCACCATAACTTCTTTTTCTTACTCTAACTCTACCTCTAAAGTTGGTGTCATATTTCTTCTTATTTTTTTCTTCCACTTTCAATGATAATTGGAAACCTCTACAGACTTTTTTATGTGTCCATAGGTTTATTTCTTCTTGTATGTTCCACTTCAACCCAACTAGATAGCTAGCCACCTTAGTTTCTTCTTCTTGAGTCCCTGATCTCAAACATAACTTCTAAAATTCTTTAGTATATGTTGTTAGATCCATATCTTTTTGTCTTAAGCTTTGCCTCTTCTTGTGTATTTTAATCTCATAATCTTTAGGTAGGTATTGTTCCTTTACCTTACTCACCATGGCTTTCAAATTTACAATTGGTTTCTTTCCCATCTTCTCACTTTCTTCTTGAAGATACTTCCACCAAGTTAGTATTGATCCTCTTAGTGTAGATTTGGGTACCTTGACATTTTGTGCTTTAGTGAACCCTTCAAATTCAAAGTGGTTTTTCATCCCTTCAACCCATTCCATCACAAGTTCAATGTCCATCTTCCCACCAAACAAAGGAACTCCTTCTATAGCCTTTCAACCCAATGCCTTGATGGCTTTTAGGAAATATTCTTTAGAGAATGAAGGATCTAGCTAAGGTATGATGTCTTCCTTGTCAACCTTTTCCTTTCCTTAATTACTTATTTCTCCTTCTTGAGTTGTCTTCTTGGTTGCCTCAACAACCTCCTCCAAATTGGTCTTCATCCCTCTAATGCTTCCTTTAATAGCCTATTCATCTCCTTTTTCTCCTTCATCTCCTTATCAAGTTCTGGATTAGTCACCATGCTTTCTTTCCCTATTAACACTTTAGGGTACAAAGACATGACACTAGCACCAAATATTTGGTGGCTTTCATACCAATCTAATGTAAGATTTCTTACTCATACTTTCCTTCTCTAAGGACTCACCTAGGCTCTCTTCTATCCTATTAGGGATCCCCTTTGTCACCCTAAACTAAAGAGGATATCAATCCTACCCTCCACACTTCACCATCTAGTTATACCAATGATTTTACAACTTGGGCTCATCCTAAGGACATTCCCACCTACTCCTCAACATCACAACTATACCAAAAATGAACATTCTTTCTTCAACATGAAGTGAGGGATTAAAAGTTATGGTATTTAGTATTCCCCTATCCTCTTGGATTGAAAAGCCATAGGTTCTTATCAATTTCCTCAAACTTCACAAAATTGTCCTAATTAAACCTAGTAGAATTAGGCTTGCAAAGTTGGTTTTTGGCATAAAACTCCAAATTTCTCCTAACAAGGTGACAAACTAACCTCCATTATTGATACCCTTTTGAGGAAGCTTCAATATTTTGTGGGTCTCAGGTCATCAACCTATTTGTACGTCCCTTTGCTATTTCTATTCCTAAAACCAAGGGTTCCAAGAATTTCCAATCAATATTCACTAGGGTCTGATGAAATTCAGAACAAAACAAGCCTTGGAACCTTCTACTTTGGTACACAAATTCCTCACACATCTATCCTCCTTTTGTAACTCTCAAATAGAAGTATCTAACATATTGAATCCACCAAATCCCACTTACTAGGACTATGATCATCTAGCCATGCAATCAAAGCTTGCCTAGTCATGCAATGAAAGATTTCTTTTGGCATCACTTGAAAAATTAATTCAAGAGCATCTCGGGTTGCCTTTTATCCTACACTTTTGTTCATTCTAATAGTATTGACTAAATTCTTTCGAACCCTACCAAACTCCTTAGTATAAATTGTGTTGTTCTATTGGTGACAAAGTTCTTTAGTATGAATTGAGTTGTTCCTTTGGTGGTCGATTTCTTTATTTTGAACTAAGATGTTCCTTTATTGACCAAGTTCCATCAATTTGAACCAAGTTGTTCTTATGTTGATTGAGTGTTTCTTTGTTTCTCAAGTGAATCTATGTTGTTGATGCTTGGGTCCTTCTTTGACTAAGTTGTCTAGGTTTTTTGTCCTTAGTCGGAGCTGACTCTTGCGTTTAATTTAGATCATGAATTTAATGATAGGATCTTGTCTAGGGATGAGCATTGGGCATTTTATGGTCAACCTTTATTTAATGTAATGTTATAGAAACTTCTATAACCTATTTTTCCAAGTATAAGTAGAGATATTTGATTTAGTTTAAGGGGAAATCTTAGAGGACTTAGAGAGTTAGAGATGATGTTTCTAGAATTATGAATTTGAAGCTAAGTCATAAATCTTGAAGTTGTATTTTGTATCAGGCCATAACCCAGAAGGCCTTACAGTTAGGCATGTATGCTGATAATTTGATGAATCAATAAAATTATTTGTTCTCTCTATCCTTAGTTTTTTTCTCTATGTTATTTTCTTCCATTTTTTTTACTTAGTTAGGTGATTGAATAGTTAGATGTGCCTTTGGCCCTAGATCTCCCTCCCTCCTTACATCAAGCGGTATTAGAGCTTGAGGTTTGTCCTTGTGGAGATTGAATCATATAGAACCTACTATATAAGTTGTTCCTTATGATGAAAAATTGGACAACAATGTTGTGCTAGATTGGATCTTTGCTATGGAGAAGTTCTTTGACTTTAAAGACACTCTTGATAATATGAAGGTGAAAGTTGTAGTCACTAGATTGAAAGGTCATGCTTCACTATGGTCGAAGAATTTGCAAATTAATAGAAAAAGGATAGGAAAGAAGAAGATCAAGACTTGGGTAAAAATGGTGAACAAGGTAAAGTTAGAGTTTCTTCCTACTTATTACCAAGTTAGCTTATTTAGAAATATGCAAAAATTAGACAAATTCACATGAGTGTGAAGGAATATATAGAAGAATTCTATAGATTGTACCTTAGATTTGGACATGTGGATGATGTTGTTGAGAGAGTTCCAAGGCATCTAAATGGATTAAGATCTAGAATTCAATATGAAATACATTTTTTGAAATTATTAAGTGTGGAGGAAGTATATCAATATGCCTTGAAAGCTGAGGAGATCTTGACAAAGAAGCATGAACAATTGAGTGTCAACACACTTAACAAATTTCTAAGTTTATGTTCAGTATGATATATATGTTGAGCTATAGTATGTGTCAAGCTAGAGGTTTAACAAGTGTTGAGTAAATTTCAAGTGTCGAGCAAGTTTCAAGTGCTAAGTCACTATAGGTGCCGAGAAAAGTATAGATGCCGAGTGAAATAGACTTAATATAGGAGTTGAGCAAGAAAAAAATCCTATATGTCTCAAGCATCAGTAATTAGTAAGTGTTAAGTAACATAGAATCAACATATGAGTTTGTGGCTTCACAAACTTAGATGTAAACAGTTTTTGAACTAACTCAAGATGAATCTCAAAGGATCTAAAAGATAAGATCAAATCCTTTACATTCCCTATGTAATCAGCATGCAACAATTGCAAAAGATGTAAAGATTTGAGTGGAAAAAGATGGATGAATATTGATCATAGATTCATACCTAACCCTGAGTCTTAGAAGCCTTTATAAGGAGGTTGATTCCCCATAGTTTGTGTGTGTAAAAGAAATATATCAAATGCATGAAAAAATACTAGCAAAGTTTAGAGGGATGTAAGGACTTAAAGAAAGAGTAGCACTATAGAATCAAGTTGTTATGAATAGAGTATCAGCAATACGAGTAGAGAATTATCAAATAAGGAAGGATTAGATCAGATTGAGTAGAACAAGGATCTAGAATTAGCAATTAAATATTGTAAGTCATTAGGTCAATACATTCTAATACTCTCTAGCCATTGTATTAGGAATGAAAATCCTATGATGATAGGTTGGTTTAGTAGCCATATTGTAGATCCTTAATAAGATCTTAAATCCTTTAGCAGAGTAACATTCCAAGTGAGTGTTTGTAAATCATTTAGAGATGTCACTTTTAATAGGGTGTAAAGCCTTTAATAGGGTAGGCCTTTCATAGGATAGACCATTAGAAGTGGTCAAACTTTGTAAACCTAATCAATTAGATATTGTTGATGTGATAATTTTTGGGTGTCATCCCCAACCTAGTTCTACCTTCTCATTTTGGAGGGTTTTTGCGTGACCAAAATCTTGTGTTATCTATTTCCATGCATGTATTTACTTTCATGTTTATTAGAAGATGTTTAATGCATGCGAATAATCTTATTCAAGAGTTTTAGAAGTTAAATACTTTTACTTCTGATTCACCACCCCCTCTCAGAAGTAAATTTTCCCACCTGTAATTTCAAAAATTAGTATCAGAGCCTAGTTCTCACAAGGAGAAGCCTTATAGCTTGGAGAAAATATCTAGAAATGGAAGTCTAAAAACTTGGGAAGATCATAGAAAACCAAATGATTAACATACAACTCATTCTACACAATTTGGAAGAAGCCAGGGAAGACTTGAGGACATCCTTAAAGAGAAGAAGAGAGATTTCCATACCTAAGAATGATATACAATACAAAGAGATTGACACCTCAAAAGTGTTTGCAAATGGAGATTCCAAAGAGTTTGACGTAGCAATAGTATGTTGGATACAGTTGTCCAATTATCTATTAAGTATGTGCAAGATCATGGTGTGCCAAATAGTGGTGATCTAAAAAATCTATAGTTTTGAAATATCTCAAATTATTTCAAATTCTATTCAAACTTTTTTTCCACCCACCTTAATACTAAATGAAAACAATTGATATCTTTATAAGGTCTACTATATTTTTTGATGCAAAACCTATATGGTCAACTTTAAAAAAATCTTTAAAATGTGCTTTTGGCCTATTTTCAGGTGATTTTTACTTCAAACATGTAGCTAATGACTTTTTTTTCACCAAAATTTGAAGAAATGAAAAGGGTTTCTTAAGAATGTTCTTATCTTTCCATAAAGGTAAGGTTTGTCAAATTATGGATTTAGTAAGTAATTATTACTTATTTTCTAATGGAGTTATGTATAAAGTGCTAACTAAGACACTACTTGAAAAAAAACTATAACTTTCAAATGGTACAACATTTTTTAAATCCAAAAGATGCATCACATTCTATGTTTCTTCTACTATAAGGGAAAAAAATGAAAAATTGAATTTTATAGAGTTTTGAATTAGTTAAGGTGGTCAGACACGAGAGTTTTTTATTCCAAAAATACTAAAGTCAAAAATTAATTATTTATTATTTATTTAGAATAAAAATGCCCAAAAATATGTGTCACATCTAAGCATGAGCCTACTACTTATATCTAGAATATTATTAAAAAATATTATCATTGGATTTTCATTAAGGTGATCAGACATACGTCCACTTCTTACTTTTGTTTAGAAATTTTTATAATATTGCATTAAAATTCAAAATTTTGACCAATCAATTTTTTTTTTTTTGAGATAAGTCCTAGTAGTTTAGAAACTAAATTCAATTTTCAAAAGATTCTTTTCTCTCAACTTTTTGATATAAAGTTAATAACAATTAGAAATTTGCATGTCATGTTGACATAACCCTAATTTTCTAATTTTTTATTGCCACTTAAGGGCATAGTTTGGTTGACCATGATCTTGCACATACCCTATTGTCTTTAATGTTACACAAATGTCATATTAATTGGAAAATAGTATCTACCAAGCTTAGTCGGTTAGCAAACCAAATTTCAAAGTCTACCAAGCATTCCTAGAAATTATTCTATGGAAACAATTTCTATTGACCTAACTTAGGCATCAAAGGATTTTGCAGCAGAAGTTAGTGTTAACCAAGATCACATGGTTAACAAAGAAAAGTCAGTTTTTACCAAGTTCACTCAGTCTCTAAAGTATTTTACAAGGTTCGCAGTGTTAACTAAGCTTCTATTGGTTAATACAGGAAATCATTTTTGCAATAGTGTTTATCGAGCAAGGCCAACCAATGAAGGATTTTTTTATTTTGAGATATAAAGTTTAATTATTTGAAGTAATAATTGTAGCCAATTGAAGTAATGATTATTGGTAATTGTAAGTTGTAAATGAGTTGACTTGATAATCTGAAAGGTATATATGAAATGTAAATTTTAGAATTCTAAAAATGTAATGAGCGAGCATGCAAGTGTATTGATTAAAGAAGAAAGTGTGAGAAAACTTTGAAGGATGGTTAGATATCCTTAGATCTATATCAGCAATTCAATTGTATCTCATTCAGGTCAATTCGTTGTTACTTTTTCACCATTGTAATAGTGATTCCTAAATCTCTTAATAGAGTTGGTTTAACAACCATTTGTAAATCCTCTAACAAGGTGACAATTCTAATGAATTGTTCTAAAGACCTCTTACAAGGCCACTCCTAATAGGGTGATTAAATCCTCTGATAAAGTCACACTTAACTATGTGTTTTGTAACCTTCAACCAAGTTGGCTCTTAACAAGGCTCACTTTAGAAGAGTGAAAATCAATAGCTAGTTACGTGGTGGTTTTTTCCATATTGATTTTTCACATTAAATCTGGTGTCTCATTTGTTCATGTTACTTCTTTTATGGTTGCATTTTAATCAATTTGAATGTTTAAAAATCTATTAAAATTAACATACACTGCATCTACCAAGTTACAACATTTTTTCTATATGTTTACTGAGTTATAGTAGTAACTAGTTTTATCAAAGATCCAAGGGATCTGTGGATTTTTTTTTGTGCTACTGATTCAACCCCCTCCCCCCCCTTAGTTACTCCATCTATATTTCCAATAATTCATATCAGAGCTTTTGGTGCTTGTAGGAAGGATTTCAAGGATCTAATCTAAAGATCAAGATGTCTTACAAGAGGGAAATCCCAAGGCTTAATAGGGATAACTTTTTAGCATGGCAAGGTCTCAAGAGACTCCATCTAGATTCCATTGGAGATATAGGATAGAAATATATTAATGAAGAATACACAACTTCTTCTAGTACATTATCTATTAATGATATTGCTGAGAAGAAGACTCATAACACCATGATGATAGACATTGCACTAGCCCTAAGCTATGAAGATTTTGATGATATCAAGGACAACAAAACTACATTTGAAATATGGAACAAGCTATAAGAAATCTATGGAGGTGATGAAAATGTGAGGAGAGGCAAAGCAAAAAGTCTAAGAGGACAATTTGATCAGATGAGTATGAGAGAGGATGAAAACATTACCAAATATGTTGAGAGGGTCAAAGCAAGTGTCAGTGCAATCAAAGCTTTTGGAGGAGACATCAAAGAGGAAATAGGTGAAAGTAAAATTCTTAGGACATTACTTCCCATTTATGCAATCAGAGTATCTACAATTCAAGAAAGAAGATGTGAAGCAAATCATAAGATAAATTTGGAGGCCATAGTAGGAAGATTGACTACATTTGAGCTAGATAACTATGAAAATTATGTTCCAGATTCAAAGAACATTAAATTAGCATTTAAAGCCAAGATTTCACTCAAAGAGAAAGGCAAGAATATAAAGGACACTTAGTTAGAAAGTGAAGAAGAATCAGAAGAAAGTTTTGATAGTGATCTTGAAGTAGTTGAAGCTCTACTTGCAAAGAAATATTCTAGAGGTAAAGGAAAATACAAAGGTAAGGTTCCCCAAATCTATTTTTCATGTGAGAAAATTGGTCATATTGCTGCTAGGTACCCAAATAAGCAAAACCAAGATGAGAAGAAAGGTCATAAGTGCAATGGCAAGAAAGATTTCAAATCATTCAAGAAAAAAGGCAAGAAAATATCTTTCATGGCTAAGGACTCAAAAGATTCTGATAATAGTGAAGATGAAATTGTTTACATTGTTGTGAAAGATGAATATGATAATGATGAAGAAGATAAGATGGCA
The DNA here is from genome assembly GCA_028749045.1 of Cupressus sempervirens. Taxonomy (NCBI): domain Eukaryota; kingdom Viridiplantae; phylum Streptophyta; class Pinopsida; order Cupressales; family Cupressaceae; genus Cupressus; species Cupressus sempervirens. The sequence goes on from CM053792.1 coordinate 922,490,733, forward strand.
CTCATCTCTCATGTGAGAAAAAATGATACATTGATCATTGATAGTGGTTGTTCTCATCATATGACTGGTGACAAAATAAAGTTTGAACAATTTGAAGACAATGATGGTGGTACTATAAAGTTTGGTAATAATGAACCTTGTGATGTAAAAGGAAGAGGAAGAATCTAATTAACCAAAGAACTTGTATGTGATAATTTCTATTGGATTGAAGGACTAAAAAATAATCTATTGAGTGTGGTAGAGCTAATCAATATTGGATTCAAGGTAGAATTCATGCACGAAAAGGCAAGATTGCTAGATGAGATAGCAAAGCTAATTGGATCAGGCATACAAGCAAAAGGTAATTTGTTTTATTTTGAACTTGGTGAGTGCTCATGTTTTAATTCTCAAGTCAAAGAAAGTTTGTTATGGCATAGAAGGTTATGTCATGTAAATTTTGATAACCCATTGAAAATAAGAAAATTCAAAAAAGTAAGAGGCATTCCTAATATAAAGAAACCTGATGTTGGTCTATGCAAGAATTGTTAGATTGGTAAGATGGGAAAGACTAGCTTTAAAAGTAAAAACTATCAATTTGAAGAAATTTTTAAAATTGTGCATACTAATTTGTGTGGACCTATTGGAATTGAGAGTTATGCTAGAGAAAATTTCTTCATTATTTTTGTTGATGACTACTCTAGATTGATGACTGCTTTGTAAATGAGAGAGAAGTTAGAAGCATTTGAGACATTAAAATGGTATTTGGCCAAAGTAGAAAAGGAAATAGGGAAAAGATTAAAATGTTTAAGATTAGACAGAGGTGGTGAGTTCATTTCCCATGAATTCAATAACTTTTGCATTGAAAGAGGAATCAAAAGATAGGTATCAGCTCCTAGAACTCGCAAGCATAGTGGAATTTGAAAGGAGGAATAGATCTATCATGGATTTTGCAAGAACTCTAATGATTGAAAAGAACATTGCTATCAAATACTGGAAGGAATCTATTAGCACTACAATTCATACCTTGAATGGAGTATACTTGAAGAAGCACTCATTCAAAACCCCCTATGAGTTATGGTATGGCTAGAAACCCAATGTAAGTTACTTAAAAGTATTTGGAAGTAATTGTTACATTTTGAAATAATCTAAAAAAGGAAAATTTGATGTAAAGGGGTATGAAGGTATATTTTTAGGATATTCTTATAAGAGTAAGGTATATAGATGTTTGAATTTTTCTACTCACAAAATCATAGAAAGTGCACATGTGAAAGTTGATGAGTTTGCAGAAAGGATTGAAGAAGAAAGCAAAAAGCAACCAGAAGATTATAGCAGATTTTTTTCATTGAACTTGATATAGTGCCAGAAACATCTATCAATCAAGAGACTTCTACTCCTGAGTCTTCATTAGTCACTGAGTTGCAAGAAGTTCAAACCAAGTTGTAGGAGCCTGAGTCACATTCTAAAGCTAGCAAGCTAATGCCTATTGAGTTAGAGCAACTAAAACCTAAAGTTGAACTGCAAGAGGATGAAAAGTCAATTCATTCAAAAGAAAAGGAACCTATGTCGGCCAAGTATGTCAAGAGACATCATGCACCAGATTAGATTATTGGAGACAAATTTGAAGGTACTATGATAAGAAGTAAGCTAAAAGGTACTTGCTTACTTGCTAATTTTGAACTTGGAAATGTCAAAGATGCATTGGAAAAAAAAAGTTGGATTGAGGCTATGAATGAAGTAAATAGAGAAGAACAAAACATGGAATCTTGTACCTGGGCCTAATGATAAAAATGTTATTGGAATAAAATAGGTACTTAGGAATAAGTTGAATGAATATGGTAAGGTATCAAAAAACAATGCTAGATTGGTATGTAAAGGCTATTCTCAAGAAGAAGGAATTGATTATGGAGAGACTTTTGCTCTTGTTGCAAGATTGGAAGGTGTGAGGACCTTACTTGCATATGCCACATACAAAGGATTTAAGGTATATAAGATGGATTTTAAATGAACATTTCTCAATGGTATTTTAGATGAAGAAGTCTACATTGAGCAACCTGAAGGTTTTGTTGATCTAGATATAAAGGACATGGTCTAAAAATTACATAAAGCATTGTATGGTCTGAAACAAGCCCCAAGAGCATGGTATGAGAGATTGCATAACTATCTTATGAAGGAAGGACCAGATAACAAGATTTTTTTGGTAGAAATATTTGTGGATGATTCCTTTTTTATAGGAAATGATGATCTATTCAAAGATTTTTTAGAACAAATGAACAAAGAATTTGAAATGTCTATATTTGGTGAGATTAAATTCTTTATTGGTCTAAAAATTTAGTAGAGCAAGAATGGTATCTACATTACTCAATCTAAGTATATCAAGGAGATACTCAAAAAGTTTGGTATGGAAGATTCTAATTAACTAGTTGGAACTCCCATGCGTACTAGACTAAAGCTTACCAAAGATTATGATTTAAAAGAGATAGATCAGACATTATATAGATCAATGATTGGAAAATTTTAGTATGTACTCATACAAGGCTGGATATTGCTCTTGCAGTCTATATAGTGGCAAGATTTTTAGCAAAACCTAGAGAAAATCACATGATGGCAATCAAGAGGATCTTGAGATACTTGAAAGGCACTGAAGATTATGGATTATGGTATAAATTTGGAGAAATTTTGGACTTGAAAGTGTTTTCTGATGCTAATTGGGTAGGAAACATTGATGATAGAAAGAGTACAAGTGGTGGAGCATTCTTTCTAGGAAAAAGGTTGGTATCTTGGGCAAGAAAAAAAAAATGCACATCCCAATTTATAGCAAAAGCAGAGTATGTTGCAGCAGTAATGAACTATTCTAATATTGTTTTGTTTAAATAGTTATTGGAAGGCATGAAAGTTGAGATGAAAGAACTAGTTGTTATGTTTTACGATAATACAAGTGTAATTAATATATCAAAGAATCCAATAATGCATTCCAAAATCAAGCACATTGCTATAAAGTATCACTTTGTTAGAGAATTGGTGTAGGACAAGGAGATCAGATTGGAATATGTCCATACAAAAGAATAGATTTTTGACATATTCACCAAGCCATTATCTATGGATGTATTCTTGTATCTAAGAGGTAAGTTAGGGGTCATTCCCCTATCTGAAGCTTAGTAAAATAAAGTTTTAGTGATGCATTAAGAGGAACCAAGTTGAAGATCTATCAATTGATGTATCATAGTCATGGGAACATTGCATATGAATCAATACTTAAGGCGCATTGTTACTTATTTGGTATGTGTTGTCAAAGAGGCAGAGTTTACTATCATATCTTTTTGAAATTTGAATTTGTTTAAGGGAGAGTTTTCTATTTAGAAGAGAAGCTATGTAATTCCTTCATAGAGGGAGATTATTGTATTAAAGAAGTTTGTGGCATAAAATCTAAGAAGGAGAAAATTTTCTATCAGAAAAGGACTTGTTTTCAAATTTCATTGTGCTATAAAATGTTGTGTTGCCATCAATGCCAAAGTTGGAGATTATTGGATACAATATTCCAATTGTTTATTGTCTTTGATGTTACAAAAATGTCATATCAGTTGGTAGACAGTATCTGCCAAGCTTAGTTGGTCAGTAAAGAAAATTCCAGAGTCTACTAAGCATTCCTAAAAATTAATCTGTAGAAATAGTTTCTACTGAGCTAACTCAAGCATCAAAAGATTTTGTGGTAGAACTCAGTTTTAACCAAGCTCACATGTTTAACAAAGAAAAGTTAGTGTTTACTGAGTTCACTCAATATCTAAACGATTTTGTAGGGTTTGTAGTGTTAACCGAACTATTGGTTAGCATAGGAAATAATTTCTATAATAGTGTTTACTGAGTAGGGTCAGCCAATGAAGGATTTTGTTATTTTGAGAAATAAAGTTTAATTATTTGAAGTAATAATTGCAGCCAACTGAGGTAATGATTATTGGAAATTGTAAGATGTAAATGAGCTAACTTGATAATCTAAAAGGTATATATGAAAGGTCAAGTTGAGAATTCTTAAAGTGTAATGAAAGGGCATGCAAGTGTATTGATTAAAGAAGAAAGTGTGAGTGAACTTTAAAGGATGGTTAGATATCCCTAAGGAGTAGCAAAATTTTATTTGATCAAGAAGGATCTAGTGAAGCAAAACATAGATCTGTATCAGCAATTTAGTTGCATCTCATTTAGGTCAATTCATTGTTACTTTTTCTACATTGTAGCAGTGACTCCTAAATCTCTTAAAAGAGTTAGTTTAATAGCCATTTGTAAATCCTCTAACAAGGTGACAGTTCTATTATATTTTTCTAAAGACCTCTTGCAAGGTCACTTCTAACAAGGTGATTAAATCTTCTAATAAGGTCACACCTAATAGTGTGTTTTGTAAACTTTAACCATGTTGGCTCCTAACATGGCTCACTTTAGAAGACTAAAAACTAGTAGCTAGTTACTTGGTGGTTTTTTCCATATTGGGTTTCCATGTTAAATATGGTGTCTCATGTGTTCATGTTACTTCTTTTATGGTTGCATGTTAATCACTATGAATTTTTAACATTCTATTAAAGTTAACATACATTGCATCTACCAAGTTACAACATTTTTTTTCTTGTATGTTTACCAAGTGATAGTAGTAACTCATTTTATTAGACATCTAAGGGATCTGTGGATTTGTTTTTATGGTAACTAATTCACCCCCCCTCTTAGTTTATCCATCTATATTTCCAACATAATAGACCTAATGGAGAAGAATAGAGCTCAAGTAGAATAGATTAGAACTCTCAAGCTTGAACAAGAATCACAAGAGATGATTCTTTGTGAAGTGACTAAATAGAAGAAAAGAGTTATTGAAGATAAGGCTATGCTAGAAGAGGACAAGAGAAACCTTGCTAATAGGTTGGAGGAAAAGTCAATTGAGCTTCCAAGAATTTTCAACATGCAGCTCAACACCCTAAGTCAGATGATGAATGCACATCATGAACTGAATGTTAAGGATATTGAGATCTCCACACTAAAAATGCAAAATAAACAACTATAAAATGACCTAAAAATAGAGGAGATTGTTTAGAGATTCAATAAACCTAATGAGGCCATCAAGTACTTTGAATAGCTACTGAAATCATGAACAACCAACAATGATACTTTAGGATTAGGATACACTAGCACTAAAAAGGAGAATCATCTAAGACTATAGAAGAAATAAGTGATAAAGGTAAGAACACTAAACCTACTTGTCATTTTTGTGGTAAAAAAGGACATACCTCTAATGTGTGCAGGAGCAAGAATGCCCATCAGTATGACAAACCTAAGAATATGGGTTACTACCACAAATGCAAAAAGTAAGGACATCAAGCACCTAACTATAGAACCAGAACTATCAAGACATCAAGATTTGAAGGTCACCGCTATAATTGTAAGAAGTATGGACATAGAGTTTTTGAGTGTAGATCAAAGCCTATGCGGGCACCTAATCAACTAGAAAAGGAAAATAATCATGGACATCACTACAATTGGAACTACAACACTAGGAATAGTTATCATTATTGTTAGGAATATGGACACATCCTTGAAAGTTGCATAAGAACACATTTCAATGGAAACTACGAAATATGGTTGGGTCAAACCACTTGATTTAGTTGTTTGAAGACTTGTCATATTAGCAAAAATTGTCCTACAAGGTCAAAGGCACCAAACTTAGAGTTCAACAAAGGAAAAGTGAATGTAGATGTCAAAAAAATTAGAGGAGAAATCAATAAGATATGAAAGAAGAAAGACGAAAGTAGCACATCCAATGAAGGGATCACTTCACCCAAAAGGTCAAGTGGTCACACTTCATCCAACTAAGAAAAAGAAGGCATGTGGGACTAATATACAAAGCTTTATCATACATCAGTTTCAAGACAAGTTAGTACTAAAGAAGAATAGATCTACATGAATAAAGATACAAAGTTAAGTTTTACAAGCATTGTTGAGTTGCCTTCAAATATTGGGTAAAGATCTAGTACATGTCGAGTTATCAGCCTAAATTAGTAGAAGCCAAGTAGTTAGTTGTAGCCAAGTTGGTAGTGGATGCTGAGTGAAGAGAAACTCTAGTTGAAGCTAAGTAAGGGAAAATCTAGTGTATGCCAAGTGTTTGAAAACCAATGGAAGCCAAGTAATGCAAAAGGGCTTAAGAAGTTAACTGGATAGCTGTAAATGGACTAAGCATTAAATTCTATGAAATAATGGTATATGATCACATTTTGGATCATTTTTCTTCATTTCAAACAAAGTGCAAAGATGAAGAAGAGAGTTGAATGATTTCCAAGCAAAATTTTGAGCATTTGAGTAGATTTCTATGTAGATTTAGCATAGTTTCTTCAATTTGAAGGTACTTACACTAGTACTGAGCTACACAATTTCAAATTTCTTTATGCTTAAACACTAGATAGAAGAAATGGCCTCTAGTTCTAGGAAATCTTAGGAGAAAGAACTGTTTGAAGCCCAATTAGTGTCAAATGAAGTTAAGTAACCTAAATTTTGGCCTATCCCTAAAGTTGCATACAAAATTGACCTAGTTGGAGCCCTATCCATAATTCCTCCTAAGGTATTAATGGTACAAGATGTTAGGAGATGTTATAACTATAAGAGAGGTGCTATAGGAGACATGGAAATTAGATAAGCTTATGGTAGGTTGTGTGAAAATGGAGTCTTGAAGGAAGAGTTCCAAATTGTTGAAAGGAAGGTTGTAACTCATGCCCTAGAATTCCCTACTATTTTAAAATTGAATGGATCAGAATTGTGTTGTGTAAGATTTATGATGGAATTTTATGGTAAGAAGATGGCCTACTAAAAATATCAAAGATGATTGTTCACAGAGTAATAGGGTATCCAACCCTAAATAGGCCCAAAACCCTAAGGAGTGACTCTAAGGAAGCCAGTGAGAAGAATACAAGAGCTGAATGGAACAATAGAGGCAAGACCATAGATACCATTTAGGATCCTCTTATTGATTTTTCTATTAGAGTAATTTCCCACAAGTTTTTTCAATCTAGTAGACTCAACAATATTCCATGCATTGCAGTAGATGTTGGCTAAAAAACAGTTTAAAAGTATCATACCTATGACCTAGCAGAATTGCAACTGTAGGAAATCAATGAGAACTTAGGATTTATAAGGAGAACTAAGGGAGCATAATGTAAATTTGGTGAAATTTTGATTTGTATATTTTTCTATGTACATAATGAATTTCCATCCTTTGGAAAAGTTAGTTAAAAAACAAAAACGTCCATTGTAGCCCAACTGAATGAATATATTGAACAAATCAGAGAAAATTTTGAGAAATTTATGACTAGCTATTTTGAAGATTTCAAGAAACCTATGAAATAAAGACTAAGGATACTTATTTCATTAGTTGAGCAACATGTAAATAATGTTTGTTTTCTTGTGGATATTGATTATACTTACATTCAAGAAACCATACCAAGGGTTAGATGGCTTAGACCTCTTGGTTATGAAATAAATATTGATGAGGCATCTATAACAATTATAGCATTGTTAAAAGAAGCAGTAGATAAGAGTGCACCACATTTTGGCACTTATGTTGTGGTAAGATCAAAGGTAGATATGGAGTTAAAAACTATGTCCACATTAAAGGAAAAAGATAAATTGGTGAAAAAAATCAAGGCCAAATTTGGAGAAGGGGCAGTTGAGGTAGAGGAAGAAGAAGGTGCCAAGTAGGAAGCACCTAAGGTAGAACCCAAGAAGAGGAAAGCACAAAAATAGTTTGCTACATAGCCAAAAGGCATAAAGAAAATTTCCAAGCCAAGCCCACCAAATCCTACCATAAGGGAAAATATAAGGGGAACAACTAAGGTGGAAAAGGAATAGGAAAAGAAGAAAGCTACTAAGCAAGAAGGGCCAGTAGAGAAAAAAGAGAAGAAAACATGTGGCACCCCAAGAGTCAGATGAGGAGAGGACAAGATCTAATAATGAACAATTTAGAGTGGTAATTCACGCCACTAAATCTAACCTAGAAATTTCTTGTGATAATATAAAGGGATAATGCATATTTAACTAGATTGAAAACTATTGATTTTAATAAGCTAAGTAGAGAGGAACAGAACATACTAGAAGAATCAATCTACACTATGATGGCAAAGTTCAAGAATACTACACTTGAACTGGATAATAGCATGCCCAAGGAGTTATATACAATTGTAGAAAATAAATAGCATTATTGCCAAAAAATAGAGAAAGAAATGAGAGAATAAACTTTGGCTTGTGTAATGCCTGACCTCACTAAAGGTCAAATAAACAAGGCTAGCAAGAAACATGGGAGCAAGTTTTCACCCAAATACAAGCCTTCAACATTCTACAAAACAAGATTGAGGATGTTGTGAAAAATTCCACACAAAGGTGGAAATTGATCTATGGGCTGACTACAATAAAAGAAGGTTAAGAAGATCCCTTTGAGGGAAGAAATAATGATGAGAAAGAAGAGGAAAATAAAAAGGAGGAAGAAGGAGAAAAGGAAAAAGAAGTTATAGTAGAGAAAGAGACACAAAAAGGTGATGAGACAATAGCTATGAAGTAGCAATAGGAACATAGTGTCCAAGACACACAATTGCTACCACCCAATGCTCTACATGCAACACCTACATCTGCAAAAATAGTAATTATGAAGGATGTTCCTGACACCTCTAGTCAGAACATCAACCCACTAACTGTAGAGGATCTCAAAAATATCCTTCACTAGACAACATTACAAGCATAATTATGTACCAATCTAGTTTTGATGAGTGTAGAAGAACTTTAGAAGGTAGTAGCTAAAATAACTAAGGAGAAGGTGAATACACAAGAACCACCTTCACAAATTCCAACAACTACAAGTGGACAACCACAAGAGCAATCAGCACAAGTTGCATCTACTAAGGTTGATTCCATAGTTACAAAGACTTAAACTACCAAAGAATAAGGAAAGGAGCAAATAGGAAAAAGGGATACCTCTACTCCTATAGCACAGAGTCAAGGTGCACCTTCTCTTATCACTATAATTGATCAAGGTAGAACTAAAGAAGACAAGGAAGAGGAGAAGATGCCTAAGGAGAGAGAGCAAGAGGTAATACAAATGTTAGTCAATTTTCCTACTACAAGGACTCCTACTAAGTAGTCAAGCACTGATGTAGTACCATTGCAAATATCAACACTAGGCTCAAGTACTACTAAGGTAGCAAGGGTACTTCATTATGGAGACCCTACACTTGATGAAGAGATAGTCATACCAAGCTATGACTATAAAATAATGAACATAACATAGATCAATGAAGTGCAAGAGGCATTTGAGAAGAATAAGAATTAGGAAATACTCATAAATGATTATAGGCAAAGGCAAGCACTGATTGAAATCAAAGACATCTTTCTTGATACATTCAACCTGCCAATACTTGATGAGACAAAGTCCATCATGGAACAACTATCAACAAAGTGGACTATGTACAAAATGAATACCTAGATACTAATATGGTCTAAGAAGAAATTTTAAATGAAGGTAAATGAGAAAATATTTGATGAGATAGCATTGTCTCAAGTTGAACTAGCTAAAAAGGTAGAGAAGGTGAAACTAATACTTGAAAATACTCCAACTTGTTTGATTCACTCCAACTTGTGTGATTCTTCATATTTCACACAAGAGACTAGCCAAAGGATATTGAGCTTGGAGAGGAACCTCAAGGTATCAAGCACTTAGCTACCAAAGTATCCAGTTCAAAGTGAGAAGCATTTTGCCACAACACTTCACACCCAAAAGGAATTAGTTGTACTCACAACAGATGAGGTTAACATCAAGGCCAAGTTGATACAGATACAGCATGCCATCGCCCCACACATGGAAGTATTGCATAAAGAGGTGGCCTATGCAAAAAATGTATTGAAGAAAGATCTCAATCTTTCTACATTGGAAGGCCTAGTACACCTTGCATTAGAGATAATCATCTAGCTTAAAGCATTGGAAATTGTAGTAAACAATTGGGATTCTTCTCTAAACATTATAATGGAGGTAAATTAAACTCTTTTGGCTAAATATTCAATTCATTCATAGAATCCTTTGATATAAGTCTCAAAAAGGGGGAGAAATACATTTTCAAGATTGAGATAATAAGGTATGATGAAATGTAATAAATTGGAGGGGATAATAAAAGAAACCCAAAGGAGGAGATATATATACCCAAAGGGGGAGAGATATCCAAAGGGGGAGTTAATAAAACTTTGAATTTTGAGGAGTGATAAGTAAATAAAGCCAAAAGAATACAAAAACTACAAGGAAGATGTGTGAAAGTGGGAGCAAAAATAGAGCAAATAGAAACAAAAGGAAAGGAATGAAAAGGTAGAGATAAAGAGTATTGGATTAAATAGCATGACACAAATCCAACATAAGGGATTTTGGATACAAAAATTACACATCAGCTCAGGGGGAGTTATAATTTTTTGAGGTATATAGTCTTCTACAAAATTTTGAACAAGTTTTTGAAGTTTTATACATATGCTAAAAAGATGTGTATTGTACTCATACAGATTAGATTCATAATGCTTAGTTAAGTGTTTTTGACACTCATGTCAAAGGGTGAGATTGTTGGTCTCTTATTAGTTTTGACAATTGAGTGTCAACACACTTAATCAATTTTTTAGTTGATGTTGAATATGATATAGGTGCTAAACTATAGTATGTGCCAAGTTAGAGGTTCAATAGGTGTCGAGCAAGTTTCAAGTACCGAGTCACTATAGGTGCTGAAAAAAGTATAGATGTTGGGTAAGACAAAGTTACTATAGGAGCTCAACAAGACAAAAATCATATATGTACCAAGCATCAACAATCAGTAAGTGTTGAGTAACACAGAATCAACATATGAGTTTCTGTCTTCACAAACTCAAATGTAAATTATTTTTTAACTGACTTAAGATGAATCTCAAAGGATCTAAAAGATAATATAAAATGTTTTACATCTCCTATATAATCAGCATACAACCAATCAAAAAAATGGAAAAAGCATGCAACCAATAAGAAAAGTGTAAAGATTTGAGTGGAAAAAGATGGATGAATATTGATTCATAGATACCTAACCCTAAGTCTTTGAAGCCTTTATAAGTAGGTCAATACCCCATAATTTGTGTGTAAGAGAGATATATGAAATGCATGATAGAATACAAGTGAATATTAGAGTGGTGTAAGGATTAGATGCAGAGCAGCATTGCAAAATTAAGTTGTTCAGAATAGAGTATTAGCAATATAAGTAGAGAATTATTAGATCAGGAAGGATCAGATTAGATTGAGCAAAAAAAGGATCTGGAATCAAAAATTAAAGATTGTAAGTCATCACATCAATCCATTTTAATACTCCCTAGCCATTGTATTAGTAATGAAAATCTTAAGATGATAGGTTGGTTTAACAACCATATTTTAGATCCTTCATAGGATTGTAAATCCTTTAACAGGGTGTAAAGTCTTTAATAGGGCAATCCTTTCATAGGGAAAACCATTGCAAGTGGTTAAACTTTGTAACCTTAATCAATTTTGTGAGTGTCATCCCCAACCTAGTTTTACCTTCTCATTTTGGAGGGTTTTTGGGTGACCAAAATCTTGTGTTATCTATTTTCCTACATGTCTTTACGTGCATGTTTATTAGAAGATGTTGAATGCATGTGAATAATCTTAGTTAAAAGTTGTAGAAGTTAAATAATTTTACTTGTGATTCGCCCCCCCCCCACCCCCCCCCCCCCCTCCCCTCTCAGAAGTAAATCTTCCCACCTATAATTTGAATATCAAAGACAAAGTGGTAGAGGTGGTGGATTCTAAAGAGGTAGAGGTAGATCTTATGGAGAAGGTGGAAGATTTAACAATATTGTTTAAGAAAAGGGAAAATTTGAATGGAAAAATGATGATAAAGGAAAGATTGAATTGAATGGTAGTAAATCTTATAGAAGAGGTACTATTTATTACTAAGGAAGAGGTAATTCTTACTCTAGAGGTGGTTTTCATGGTAATTATTTTAGATGTGGCAAAGAAGGGTATAGATCGTTTGAGTGTAGATCCTTTGATAATGAACAAGGTAATAGAAATGATGTGATTCAAGAAGACTTTGAGGGTTCACTGAGTGGACCTAAAGCTAGATAAAATTTGATGGTGAGAATAACTTTATGTAATAAGGGAAGTGATGAGGAACCTAATCTAAGCAGAAGACTTTTCAAGCCCAAATGTAAGATGGCTGGAAAATGATGCGAGCTGATCATTAATAGTGGAAGTTCAAAATTTTTGGCATTATTAGAGATGGTTACAAAGTTTTAATTGTAGAGGATGAAGCATCCTAAACCTTATCATTTTTCATGGATCAAATATGAGCATAAGATATTGGTAAGTGAACAATGCATTGTGAAGTTCAAGATAGGAAATTATTTTGATGAAGTTCTATGTGATATTATGCCTATGGATTGTTATCATATTATGTTGGGTAGACCCTTGTAATATAATAGATATGCTATACATGATGGAAGATTGAACCAATCTACTCTTTGGGTGAATGGGAGAAAGCAAGTATTGTTGCCTTTGATTGAAAGTCTAGATGAGGTTAACTATACTGCTGTTAGAGTTTATATGGTCAATGGGAAGAAATTTGAAAATGGAATGAAGAAGAATAAAATATGTTTTGCTATAATTCATAGGAGATTGAATTATTCTTTTCATAGCCAAGTGATTGTCATGTCTCCTTTTCAAATAATTTAAAAATAATAATCTTTGCTAAGGCAGGCAGGCCCAAGAAAGTGAAGTTTCAGAAAAAGGGGGTTAATCTTTGGAAATCGTTAGAATAATAAATGAAAATTATTATTAAAATATGTTTCATTAACCTCTCTTGGACGTGAGTTACAGTTATGCCCTCTTTTAAGGGGTTTGGAGGCATTTTTGGGCTGATTCCAGAACTTGATTTTTGCTCATTCTTTGTTATTCTTCAGAGGCTGTCAAACCTGTGGAGAAGGAGACCCAAGAACGGGAGTTTGCAGGTTTCCAAGGAGACCCAAGAATGGGAGTTTGCAGGTTTCTAGGAAGGCTAAGGATAGGAGTTTGAAGCCATTCAATGTGCATGCTCATACAGAGTTTGCCTTTGTGCTGAACAGTGCAGATTTGTGGGTTTTTGGGTGTGTTTTTTGCATGAGTTTGGTGTTTTCAGTTGAGCATTTCATATCAGTTTTGGTTACTTCTGTATTTCAGACTTTAAGCTGTTAAAATAGAGCTGAATATATGTATTGGGATGTGATTAAAATTCTAAGATAGTTTATTAGTGTTTTTGTGGTGTTTCCGGGCATATTTTGTGCTATTTCGGGAGCCCGATGAGCATAGTTTTTGTCCTACATTTTTGAGCTGTTGTGTAAAGGCTATACGGATCTAGAAATGTCAATTTGTAGGCTGTTATGCTGCTGAAATTTTTGTAAAAATTTCCATTTTCAGATTTATTAATAATTTGTGAAGTTGTGAAGCTTTTAGCACTATTTTCAGCATACCCGATTTGGGGTTTCATTGAGAAATTGGTGGATCTTTGTGATATTAGTTGTTTGATCTTGAAAATCTGATTAGAGGAGTGAAATATCATATAAAATCAGAAAAGGGACATTTCAATGGTGTCAGAGCCATGATCTTGCCAGCCTGAGGGTTTGTAGAAGTTTGCAGGTCAGTTTTGACAACTACCCAGATCTTGCATTTCAGTTTTGAGAACTACCCAAATCTTGCATGTCATAATTTATGGTTGCATGTTGCTTCTAATCAGATACATGTCAAAATTTATGGTTGCATGCTACTTCTAATCATTTTCATGTTAGTTCCTAGTGAATTTGGTGGTTGTAGAAGTTTGCATGTCAGTTTTGACAACTACCCAGATCTTGCATGTCAGTTTTGGCAACTACCCAGATCTTGCATGTTAGTTTTGACAACTACCCAGATCTTGCATGTCATAATTTATGATAGCATGTTGTTTCTAATCAGCTACATGTCAAAATTTATGGTTGCATGCTACTTCTAATCATTTGCATGTTAGTTCTTGGTGAATTTGGTGGTTGCATGTTGCTTCTAATCAGTTGCATGTCAAAATCTATGGTTGCATGCTACTTCTAATCATTTGCATGTTAGTTCTTGGTGTTTGAAGAAGTTATATCCTATTGGGGTTACACTCTACTTTATCCAGAATGGATAGGTATAGTACAGAGTCTCAGAGGACACGATCTTGGACAATTGATAACCAGAGTCAAAACAGTAGAAAGGATAGTTATTTAGACATTCGAGATAAACTTATGAAAATAAGCCATGACATGTCTGAACAGTTGATTGAGCACCATCATATAATGAATGACATGTTGTCTGACCCAGCTAAGGTGGATAAGTTGACTGGATTTCTATTTGGAAAATTTTTTCATAAGACAAATGACACAATTCCCAAGAACTTGCATGAGGAGTTTGAGAAACTAGCTGATAGCCAGGTAGAGGTCTCAGATTCTACTCTGCCATAGGAGGTGGTGGGAAAGGATGTTACACTGATTGATAGTAATGGTCAACTTGATACTCAAATTGAGACAATTGTTTGCAGGTCATCAAAGGGTGATGCCATAGGTATTCAAGATGGTATAGTTACAATAGGTAGTGACTACAGTGTAGTGGGTTTAGATGATGATTATGAGGATGTTGTTGTGCAGGATGGTGAGATACCTGGTAGAGATGAGTAGACATTGAGCATTCATGACTTTGCTGAGAAAGAGTACCAGGCACAGCTAGATGCTTCATCACATGAGGTTGAGGCTGGTAGTACTTCATATGATTTGTCTAGCCAGCTGAAGGTGAACAAAGATAGTATTGTGACTTCATTATCTCATCATGACAGGTATGTGGAGTTAGTTGGTATTGGTCATATTACTCAGGTGAGGAGTTTGCTTCAGTTACCAGTTGATTCTAGTTTACAAATATGGACTTAGGATTTTTATATTGGCGTTTGGGATTTAGTTGACTGGAGATCTTTAACACTTTTTGGTAGCAGCGTTTGTTTGGGTGCTATCATGGATTTGATTAGCAGATTACATGGTGTTGTCTTTTCTTGTGCCAGTATCTTGTCTGATGTTGGTATTAGTTTTTATACACCAATGTTGGGCTTTGTTCATATATCCAGTTGACCATACTTGCTGGAATGTGTTGATGATATTTCATATTTGGCAGTGTGTATAGATGAGTCCCAAGATCATATTGGCATTGATGACATCTAGGAGGATGCAGTGGGCAGTTTTGAAGACTTAGTTTCCTTGGGTATAGAGGAGTTGGACAGCAATGCTAATGTTTTTGATACTCCGTATGTTGATATGAGCTTTAGATTTGATTCACAGAATATGGATGGTAATACTCTAGAGACTAGTAACTTTGAGGATACTCCTTTAGACAGTGCATCAGAGGAGATTTGTAGGAGACAGTCAAGCCAGTGCCATCATGTGTCTAATCAGTTGAGAGTTAGTGACCGAGACATTGCTATCACTTCCCAGCATTTCGATGTTTCTTGTCAGTTGTTAGCAGTTTATGGATGGTGTTCTCCTACTAGTGATGAGAAGGGAGGCAGTTATCTTTCCTTGACAGAGTTCCACTCTTTATGGGAGGCTATTCGGATTTTGAGACAAAATTATATGCAGTTGGTAGCCGACAGAGATTATCTTATGGAGTGGGGTAGTACAGCATATGATGCATTGTTGACCAAGGAAGATGAGGTGAGTGAGCTTACTGAGCAGCTTGAGGTGACTTCTGAGATTCTTGAGAGTACCCAGTTGGCTTTCAAGTAGTCACCGTTTAATTTGGCTAAGGTGACCATGGAGTTAGAGTGACTACAGTCTTTACCTGATTTTATATAGTCACAAGCTATGGTGTTTGGTGATCCGAGGATGTCCATGGCCGAGATTGTCAGAGATAGTGGAGATGGGGATGCATACATCTTTGATACTAACATTGGCATATCAGGTTCATTCCCACTAGAGTCAGGTTCAGTTGAGTTGGGTGTTGTAGCAGATTGTTGTATGCCTGACATGGTGGTGGCCTCTAGTACTGATGGCATGAAGACTAGAGATGTATCAAAGATCATGTGTGATGTTGGTGAGTTGGCAATTGGCATGGTTCCTGCTAGTAATGCTACTCCCTTGGTGATATCTTTGGAGGTAGTAGTTAGTTCCAACATGGTTAATGATCAATTGCAATTAGTTTCATCTGGATTACAGTCTCAGCCACTGACTGAGATTGGCACATTCTATCGGCATTACACTATGATATATGCTCATCCATTTACCTTTGATGACCATGTTGATGAGATGATGATACAAAGATGTACTTTGGTTCCTAGTGCTTGTCATCAGTTATTGGATAGTTTGACGTCTCAGGATGAGAGTTGTGATGGGCATGACATGGTGATAGGTTTTACAGTTGACAGCTTGATAATACATGACTTAGAGCAGGAGTTTCAGAGTGATGCTTCAGTGGGTGTTGTTATTGATTCTACTCCTTTGGCTATGACATCTCTTGACTTAGCTAGTGATCAGTCACAATGGGTTGTATCACTTGTTCATGGTGAGCTATTGACTCAAGTTGGTTTTTTTTATCAACTTTATATTGCAAGGTATGTACATCAGTTAGCATTTGATCCTTGTGTTGAGGAGTTGATGGCAGGAAAATTTGGTTTGGGTTCCAATTCTTGCTATTTATCTTGTGATGGCTTTTCACCATCAGGGGTGCATGGTAGTTATGGTTATGAGATAGTGGTTGGTGATCTACAGAGTTGTGTTGACTGCAGGCATTGTATAGTGTATGGATTCTCCATACTTGGTATAGTTTCATTTGAGAGCATTCACCATTGTTGCAGAGTTGAATTGTACATTCCGTATAGGCCAATGGAATGCATTGATGGTATTTACTGTGTTGGTAGTCCACTTTACTTGGATTTTGATGTTCTAAGAGTTTGTGTCTCGTGGCTTTCTGACTGTGGAAGTTGTGATTTTGGAGTTTGGTTGAGCTATAATTGTCAGTTTGATTATGGATTCCTCTTGGTCATATTGCAGAGGATATTGCAGGAGCCTTTGTTAATTGGTAGTAGTATAGTTCATGACTACATTTGGGATCCAGGTGGATTGATTGGTTTACTGTTTAGCCATTTCTTGAGGACAAGCAATGTTTGGGAGGGGAGGACTTGTCAGGTCCCCTTTTCAAATAATTTAAAAATAATAATCTTTGCTAAGGCAGGCAAGCCCAAGAAAGTGAAGTTTCAGAAAAAGGGGGTTAATCTTTGGAAATCGTTGGACTAATAAATGAAAATTATTATTAAAATATGTTTCATTAACCTCTCTTGGACGTGAGTTATAGTTATGCCCTCTTTTAAGGGGTTTGGAGGCATTTTTGGGCTGATTCCAGAACTTGATTTTTGCTCATTCTTTGTTATTCTTCAGAGGCTGCCAAACCTGTGGAGAAGGAGACCCAAGAACGAGAGTTTGCAGGTTTCCAGGGAGACCCAAGAACGGGAGTTTTCAAGTTTCTAGGAAGGCTAAGGATGGGAGTTTGAATCCATTCCATGTGCATGCTCATATAGAGTTTGCCTTTGTGCTGAACAGTGCAGATTTGTGAGTTTTTGGGTGTGTTTTTTGCATGAGTTTGGTGTTTTCAGTTAAGCATTTCATATCAGTTTTTGTTGCTGCTATATTTCAGACTTTAAGCTGTTAAAATAGAGCTGAATATATTTATTGGGACGTGATTAAACTTCTAAGATAGTTTATTAGTGTTTTTGTGGTGTTTCCGGGCATATTTTGTGCTATTTTGAGAGCCCGATGAGCATAGTTTTTGTCCTACATTTTTGAGCTGTTGTGTAAAGGCTATACGGATCTAGAAATATCAATTTGTAGGCTGTTATGCTGCTGAAAGTACTTTAAAAATTTCTATTTTCATATTTATTAATAATTTGTGAAGTTGTGAAGCTTTTAGCACTATTTTCAGCATACCCGATTTGGGGTTTCATTGAGAAATTGGTGGATCTTTGTGATATTAGTTGTTTGATCTTGAAAATCTGATTAGAGGTGTGACATATCATATAAAATCAGAAAAGGGAAATTTGAGTGATAGATAATGGAAACTAAGTGGAAGATCCTAGTGGTAGGCAAGTAATAGATAGTGGAAATAGAGTGACAACAAAAATTGATATTATTGACCAAATGCTAGTGGAAATTATAAGTTTATTGAATGAGTATAAATATATTGTTGCACAAGATATACATGATGGTCTACCACTAGTAAGAAATATAAGTCATTTTATGGACCTAATTCTTGGAGCTATTTTACCAAATAAAGCAACATATACATTGACACATACAAAGAATAAAGAGCTTAAAAGACAAGTGCATGAGT
Source organism: Cupressus sempervirens (assembly GCA_028749045.1). Classification (NCBI taxonomy): domain Eukaryota; kingdom Viridiplantae; phylum Streptophyta; class Pinopsida; order Cupressales; family Cupressaceae; genus Cupressus; species Cupressus sempervirens. The sequence goes on from CM053792.1 coordinate 922,509,139, forward strand.
TGTTGGAGAAAGTTTTGATTAGAGAAAGTTTGAGTCCATGTGATGTACCTATTTTATTAGCACCTAAGAAGAATGGAGAATGGAGAATGTGTACTAATTCTAGAGCTATTAACAAAATCATAATGGATTTGAGAAGTGATTATCAATAGATCAAAATCAAAGAAGGTGATGAATGGAAGATTGCTTTCAAGAAAAAAGATGGTTTGTATGAATGGTTGGTAATTTCTTTTGGTTTGACTATTATACCTAGTAGTTTCATGAGGTTATGAATGAAGTTCTCAAGAGATCTTTGGGTAAGTTTGTGATTATTTATTTGGATGATATTCTGATATTTAGTAAGACTAAAGAAGAACATCTTGATCATGTTAGACAAGTATTGTAGTGATTGAAAGAGAAGTTGATGATTAGCTTGAAAAAGTATTCTTTTATGCAAGAGGAAACTATGTATTTGGGATTTGTGATTTCAATAGATGGTTTGAGAATGGATCCTAAAAAGGTTAAAGCCTACACCTAAGAATGTGGGTGAGGTAAGATAATTTTATGGTTTGACTACTTTTTATATGATGTTTATCAATAATTTCAGTTCTATTTGTAATGTTATGACTGAGACAATGAGGGGAGATAAAAAGGATTTTAAGTAAACACATGGAGTTGATAAGAGTTTTGATACTTTGAAACAAAAGGTTGTTGAGTTACCTATATTGTTTTTGCTTAATTTCAATAAGGTATTTCAAGTTGAATGTGATGCAAGTGGTAATGCAATAGGAGTTGTATTGAGTAAAGAAGGTAAACCTATTTCTTTCTTTAGTGAGAAGTTGAATGATGCTAAAAGGAAGTATTATGTGTATGATCAAGAGTTTTATGCTATTGTTCAAGCCTTGAAAAAGTGGAGACATTATTTGGTTCCTAAGACTTTTGTAATATATACTAACCTAAAGCTTTATAGCACTTGGGAAGTGAATAGAAATTTAATCAAAGACATATATGGGTAAAAGCAAAGATCTATGTCACCATTCAGGATACCAAAACTTGTTTTGGTCAAAATTTGTTTCTTTATCAAAAATCATTTTTTTCAAAAACTAAAAATACCCTTTTATGGATCTTAGATTCAATATCATCATTATATAATATTTTGAGTGTTTTGATTAGTTATAATATGTTATAATTTCAAAATATTATAAGTTAATATTTCAACATTTCATAACATGCTCACTCAAAAAAGTGAAAAAAAGAGTAAATCATATCAAAAAAAACTAAAAAATTGTATTTACCACTAGAGGAGAGAGTCCTCTTCATGAATACATAATTTTTTAGGAAGGTGTAGATTTGATTGGGAAGTTTTGATGGGAGGAAAAAACTATTGGCTTTTGTGAATGTCTAACTTGAGTACTTATAATAAAGAAAATATGCATCAAAACAATTTTTTTCTTTTTTTTCACTAGCTATACATGTCATCTATAAAAAAAAATTCTAATTAGAACAAAAAAAGATGATTTGCATTTTTTTTTTAATGGGAACTACACCCTATATTTTTTATAATTAAAAAATGGACTTCAAAATAAATGAAAATGAGTAAATTTTTATTTTAAAAGATTACAAAAATTATAGGCATAAAATTCATCCAATTCTACACATTTCATTAGTTTACATCATCTTCAAATTCTAAACATAAATACTATTTTTTTTGTCATTAATGTTAAACTATCACATTCTGATAGCCTAGTTCTTTATTTTACCCATGTAATGGGTTGAATACTTGTAGAGTTTCACATTTGTGATGAAGCATAAAATTGGAGTCACTAACTAAGTTGTTGATGCATTGAATAGAAGATGTTCTTTATTGACCAAGATAGAGGTTGAAGTTCATGTTTTTGATCAAATGAGAGTTTTATATGATACTGACCTTGATTTTCTAAGGTGTGGAGAGAATGCAATTAACAAAATTTATCAGGTCACATGAGTAAGTATGATGAGTATTTTATTGAAGAATTTATGATATTCAAAGGAATTTGGTTGTGTATACCAAGAAGTTATATGAGAGTTAATTTGATTAAGGAAAAACATTGTGGTGGATTGCTTGGACATTTTGGAATTGATAAGAGATTGTGTTTGTTGAAGGACAAGTATTATTGGCCATAGTTGTATAAGGATATCTAGAAGTTTGTAAGGAGTAAGTCAAAATATTGGTTTGTATACACATGTTTATGTTCTTTTGTTTTTAGATTACCTAAGACAGTAAAGGGGTATGATTCTATAATTGTTGTTGTGGATAGATTTTCTAAGATGACTCATTCATACCATGTGAGAAGACATTAGATGCTAAGCATTCTACTAAAATTTTCTTCAAAGAGATTGTTAGTTTGAATAGATTACCAAGAAATACTATTTCTAATAGAGATAGTAAATTTGTTGGTTATTTTTGGAGACTTTGTGGAAGAAGATGGGTATTGAGTTGAAGTTTTGTTCTACATTTCATCCATAGACAGATGGATAAATAGAGATTGTGAATAGAAGTTTCGATAATTTTTTGAGATGCTTGGCTAGAGATAAACCAAGTAATTGGAAGCTAATATTGGCACAAGTTGAATTTTCATATGATAATTCCATGAATAGGAGTATAGGAAAAATCCCTTTTGATATTGATACTGGAATTCTATATAGAGGAATATCAGATTTTAGGGATGGTGCTGGTCAAGAAAAGAGAAGTCTTTCAGGAGAAGAATTTTTTGATTTTATGGAGTCTTTGCATAAAGAAGTGAATTTTAGGTTGGAACAAAGTAATTAGAAGTATAAGAAGAATGGTGATAAGTCTAGAAGACATCATGATAATTTGATGATGAGTGTTAGATTCTACAAGAAGCGAGAATCAAACCAAGATCTGATGTCAGTCATAGATCATATGCACCTCCACTCAATAGATGATCATAGATCAAAATAGAAGAATGAAGAGATATCTGAAATGAGAGAAAAACAGAGACAAAGAAAGAATTTTGAGAAGACTCTCAATACTCTCACCAAGCTATCACTTAACTGATGAAGGTGAGAGGAGAGGGTTGTATATATAGAAAAAATGGGTCATATACATCCAAGAGGTGCATTAACTCTCATACCCCATAAAAGGTGGGAGGTTGTACCTACTTGGTAAAATGTCAAAAAACATGTGAGAAATCTAACTACCCCATGACCTACCTAGGTAAGGTCAAAAAAGTGGTTATGAGAGGTGGCACAAAAAGCTAAAAGAGGATGTGTAACTCAACTACCCATGTGTGGGAAAAAGTTACACATGTGGCTTATGTATTTCACCATGTGTCCTCATAGTAACCACATAAAATAAACCTCAGCAAGCTTAAATAATATGTGTAGGAAAATAAATACCCCCTAACATAAGGAAAAAAAATCTACACTAACACCCCTCCTTAAGCATAGCTTAGGTGGGTGAAAAGATATGGGTCCTAGAAAATGAAGCCTGGTGAGGTACCCATGTACAAAAAATCTCTCACAAATGGAAAAAAGGAGAAAACCTAGTGGGAAAACTCCTCCCCAAAAGAGATAAAATAAAACACACCCCCCCAAAGTAGAGAGAGTGAGACAAAGGACTAAGAAGCCCCTTCAGAAGTAGACACTAGTCACACCCCTAGAAAAGCTTGCAAATGAAGGAACTTGCTCTCAGTGAAGGGTTTGGTGAAGATGTCTGTGATCTACTCCAATGTTGGGATGTACTTGAGATCAATGATGTTTGCATGAACCAACTCCTGAATGTAGTGCATATGTATCTCAATGTGTTTGGTCCTTTGGTGATGGATTGGATTCTTTGAGATCTATATTGCACTTTGATTATCACAAAAGATGATTGTGGGCTTTCTGAATGAAATGCCAAACTTAGTGAGAATATTATGAAGCCAGATGGCCTTAGTGGTGGCATTAACTACCCCTCGATACTCAACCTTAGTAGATGAAAGAGCAATTTTAGATTGCTTCTTGCTCGACCAACAAACTAGACCATAACCAAGTGAAAAGCAATACCCCAAAGTAAATTTGTGATCCTGAGAATCACTTGCCCAATCTGAATCTGTGTATCCCACCAAGTCAAGATCCATGCCAACTACATAGTGAATGCCATAACTATGAGTTCCCTGAACATAGTGGAGAATCTGCTTAGTTTCCTTCCAATGCTACTCATGTGGCTCCTACATAAATAGAGAGACTATGCTCATGACATATGCAATGTCAGGCCTCGTGTGAGTCAAATAGATGAGAATCCCAACAAGTTGTCGATATAAAGTGCCATCAACCAAGGGTGAAGAACACTTAGCCTCAAGTTTGACCCCTGACAAAAATGGAGTCAATGCAGGCATACAATCAGCCATGTGAAATCTAGAGAGCATATCAAGTGCTTACTTGGGTTGTGCCATGAAGATACCTAACAAAGACTAAGTTATCTCAATCCCCAAAAAATAGTGCAAAAGACCCAAGTCTAACATCAAAAATTGATCATGAAGAGTAGATTTCACTACTTTGATGGTGGATGAGTGACTCCCTATGATCAAAAAGTCATCGACATAGAGAACCAGAAATGTTAGAGTATCATTTTGTTGTAGAAAGTAGACGTTCAAATCAGAATGGCATCTAGTGAACCTAACTATCATGAGGCAGGTGTTCATCTTGGCATACCAAGCTCGAGGAGCCTATTTAAGGCCATAAAGAGACTTTCAAAGATGACAAACCAATGAAGGATCCTGGATGAACCCCTATGGTTGCTCTATGTAGATTTCCTCCTAAAGGTCACCATGAAGAAAAGCACTCTTCACATCCATTTGGTGAACTTCTTAATGATGGGCTATAGCTATAGCAAGTACAAGTCAGATGGAATTCATCTTGGCTACTAGTGCAAAAGTATCAGAGTAGTCAATCCCAAGCACCTAGGAGAATCCTTTGGCAACCAAGTGAGCCTTATGCTTGTCAAATGACCCATCTGCTACAAATTTTGTTTGATAGATCCACTTGCATTGACTAAGTTTTATTCCCTTAGGAAGAGGGACTAAATCCTAGGTATGATTCCTTTCGAAGGAATTGATCTCTTCCTTCATTGTTGTATCCCACTTAGGAACACCAAAAGCTTCTCGAAATGTCTATGGATCAAAAGCTGAAGCAATAAAGAGATGTGGTGCTGGTTGAAATTGTGACCTTGTTCTTCTTGCATCTAAAGGATCACCAACCCAATCACCTATGGACTGTAAAGTCTGGCGAGCCCAAAGAGGCCTTGTGGTAGAATAATTTGGAGGAGAATCATCAACCTCTAAATGATGACTTGGAGAAGAAGATAGATCCTCATCATCACTTTCATCATTTGAAGTGGAGGAAGAAGACTCCTCATGTAGATTAGGAAGATTAAGATTCTCTGAAGAACTGTCATCATGCTACAATGTCTCCAATGTAATAGTGGATGGAGAAGTGATAGGAGAAGAACTGGAAGATTCCTCCTCAAAACAAACACTCCTCTCAATGAATAGTTCATGAGTTGTAGGGTGGAGAAGCCTATAGCCCTTGACACCATCTGGGTACCCAACAAATATGCAAGGCTTGCTCTGTGGATACATAGCCTTGCATTTCTCTACTAGAATGTGGGCCCATGCAGGAGAACCAAACACTGAAAAGTGCTTAACTATGGGTTTCTAACTAGTCCAAGCTTGGAAAGGAGTTACCCCCTTTATAGCTTTATGAGGAACATGATTCTGAATGTAACACACACAATTGATGGCCTCTACCCAGTATTGAGGTGCCATAGACCTGGAGTAAATCATACAATTGGCCATCTCTTTCAAGGACCTATTTTTGCATTCTGCAACACCATTCTGATGTGGACTATAGGGAATTGTGTGCTGAAGATCAATGGCCTCAGAGGCACAAAAATGTTCAAACCTATGGTTGAAATATTCCCCCCATTATCTGTATGTAGAATTTTGATGCCCTTCCCAGATTGTTTCTCTACAAAAGCTTTGAAGTCCTGAAAAGACTCAAAGACCTCAAACTTATGTTTGAGAAAATATACCCAAGTATATCTAGAAAGATCATCGATGAATTTCAAAAACATATCTAGCCCTACTAAAAGATGGATGTGGAAATGGGCCTGCCAAGTCACTGTGTACCAACTCTAGAAGCTGTGTAGCCCTCCATGATTTTCCTTTCTCATACTTCTCTTCTAGATTCTTACCAAGAATGTATCCTTGGAAAACTCCATGAGAAAAGTGAATTGAAGGAAACCCTACAACCATGTACTATTGACTAAGTTGTTGCAAATAGCAATAATTCAAGTGACCAAACTGCTGATGCCACAAATGATTCACCTCATCTAAATGAGTGAGTAAAATAGTTGAAGGAGAGTGAGGAAAAAAGTGAGAAAATTGATACAATCTGGATAGATGATCTACTTTCCCCATAGCAACTATAGACCCATCATGCAATTCACTGATTTCCATATTATCAGGTGTGAACTCAACCTGCTTGCCAGAGCCAATCTGAGTGATCTGATAAATAGATAAGAGATTAGTTGACAAAGATGGAACACAAAGAACATCCTGAAATGTTCCTTTTCCCACATCAATAGACCCTCTCCCATGCACTTCAATAGGAGTGTAATCACCCATTAGTATGGTAGGCATAGTACATGGCTCTAAGGAAGCAAAACTTTCTTGTGAAGAAGCCATGTGGTGTGAGGCACCTGAGTCAATTATCCAGGTATTATGTTGTGAAGCAACTGCAACTAGGGCCTTGCCCTTTCCTTTCCCCTTATTCTTTTTTGCGTCCTTTGAAGACCTTTCTGATGAACTTTGCTCGATAGAATTAGGCACCTTAATGTTGTTTTTCTCAAGCAGATGTGATAGGTGATCAATCTGCTTCTTCAAACACTTGTGCTCATCATGTCTTGGTCTTTACAATAAGAACACTTGACCTTCTCCTTATTAGGTTGATCACCTTTTGATGAAGAAGTCTGATTATTTGCATTTGGAGCAATAGGCTTCTGATCTTTCTTCTTCTCTCCTTGATTCTTTTGTTTCTTTTCTTGTTTGCCAAACCCTTTCTATTCTTTTGTGCCTTTATTTGCAACCAATGCATGTGACTTTGAGGGTTTAATTGTACCCATGTGAACTAGTTTATCCTGCTCCTGGGTGAGTTCTACAGCAAACTCATCTAGAGAAGGCATTTTATAGTTCGAACCTAGGGCACTTTTTATAGCATAAAAGGTAGAAACAAAGACTAAATAATTTAGACCAAGTTTAGAAAGAATGCTTAAGATCAGATGTTTGTCCTTTTTTTCTATTCCACACTATTTCAACCACAATATAATAGATTTCAACTTTGTTAAGAAGTCTTGTATGGTGTCAAAATTGGTAGGACTTAATCCTATGAGTTCATTCTCTAATTAATGACCTCTGAACTCATCTTGCTTACCAAAGAGTGTTTCCAATTTGGTCCACACTTCATTTGGTGTAGTGGTAGATTCAATGTGAAAAAGAAGGTTAGGAGAAACTTACATACATAGAGTACCAAAGGCTTCATCACATTTATTAAACCATTTTGTCTTTTCTATAGCATATTGAGGTTCTGTCTCAAGTCCCATTGTAACCCTATGATATCCATGTCTTTTGACATAGATAATCATCTTTGATTTCCATTCAAAATAGTTATATGGTGTTAAAATAGGAACTATAGATGCATTCATGAGTGCAAGAAAGTAGATTCCAAGGAATAAGAAAAGTGCAAGAAAGAAGACAAATGAGACACCCCCCCCTTCCACTAGTCTCAAAAATCACACCCCCCCCCCCTAGATATTATAATGTTGGCACTTTATAATTAGTGCATTTACAAGGCTTTTACCATCTTACAATGCTTTCTAGGCCGATAATGGCCAAAATCACAATTTTTGGTACAATTTAAATATGATAGAAAATAAAATAAAAAAACCTTGTAGCTGTGTATTAATCTTCAATGTCTTTCCAATGCTTATTCATTTTTGAAAAATGAAGATCTGAGATTAAAGTTATGGCATATTGAAAATAAACATATACAACAGATTCGACCTGCAATATCTAATGAAAAATGGCATACTTATTTAATAAGACCTACATGGATGGAAAGGTCTCATTTCTAGCTTTTCGTCAAGTATCTGTATTAAAATTTTAAGAAACGTTGTTGAATCTGCCCATCAAAAATGGCATATGCCTAACTCAGACGTAATTTTCACAAAATTGATCAACTAATTGAAAAAAGTGACAGATACCCAGATAGTTTTTCAACCCTAGGAACAAAACCCAGAGATCATTTTTTCTAAAAATGAGCAGAAGCTAGAAATTTGAAGCACAATTGAAAATAGCTCCAATAAAAAAAGTAATAATAATAATTTTGATTTGTTACCGTCTCCTCCAATCTCTTATTTTGGTGAAGTAAAAGTCACTTTTAACTTTCTCAAGCCTTCTGGACACTCTGGAAGTACTTAAAGATGCCCCTAGTATTACCACAAAGCTGTAATCACCCAGATCTCATAAGAACACATATATGTAAACCAGATTAACCAGATGCCTATTTTCTTTTAAACCATTCTGATTCTCCAGTTCATTCAAGGATGTAGGAGAAGAGCATACTTGGTTTTAAAAAAAAATATGAGAGAAAAATAGAGACAAAGAAAGAGAATTTTGAGAAGACTCTCAATACTCTCACTGAGCTATCACTTAACTGATGAAGGTGAGAGGAGAGGGCTATATATATGGAAAAAATGGGGAATATACATTCAAGAGGTGCATTAACTGCCATACCCCATAAAAGGTGAGAGGTTGTACCTACTTGGTAAAATGTCAAAAAACATGTGAGAAATCCAACTACTCCATGACCTACCTAGGTAAGGTCAAAAAAGTGGTTATGAGAGGTGGCACAAAAAGCCAAAAGAGGATGTGTAACTCAACTACCCATGTTTGGGAAAAAGTTACACATGTGGCTTGTGTATTTCACCATGTGTCCTCATTGTAATCACATAAAATAAACCTAAGCAAGCTTAAATAATATGTGTAGGAAAATAAATACCCCCTAACATAAAGGAAAAAAAACTACGGTAACAATGAGGTGATGGCTCATTTGAAGAAAGGTAGATTTCCTATTGGGACATATAGTAAACTATAGATAAGGAAGTTTACACCATGTGAGATTGAGGAAGTTTGAAAGTGGAAATGCTTATGAAATTGAGTTTTCTAATTTGCATAAGAATCATGAGTTAGATGATGAAGTTTTTGTATTAGATGGTGATCCTAAGAGGCAGATTGAAGTATATTGGATCAGATAGTTTGTAAGATCACAAGATGAAAAGATTACTATGAGTGTTTGGTGAAATGGAAGAATAGATCAGTTGAAGATGCTACATGGCTCTCTTGATCTGAGTTAGATTCACCTTAGGTTGTGGCACTTGCATGATTAAGGAGATGTAGGAGCATCCTTGGTTGCCTTTTATCCTACACCTTTGTTCAATTTGATAGTGTTGACAAAGTTCTTTCACACCCTTCCAAGCTCCTTAGTATGAATTGAGTTGTTCTTTTGGTGACCGAGTTATTAATTATGAACCAATTTTTTCCTTTGGTGACTTGTTCTTTAGTTTGAAGTGAGTTGTTCCTTTGGTGATTGAGTTACACTAGTGTGAACTAAGCTATTCCTATGCTAACTGAGTGTTTCCTCATTCGCTGAGTGAATCTATGTTGTTGATGCTTGAATCCTTTGATCGAGGTGTTTTTTTTTGGTCCTTATTTGGAGTTGACTCTTCTATTTAATTTAAATCATGAATTTAATGACAAGATCTTGTCTAGGGATGAGTGTTGACCATTCGAAGGTCGACCTTTATTTGATGTAATGTTCTTGAATCTAATGTAAGATGTTTTGGCAAGTATAAGTAGAGATGTTTGTTTTAGTTTAATGACAAAGCTTAAAGAACTTAGAGAGTTAGAGAAGATGTTTATGAAATTGTGAATTTGAAGATGGATCATATATCTTGAAGTTATATTTTGTATTTGGCTGAAATCTAGAAGGCATTATAGTTGGGCATTGTGCTAATAATTATGAATCTCTATCATCTTAAAATGGAATAAATTCCATGTTAAGAACATTTAGTCTTACTTAGGGGGTGTTTTGGGCCTTCATCAAGTTGTCCCCTATTTTCTACCCCCATCTCATCTTTTGTGCCTATTTAGGGCTTTATTTAGGCCTCCCTAAGCACTATTTTTCTCTTGTGGCTCATTTTCTAGGGATCTAAAACCCCTAGCTATAGGTTGACCTTGACCTTGACCTAGGTAAAAGATGGTCTTGACCCTAACCTAGGTCAAAGTCAACATCAACCTTGACCTAGGTCCCCCTTTTCTTCAAAAGGTTTGTCAAATGCAAGAGAAGTTCAATAGTTTATTTTCTCACTTCTGGGTTAGCTATTTTGGGCTTTGGAATTGGAAACCCTTAAATTGAATTTAATATAGGTTCATTTCTATGGGTTAAGGATTAATTGGAATTTATTTCTCCTATGTTATCCTCTCTAGAAGTCTATGCCCTAGACTAGTATAAAAAAAGCCTTCTTCTCTCATTTTCATGTCCACTTTTCATGAAGAGATATCTACTTGCATGATCAAGTATCTACCATCCACTGAATTCAAGAAATAAAATCAAGTGATCAGGCAATCATCTATTTAGGAATTCAAGTTCTCCATTTAAGATCAAAGATTCAAGCATTCATGATTTAACATTCAAACCCTAGATCTATCCATCATGGTGGTGTGATCTTCCTTCAAGATTTTTTGTTCATCTTCAAGATCTATTCATTCTTACTCAAGGTGGATTTCAAGAATAAAATAATGGAAGTTTTGATTTACAGTTATGATTTTGATTTACATTATTGAGTCCAATCTTTCATATAAATATACTTGTTTACATTTCAAATACAATTGCATATCTATTGAATATCATACATTCATTGGTAGATTTATTTCTACTATTTGCTAGTATTATCTCTTTCAACTTCATTATTAATGTTGATTCTAAACTAGGGTTTGACTAATAGAAACCCCTCATCCAAACAAAAAAAACCCTTTTTCTTATAGATACTTTTTAGGGACAATGAATATCAGTGTAGATTTGAGTACCCTTTTCAACAAACTTTTGAGATCTATGAACAAAATTTCTGTCAAAGCAGTGTAGGTCAAGGTTAGAAATAAAGGGATAAGATCTTACCCTAAATTTGGGTCAAGGTTGACATACCTCAAAAAAGAAAAAGATTTCTAGATTTTGTAGATTTTAGAGCTTCAATTCAAGTGTACAAAAATTAACAACTTTTGAGACTGTTTGAGAGGGTTTTCAACAAATTCTTTTTAAGAGGTAAGTACTTTCATTTCTTCATTTCAATATTAACATTTCCATATTTACATTCCATATCCTTACAATTCATATGAATGTGTAAAAATATGGGTTTAAAGGGTCTTTTTCATGTTCATTATTTTAAATCCTATTCAACTATATTTTTATATCTTACATTTTGGTGAACCCATGATAGACAACTCTATATTTTTGGTGTTATAAATTTTGTTTCCTTTTATGCTCTTGCATTTTAACATTCAAAACACAAAAAAATCTATATATTCTATAGAACTCAAATTGCACTTTCTTTTACTATAAAGACTTTTAAGATGCTTTGTTGTGTGGTTATTTTCTTCATTATCCTCCTTTTAGCATCTCTTTATCATACTTATGATGTTTATGAGAGTATTATCTACTTAATTATGTTGGCTACTCTTCATTTTTCACTTGCCTATCCTATTATGAGATTGACCAATACAAGTCTTTCTACTTTCAAAGATTTCATTGAAGATTTATGTGGACGAATTATTGCTCTTTTGGATTATGTGAATAATTTGGTAGATGATACACCATTTCAAATCTTCCTAATCCTAATCATATACTTCCTAATATAGTTCCTAAAATTTCTAATCCTAATTCAAATACTAATATGCCTAATTTTCCATCTTCTATACCTAGTTCTTCTCATACTTTTGAGGTGGGTCAAACTATGGTTCATGATGCAGATGTACAAAAATTCTGAGATTTACCTTCCCCTTCTTGTCCGATCTTAAAAGATATTAAAAGGGAAGAGAAAAGCAACTTCTTCTAAACCTATTTCCACCTTATACAACTTTTACTCATGAAAACAATACAAAATCACCTCTTCTAGAAGCTTTACATGATATGTACACTACAAGATATAATATGATGACTAAACATAGTCATAGAGGTTTAGGGCTTGGTGTTAGTGAGCATGGTATTAAGTATCCAGTTTATATACCCCCAAAATAAGATATGCATTATGTTGTTTGTTCACAATCTCAATCCAAGGTGGTTGGTGTTAATTTTCCTCCTCCTCTTCATGATCTTCTCCCTACATCTACCTTAGAGAACCTTGATATTTGTCAAGAGGTCGCTAAAAAGGTGTATGTTGAGTTAACGAATTCCAAAAAAAAAATGTTTAGACATATGCTGATCAATGCTCTATAAAATTACAAATGTCATTTTCATTATCATAATACACATTTACTTGGTTATTGTTTGCATTTAGGCTATATGTTAGTGCTTGAGATTCTTTAGGTAGTATATCTTGTTCTCATGTATTTTTATAGTTCCTTCATAGTTTTGATATAGCGGATACCCCTCATTCTGATAGAAGATAGATCTCTTCTCCTCTTATCTCTAGACTGGGGGGGGCAAAAGGAGTATATTCATTCAGTCTCTTAGGACCCATTAAGCTTTTAGCATATATTGTTCCTTGAGCTTAATTGGTATTCTTTTTGTCTTATTTCTCTATGGTTTTGTATTATGTCTATAATCATCCATCAATTCTATTCAATATATCCTTTCTTATTTTTTTATATTTTTTGCAAAGGTATCCCTTATATTCATCCCTTGGGGGCAAGGTTCTTCCTTGTTTCTCTTTTTCTAGGGATTTGGTTTCCTTAGCTTAGTGGCATTTTGTTAATCTTACAACATATTTCATTATAATGATTGATGTTTTGACTATGGATATTCTTTTCTATTAGAGGTTGTTATCCTAGGTTATCACCTCTTCTTTTTTTTGAAAATTATGTTCTTTATAATCTCTTACCCTTGCTTTGATGTTACAGTTGTTTCCCTCAATCAAATATTCCTCATCCTCTTGTTTGCAAGGGGCTTGATGATCGAATCTTTGTTCTCACTTGGCTTATCTTTTAAAGATGATATTTTATCTAATGTACTCCTCTACAATGTGGATCTTGTTGATAAGATCTCTTTCTCTTCTAGGATCCTTTTTGCATTAGTGACCTATCCTTTTCACATTTATATATACTCTTGGGTGTAGGGGTCAATACCCTTCACTAAGAACATAGTGTATATTGTTGTTAATAGGATATCACCTTATTTTCTAAAGTAGGTATCCTCTTTCTCTTACTTATCCTATCTAGTAGACAACCACAATAAGGAGTGGGCCATATAGATGGTGTCCCTTGTACTATAGTTTTTTATTTATATACTAAATCCTCTAAAGGCAATGCAAATAATTTACTAAATCCTAAAGAGATATGCATTTTTCAATTTTTCAATATGCTATATCATCTAAAGCTAACACACATAAGTTTATAAATCCTAAAGAGACACACATTTTTCAAAATTTTAATATGTTAAATCCATGGAAGATAACACACATAAGTTGCTAAATCCTGAAGGGAGATACATTTTATATTCATAGTGATATAAGAAGATGGATCTATTAGTGTTCCAAAAGCCATCAAAAGATGCATTAAAGTTTAAAGAACAAATTTTTAGATGGAATATTGGGCTCTCCCTCCCTGTTGGGCTACATGTTGGGCTCTCCCTCCCTCATAATTCATGGTAAGGTAGGCATCTTACTAGGTAAGGTAATCACGTTCTCTTTTTCTCACTTTTCACTTTTATGCTAATAGGATTGGATCATAAAGCTATGTGATTTATAGTGTTGCTCTTGTCTTTCTTATCTAATGATTTTTTCTTTTATGATAGCTTTCCAAATAAGATATTACTTTAGGAAGCATTTCTTAGCAAGGTTTCCTTTACTAGTTGATTTGGGCTTGTTTTATTACAAACCCCTCTTTTTGTATATTTTAGTTGTGTTGTTGTTTTTCTTTGTTTTTAAACTGTTGTGTGTGTATGTTGAGTTATCATCCTTAGCTTGAGGGATTGTGTCATCAACTAAGTGTTCTTCTATCTCATTTCAAATCCACTTGGATCTTTTTTCTCCTTTACCATGAGCATGTTTAATTCCCATACTCCCGCTAAAGTGGGGCCTTAATATATCATCTTAAAATAGTAGAACTTCCATGTTAAAAAAATTTAGCCCTTATTAGGGGGTGTTTTGGTCCTTCATAAAGTTTTCCTCTTTTTTATGCCCCCTTCTCATCTTCTATACCTATTTAGCAATCTATTTTTGTCACTCTGGTCACTATTTTTCCCTTGTGGCTCATTTTCTAGGGGTCCTAGACCCTTAGGTGAAGGTCAACCTTAACCTTGACCTAGGTCAATGAAAACCTCAACGTAGGTCAAGAATGACCTCAACCCTAACCTAGGTCAAATTCAACCTCGACCCTAACCTAGGTCAAAGTCTACCTCAACCTTGACCCAGGTGCCCCTTTTCATCAAAAAGTTTGCCAGATGTAGGGAGAGGTTCAAAAATTTGTTATTCCACTTTTGAGTTGGCTATTTTAGGCTTCAAAAAGGTAAACCCTTAAATTGAATTTAATCTAGGTCCATTGGAATTTAATTCTCATATGTTGACCTCTCTAGAAGTTTGTGCCATAGACTAGTATAAAAAGAAGCCTTCTTCTCTCATTTTCATAGATCCACTTTTCATGAGGCGATATCTACTTGTCATGATAAAGCATGCACCTTCCATTGAATTCAAGCAAGAATATGAAGAGAAAAAGTAATCACCTATTCAAGCATTCAAGTTCTCCATTTAAGATCAAGGATTCAAGCATTCAAGATTCATCATTAAAACCCTAGATCTATCCATCATGGTCGTGTGATCTTCCTTCAAGATCCTTTGTTCATATTCAAGATCTATTCATTCTTCCTCAAGGTGGATTTCAAGCATACAATCATGGAGCTTTTGATTTACATTTATTATTTTGATTTAAATTATTGAGTCCAAGCTTTCACATCAATATTATTTTTTTCATTTCAAATATAATTGCATATCTATTAAATATCATAGCTTCATTATTATATTTATTTCTACAAATTGATAGAATTCTCTATTTCAATTCAATTATTAAGGTTGATTCCAAACTTGGGTCTGACTAGGGCAAACCTGTCATCCAAAAAAAAGAACTCTCTTTCTTGTAGATACAGGTGATGGACAACAAATATCAGTGTAGATTTGAGTACCCTTTTGACAAACTTTTTAGATCTGCAAATAGAATTTCCATCAGAGTAGTTTAGGTCAACGTCATAAATAAAGGGGTAAGATCTTACCCTATATTTGGGTCGAGGTTGACCTAGCTCAAGAGAGAAATTTTTTTCTTTTGGTTTTTTAGATCTCATAGTTTCAATTCAAGTACACAAAAATCAACAATTTTGAGATTGTTTGAGAAGGTTTTTAGTAGTCTTTTTTGGAAGTAAATACTTTCATTTCTACATTTCAATATTCACATTTCTAGATTTACATTCCATCTCTTAACAATTCATATGTATGTATAAAAATATGGGTTTAGGGTTTCTTTCATGCACATTATTCTAAATCCTATTCAATCATATTTTTATATCTTAGAGAATTAATAAAAGTGTATTTTCTCTCTCTCCTTGGTGTTGTTCTCTTTGTTGTTTTCTTTCGTTGTGTTTACTCAACATGGTCCATGGATAGTTAGGTGTTCCTTTGGCCCAAGCTCTCCCTCCCTCCTCACATAAAAAATAGAAAATTAGTTTGCCTAGGCCTCTCCTTTTCTATATAAATTGTACATAGAGTCCACTTCCATGTGCCTCAAATCCATGATGGTTCCACAATAATGATTCATGAAGCCATTTTACACAAAAACTGCCAAAAATAGAACAATAAACAAACTAGTTATAAATGATTTCAAACAACAACCCAACTACTTACTATAAACTTACACTCTAAATTTAAAAAAAATTGTATGGACATGAACAAAAAGGACCGAATGAGAACAATTTTTTTCAATCTATCATAGTACTTGAGCAATTAAAAAAATAAAAATCGTCAAAAGTGGACACTAGTTCCTACCTTTAGCTTTTCAAATTCACTTATTATAAAAACTCCAACCCTTGGAATGGGTCTCCTTGATAATTTTATAGGTTCCTCAAGAGGTGTTAGACATTTATCTTAACTATCAACCTCTTTCTTGCTCTATTCAACTTCCCTGTCAAAAAGTTGTCAAGCATCTTTTCAAAGTTGCTGACAACTTTTTGCATTTCTTAGCTCAACTTTGACTTCCATTACTTGGTAACTTCCAAATTGGTCCACTATGATCCATTTATGATGTCTAGTCATGATTTATCCTTCAAAGTGTCAATTCACATGTTTTTAACCATTTTGACCTATTTGGAAAAGTTTGCAATAATTGACATATTTTTGACATCTTTCCCAACTTTTTGCCAAATGACAATGTATGACCTCCAACTTATGCAAAAGGATGTAAAATCATCATACACAAAAAAAAATTCAAAACCATACATTCCTTAGGATTCTAGGGTATAATACCTATAACCCATAACAGCCTTGTTATCATGAGTGCTAATGGTACATAGAGAGAAAATAATAGAAAAGGAGATAAGATTGCAGTATGTAAGTACTAAAGATCAGATTGTAGATATCCTTATGAAGCCATTTACTAAAGATACATTTGAGTACTTTAGAGGTATGCTTGGGGTTATGCCCCTGGCTACTTCAGAGTAGATGATGTAGTAAGTGCATTAGTCCAATGGTACATAGCACTATTTATGCGATTAGATTTCTACAATCCATGATAGTTATGTACTAAGTTTCTGGATTAGATTGTGTAAAGACTTTTTTCATCAACATTTAGAATCACACTATGTGATCCATCATCAAGATGAGAGAGCAAGAGGTGTAAAATAATGTGACTAGATTAAATTTTGATGCTTCTCATATAGGGGGGTATCTCTGATTAGATAAGTCATTGAGGACTCTTGGTATTTGGTTTTGAATGGTTTCTTTGGACACTTAAGCTAGTTGAAGAATCGGAGCAATGTATTAAAAATTGGTATTTTGTAATATTGAGGCCTTTAACATAGATGCCAATGGGGGGGAATATACATGAAAAACATCTCCTAAGAAATGGGGGAGATATCTCTTTTGAGTTATTAAGAAAGATTCATGTGAAGAAGTAGGAGATATGCACCTAATGTATTGAGAATTATTTAGCTTGTAAACAATTAATGCTAATCCTAGAATCTAGAGGATTTCAAACTTTCTTAATAATGAGGATTTGAGATGATGAAAATAACAAAAAAAGTAGAGTACTATTTGGTATTTTTGGAACTTAGATGTTTTTCATCTATGTTTCCATCAATTCCAATGAAGGAGATTGTTAGCATGAATGCCAATGAAACTACTTTGGGGGAATATCCTAAGCATTGGAGAGTATTGACATGTTGCATTCATGATTGTGTTTATTGTTGATGTCAACATAGTATGGTTTTTATAAAGACTATTTGAGTAGCAAATAGAGATCTTATTCGTACAAACAATGGTTTAATTTTCTAGTAAATTCATAGTGATGCACATGTTCAGCATAGTGTCCTGATGATGTAGTTAGTGTGCAACGCCTAAGTCAAAGATATACAAAAATTGTACCTAATTTACAACAAGTAGTACAAAGATAGAGTATTAGGAAAGTAGTTCCTAATGTTTATGTTCTATCTTACATATGAGATGTAATGAGAAGATGCACTGTCAAGAAGTGATAGAGGATAGTTTATTAGTGATGTTAGAAAGTGTGCAAGCCCTAGTATCGCACATGTGAAGTTTTGTATAGACTATGAGCTAACAATGCTATTTTAATCATAATTAATTAATTATCTTATTATAATTAATTAGGAAAGCCTCAAGGCCGACTCATGGAATTAATTTGAAGATATGGTATAAAGGAAAGATGTCTTCAAGTATGTGCACGATCATGGTCAACCAAACTTGTGCCTTAGCTGGCAGTGAAAAACTAGAAAATTAGGGTTATGTCAACTTGACACATAATTTTAAAGTGGTTCTACACTTTATATCAAAAATTTGTAAGAATTTGGGTTATGTCAACTTGACACATAATTTGGATCTGCTAGGGTTTCTTACTCCATGCAAACTTTAGTTTTCTTGTGTATGACACTTTGTCTAAATTTTTCTTCTATAGGTACCACTTGTCAAAAAAAATTTACTATGGGAGCTTTTAGGTTAGGATATTATGGTTCAGGCTAGCGGTGAACCAGTTCTTTCTAGTATTCATGCTACTGCTTTGAACTACCATGGTGCCACCTCAAAAAAAAATTCTCACACAAGTTTGTCTCAAAGGTCTTTCATGAGGTAATCCTAATATTATCCTTCCTTTGCAAGAATTTGATGCTGCTTGTGACTAGTTAGAGAAACATACCTTGATAGGTTATTTTGTCAGTAGGACTCCTCCTGAAGCTATGCTCTGAGACTAGGTTAACAAATGCTGGACTCCTCATGGAGTCCACCTTGGTTTTGTGAAAACCTAACCAAAGGTTCTTTTTTATTTTTCTTTGCTAACCCATCGCAAGAAAACATGGTCTTTAAAAATGGTCCTTGGTCTATGCATTCCTCTCTGCTTGTTTTCCAAAAATGGTCCCTAGACTTGACAATCTTGGAGGATAAAAAGCTTAGGGTTCTTGTGTGGGTCGAGTTTCTAGGCCTTCCCTTGCCATGTTGGCTTTTCATTGAGTCCATTGCCAAAACCCTTGGCAAAGTTGTCACCAAGGAGCCTAAGAAATTTTTTAATGCTCACCCACAATGATGCATTTGCGTCGAAGTTGGTCTTTCCATGGATCTCAAGGATTTTATGGAAATCTAGATTAGAGCTCAAACCTTCTCCTAGAAGGTTCTTTAATTGAATCTACCTAACACCTATTATAGGTGCCAATCCACAGAACACAAGATCAAGGATTTTCCTCTGGCTATGCCTAGGGTCAAGCCCATGCCTAAAGAAGTGCCTGACAAATAGGCCAAAGGAAAAAAGGAAGAATGGGTTACTATTGGGTGCAAGGGAAAGGTTCCCTTGAATCCCTGGTTCCCTAAGAAAACTTGTTCCCACAAGATCAAGGATTATCCTCTGGCTATGCCTAGGGTCAAGCCCATGCCTAAAGAAGTGCCTACCAAACAGGCCAAAGGAAAAAAGGAAGAATGCGTTACTATTGGGTGCAAGGGCAAGGTTCCCTTGAATCCCTTGTTCCCTAAGAAAACTTATCCAGTGGTTTTGACAGCTCCTCCTATTCTCATAGGAGCATCTACACCAACTAGTGTGGGGAGACAAGTGGCTTCCATAGCACCTAGTCTGGGGATTTCAAGTTCCAAACCCTACTAGTATGCAGAGGATTAAGATGGCTAGCAGGGTTTTTGCCTTGGTTGGGGTTCATGCTCCTCTTGTAGTCTCTTCCATCATGTCATCAATAACAAGGCATTCTTATAGTCATCCTAGACATGCAAAGATACCAGAAGTGAAATGGCAGGCTATCAGGTCAGAGGATTTCCCATCTGACTTCCACTCGATTTCTACCTTCTTGCAAAATAGTTACTCCTCTCTTGAGGATGAGGATGATATGGAAGAATTCTCATGAACTTCTTCTCTTGGAATTTTTGAGGTCTTACAAACCTCCCTAGAAAATTCTATCTCTAGGACACCCATCATAGACTTTGTAATTTAGATTTTCTCTGCCTGTAAGAAGTGAAGATTTTTGGTTTCATGCTTTCTACTACAGATTGCATCATTTAGCAGGATGCCATTATCTTTTCCTCTCAACATGAACTTGGCTGAGGTGGTGTAGTTACTCTCCTGTCACCTCACCTTCATTCTGTTATTATTTCGTACAATTCTAACCCCACACATAGAATTATTTGGCTTTTGTTTTCCATTCACAATCATTCTTTTGAAGTCATTAATGTTTATGCATCCAATGATGCTATGGAAAGATCGCAGATGTGGGTTTGGCTAGCTGACAACTTGCCTCCTACTACTTGGGTCATGTGTGGGGACTTCAATATGGTTGAAGTGGCATTTGCCAAAGATGGCATTCTGCCCCTTTAGTGGACAACTGGGGAAAGAGAAGTCTACTACTACATGCAAAATAAATTGGGCCATTTTGATCCCAATACAAACTACTGCTAGGGTAGTGGGGTTTGGCACAATTGGTCCAACTTTTGAGCTAGCTCTAACCGTATTTTAAAATGTCTTGATTGTGCTATGATCTCTGCAAAATCTTTTTTCTCTTTTTCTAAAGATTGAGATCTGCCTATCATTCCCCTAACATATGTGACATTATCTAACCACTATCCCATCTATTTTGTGATTTCTTCCCAAAGAGCTGTCCCCAAGGTGGCCAAGTTTTAGTTCTTCCTCAACACATCTGTGTTGCTACATGCTTCCACCATCTTGCACATCCAATGTGTCTAGAATTTGGAGCCACATCTACCATCCTAGCGGGGATGGATTCAATGGTTGAATGATGCCATTACTAGAACTGCTCAATTTTTGCACATCTATGGGCACTAGTTGGCAATTTTCAAGAAATGCTCTTATGAAGCCAACACCCTCACCCTCAAAAAAGCCTCTGAGGCTCTCAGCTTCAACCCCTTTGATGTAGAGTTGCAAGTTCACCTTGCCAAGCTTCACCATGACAAGCAAATTGCTTACAACTATGTTACCCATGGTGCTCAAATCAAGGCCCATCTCCACTAGTTAGAGGTTGGTGATAAAGCCTCAAAGGAGTTCTTTCAGGCTCTCTGGGCCCATCATACCAATGTTGGGATTTAAAACATCAAGCAAGGCATAGTTGTTCTATCTAGTCTCCCTAACATCCTACAAGCATTCATTCATTATTATGAGAATGTCTTTGCTTTGTAGGGAAATTCAGTTGCTCGGGAGGAAGCTTTCAGAAAGTATATCTCTATTACTCCAAGTCACCTTGTGTTTGAGAAATGTGATTTTTGTGAGTAACTTCTTTCCCTTACAGACCTTAAAGAGGTAGTTTACTCCATGGCGGATGACAAGTCTACTAGGTGTGATGGATTTCCTTGTGAATTTTACAAACACCTCTTGGAAAAAATAGGTCATGACCTACACAAAGTCTATCTCGAAGAATATCATACTAAAATCTTAGGAGTGATAATAAATCAAGGGAATATCAAATTCATACCTAAAGCTAGTGATCCTAAGGACATATGCAATTGGAGGCCCATTACCCTTCTGAATGTGTCTTATAAGATCATTTCCAAGGTGCTCTCTCTCAAAATTAGGCACATGTTGCCTTTAATTGTGTGGCCTGAGCAAATTGGCTTCATCAAATCTAGATATATTCTTGACAACATCATTGTTGTTTGGGAAGGTATGGAATGGGCTCGCAAGTCCAAGCAGTAGGCTATCTTTTTAAAGATAAATTTTTCTAAAGCCTATGATTACATTGAATGGCCCTTCATCTTGGCTATGCTTCAAGTTCTGGGTTTTGGTCCCAATTTTCTTTAGTTCATGGAGATGCTCTTTGGTGATGCTAATGCTTGCATTACCATCAATAATTCACAATCTGAGGCTTTTAGACTTTTTCATTCAATTAGGCAAGGTTTCCCTCTAGCTTTAGCACTTTATGTCCTTGCTGCTGAAGGTTTTGGCTATTTGCTAGCTCATTCTATGTCTTTAGGGCTGGTTCATTGCATTTCCTTGCCTAAATCTTCCTCCCAATTAGTCAATGGTCATTTTTTTAATGATTCTTTTCTTAAACTTCTTGAGGATGAAGAAAACATCAAAAATGCTTTAAATTGTCTAGACACCTTTTGTCAAGCCTCTAGCTTTGCCATCCAATGGCATAAAATGCTCTGCTACCACCAGTCTTTTTTGTTAGCTCCACCTTGGCTCAGCCAATTCTAGTGGAAATGGGATACTTGTAGGGAAATATTCCATTTTCTTGGCATTCCCTTTGCCTTCCAAGCCTCTCATATGGAGCTTTGGAATGTTGTTCTTGCTAAGATTAGCAAAGAACATGACTATTGGATCACCAAGCAACTTTCTCCAGCTGGTAAATTCTAGATTTGTTCTAAGATTCTGGCCACCACTCATGTGTATTATTCTTCTTATTGGGTGCCCTTCAAAGCTTCCTATCTCAAGTTAGAATGTTTTCTCAGAGATTTTGTTTGGGCCTCTAGTTCTGACCATCATGGTTTTCATAGAGTTGCTTGAGATTTTTGTTGTCTCCCAAGGGAGTCTAGTGGTCTTCGCCTACTTTCCACTTGGAAATAGGGCCTTTCTCTCTGCACAAAATGGATTATCTGAGCTATTTTTAGGAACAAAGCCTGAAAGATTATGGTAAGGCACTACATTTATTTTGGCTTTCCTATTAACAGGCCTATGTGGAAGGGGATTAGTTTTCAAACCCTTCTAATCATGCATGCCAATGGCCATTCAGAGCTCATTTATTATTAAGAGTATCTGGAAAGCCTAGGAAGCTCTTAAGTTGTTTCTTTGTTGGGCTAGAGATGAGTTTCACAATGGCCTCTTCTTGAATCAAAAGAACATTTGGTGGTCTTCCCTGTTTGCAATTCAGGGTACCCCTCTCGCCATGATTCAAGGTGGCAGTGCTCTACATTTTTTCAAACGTGGCATACGAACTCTTAAGGATCTCTTTTCAAGAGTCACCATGAGTTTTAGGTCATGGGAAGATCTGCAAGTTTAGTACCGCCTTGTCAATATGAATCAATAGACTTTTGACCTTTTGTTGTTTTCCATCCCTGTGCACCTAGCTCATAAGCTAGGGATTTAGTCTGTTCAACATTGGTGGCATGATTGGAAGTGGTTTCTTGCCACTCCATTTGCCAATTATAAGCCCAATATGGGGTACAAATGGCTCTCGCCCCATCTTTCGATAGTTGACATGCTTAACCAGTGGTGGCATTTGCAATCTTCGCTTTCTCAATGGAGAAAATGTTTTGACACCATTTGGAGTGCTATTAGAGAACCCATGATTCCCCACTTTGCTTGGTGGCTTACCTTCCAGGGTTTTCCCTTGGGGCCTTGACTCAAGCACATTGGGGTTCCTAATCCTAGATGCCCCGTATGTGGTCAACCTGAGTCCTTTTTTCATATTTTCTAGTTTTTTAAGCGGGCTAAAAATTATTGGCACTGGATTCGTGATTTTTTCAAGCCTTTCAGGCCTGAGCCATTTTCATGGCACATGATCCTATTGGTTCATTCCCCCAAAATTCCTCAAAAATTCACTCAAATTTGGCATACCTTTAGGACGGAAATTTTATTTTCTCTATGGAAAGATAGGAATGGTGTTTTATTCACTCATGGTTTTTTGGATGTTAACATTGCTATGTACACTAAGACATACATTTGTAACAATGTGATTATGCAAATCTAGGTGCAAGCTAATAAAGTTTCCCTAGAAGTTTCTCACTTATAAGAATTGTTAAATCACTAGCGCAATGCTCCTTGTACCATTGCTAGAGTTTCTTTGGATGCCTCGACTGATACCTCTACGTCTTGTCGCTATCATTCTTGCCACTAGTCCTTAGGTTGCCACTCACACACACTGCACTCCTAAGCTTCTTGCCACCACTCTCCTACTGGTGGTGATGGCAAATAGAGGTGCCACTTTTCTTCCCCACCTCGTGGTGTTTCTAGCTAGTCCCTGGATCCTCCCCCTAGGCCTCGACGGGTGCATTTTGGAAAATTTCCTCATCTAGCTTTAGTGATTTCTCCTTCGCGGCTAAAGGTTAAGGATGCAGAGGCTACCTCTACTCCTGCTACTAATGATGATGGCTTGACTATTCCTAGTCTACCCCACAATCCCACTGATACGTGGGGATTTCCTGATAAAGATGATCCTCCTCCCTTGGCTGGCACTACCTTGGCAGGCTGAGATTGTTTATTCTAATTTTTTTTATGAATAGTTGTTGTTTTTGGTTGAAGCCATGTTTTTAAGTCTGGTTTCAACCATGTGAACTCTTTCACAAGGTGATCTTGTATCCCTCGACCCCTTTTTTGTGAATTGTATTCTTAGTTTTTTTTTTTAATAGAAAAGGACTATTCATCAAAAAAACAAAAAAACAAAAGTTGTAAGAAAATAATCTATAGGACATTAAATGTAGTTTCTAAACTATTAGGCCTTATCTAGAGAAAAAAATATTTGGTTGGTCAAAAGTTTAGATTTTAATGTAGTACTACAAAAATTTCAGGGTGAAAATAAAAAGTAGGTGTATTTATGACCACCTTAATCAAAATCAAATGATAATATTTTTTGATATATAGATATAAAAATTAGACTCGTGCCCAAATGTGATGCATATTTTTTGGGTATTTTTATTCTAAACAAATAATTAAATATGAATTTTTTACTATAACTTTTCCAAAATAAAAAAAAACAAATTCTCATGTTTGACCACCTTAACTAATTGAAAACTTTACTAAATAAATTTTTTTCCATATACCAGGCAAAGCATAGAATGTGAAGCAACTTTCGAATTTCAAGAATGTTATACTGTGTGAAAGTTATAGGTATTTTTCAATCAATATGTCAATCAACACTTTACAATCATCTTAATAAAAAATTAACTAATAAATATTTATCGAACTCAGAATTTGACAACAATTATATCGATGAAATCAAAGTCTAAATATTAGTGAAACCTTTCTCAAACACATTTTTTGAGTTGATCAAACAAGTTTGGTAAATACCAAGCCTAATCAGGTACCCAAGTTCAAATTAGGTATCTGATTATAGATCAGATAGTAGATATGAAATTGGGTACCCAAAAACTCCTAATTTTTGAATTTTTTAAATTTTTGAGGGAAACCACCCACATTGGAAATTTTGGAGGGAAATGACCCATAGTAGAGGAAAATGAAAATTTGGGAAGTGTGGGAATTATCATTATTACATATGATTATGATTATTTTTAATTAACTATTATTATTATATATGATTATGATTATGATTATTATTATATATGGTAATATTACAGTTATATATAGTAATATATATGATTGTTATGATTATTATTAAATATAATAAAGTAATATATATAATTATTATTATTAGAACTAAATATAATATACTACTATATATGATAAATATTATCATTATTATATATATAGTAATATTATATGATTATTATTATCTATAGTAATATATTATTATATTATTAAAATATAAGTAATTATATTATTATTAAATATAATATTGTCAAGAAATGCATCGAAAGGGGATCTATAACCCCTTTCAATGCATTCCAAATGGGTCCCTAGGGGCCCTTGCGCCCCACGAGACATATGTTGTCATGAAATGCATTGAAAGGGATCATAGTTTAACCTATGACCACTTTTTAACACATTCAAACTAGCCAAATGGGTCCCTAGGTGTCCTCGGGCCCCTAGGGAAATAGGTTGTCATCACATGCATTAAAAGGGGTCATAAGTTAACCCATGATCCCTTTTGATGCATTGGAACTAACCAAATGGGTCCCTAGGGGTCCTAGGGTCCCCAAGGACATATGTTATCATGAAATGCATCAAAAGGAGTCAAAGGTTAACCTATGACCCCTTTTGATGCATTCAAATCAAGAAAATGGGTCCCTAGGGGTCTTAGGGCCCCTAGGGACATATTGTGTCATGAAATGCATTGAAAGGGGTCATAGCTTAACCTATGACCCCTTTTAATGCATTACAACCAACCAAATGGGCCCATAGGGGCCCTAGGGACCCTAGGCACATATCTTGTCATGAAATGCATCAGAAGGGGTCATAGGTTAACCAATGACCCCTATTGATGTATTTAAACCAACCAAATGTGTCACTAGGGGTTCTAGGGACCCTAGGGACATATGATGTAATAAAATGCATCAAAAGGGCTCATAGATTAACCTATGACCCCTTTTGATGCATTCGAACCAACCACATGGGTCCCTAGGGGTCCTAGTGCCCCTAAGGACATATGTTGTCATGAAATGTATCACAAGGCATCATAGGTTAACCTATGACACCTTTCAACACATTGGAATGAAGAAAATCTATCCATAGGGGGACTTACGGCCACTAAGGACATATGTTGTCATGAAATACATCGAAAGAGGTCATAGGTTAACCTATGACTCATTTTGACACATTTGAACCAATGAAATTTGGACATATGTTATTATGAAATGCATAGAAAGGGGTCATGGGTGAACCTATTACCCCTTTCCATGCATTTGAACTAATCAAATTAGTCCTTAGGGGCCCAAACGTATGTTGTCATCAAATATATCAAAAGGGATCATAGGTTCCTATGACTCCTTTTGACACATTTGAACTAACTAAATGGGTCCCTAGGGCTCCTAGGGACATATGTTTCCATGAAGTGCATTGAAAGGGGTCATACATTCACTTATGACTAACATATGACCCCTTTCAACACATTCAAACCAACCAAATGGGTCCGTAGGTGTCCTAGGGCCCCTAGGGACATATGTTGTCAAAAATTGTGCTGAAAGGGTCAAAGGTTATCCTATGACCCCTTTTGACACATTTGAACCAACCAAATGAGTCCCCAAAGTTCCTAGGGCCCCTAGTGACATATGTTATCATGAAATGCATCGAAAGGTGTCATAGGTTAACCTATGACCCCTTTCAATGAATTTAACACAACCAAATGGGTCCCTATGGGTTGTAGGACCCATAGGGACATATTTTGTCATGAAACACATTGAAAGGGGTCATAGGTGAACCTATGACCCCTTTCAAAGTATTCAAACTAAAAAAATTGATCCCTAGTGAACTTAGGGCACCTAGGGACATCTATTGTCATCAAATGCATCGACACATATGACCCCTTTCGACTAATTTGAAACAACCAAATCATTCCCTAGGGACATATGTTGTAATGAAATGCATCGAAAGGGGTTATAGAACCTAACCTATAACCCCTTTTGATGTATTCGAACCAACCAAATGGGTCCCTAGGTATCTGAGGGCCCATAGGGATATATGTTATCATGAAATGCATCAAAAGTAGTAATAGGTTAACATATGACCCCTTCCAACACATTTGAACCAACCAAATGGCTCCCTAGGTGTCCTAGGGCCCCTAGGGACATATGTTGTTATGAAAAGCATTGAAAGGGGTTATAGGTTAACTTATGACCCCCTTTGATTCATTTGAACCAACCAAATAGATCCTTAGGGGTCTTAGGGCCCCCAAGGACATATATTGTCATGAAATGCATCAAAATGGGTCATAGGTTAACCTATTACCCATTTTCACATATTCAAACCAACCAAATGGATCTCTAGGGGTCCTAAGGCCTTAGGGACATATGTTGTCATGAAATGTATCGAAAGGGATCATAGGTTAACTTATAACCTCTTTTGACCCATTTGAACCAACCAAATCTATCAGTAGGGGTCCTAGCCTCTACGAACATATGTTGTCATGAAATACATCAAATCTGGCCATATATTAACCAATTACCCCTTTTGAGGCATTAGAACCAACCAAATCAGTCTCTAGGGCTCCTAGGGACACTAGGGATAAATGTTACCATGAAATGCATCGAAAGTGGTCATGGCTTAACCTATGCCCCCTTTAATGCATTTAGACCAACCAAATGGGTCCCTATGGGTCCTAGGGCCCCTAAGAACATATGCTATTATGAAATGCATTAAAAGAGGTCATAGGTTAACTGATAACCTCTTTCTATCCATTAGAACCAACCAAATCTATCCCTAGGGGTCCTAAGGCCACTAGGAACATATGTTGTCATGAAATACATCAAATGGTGTCATAGATTAACCTATGACCCCTTTCATTATATTTGAATCAACCAAATCAGTCTCTAGAGGTCCTAGGGCTGCAGGGGACATATATTGTCATGAAATGCTTTGAAATGTGTCATTGGTTAACCTATGACCCCTTTTGACGCATTTCAACCAACCAAATCCATCCCTAGGGACACATTTTGTCATGAAATGTGTCAAAAGTGGTCATAGGTCAACCTATGACCCCTTTTGATGCATTTGAACAAACCAAATAGGTCCATAGGTGCCATAGGGTCCATCAAAACATATGAAGTCATGAAATGTATTGAAAGTAGTCACAAGTTAACCTACGACCCCTTCTGACACATTCGAATCAACCATATGGGTCCTTAAGGGTCCTAGGGTGCCTAAGGACATATGTTGTCATGAAATGTGTTGAAAGGGGTCATAAGTTAACCTATGACACCTTTTGACACATTCAAACCAACCAAAAAGATTCTTATGGGTCCTAGGGAGGCAAGGGTCACATGTTGTCATGAAAATGCATCAAAACGAGTTATAGGTTAGTGAATGACATTTTTCAATGCACTCAAACCAACCAAATGGGCCTCTATGAGTCCTAGGGGCTTAAAGGACATATGTTGTCATGAAATGCATTGAAACAGGTCATAGGTTAGCCTATCACACCTTTTGATGCATTTGAACCATCCAAATCAATTGCTACAGGTTCTAGGGCCCCTAAGGACATATTTTGTCATGAAATGCATGGAAAGGGGTCACAGGTTAACCTATGACCCCTTTCGATGTATTTAAACCAACCAAATCCATCCCTAGGGACATATGTTGTCATGAAATGTGTCGAAAGGCCCTTTTGAGGCATTCAAATCAACCAAATGGATCCCTAGGAGTCCTAAGGCCCCTAGTGACATATGTTGTCATGAAATGCATCTAAAGGGGTAATAAGTTAACCTATTTCTTTTTTTGATGCACTCAAAAAAAAAAAAAATGGTTCTTTCAATGTCTTAAGGCCCTTAAGGGAATATGTTGTCATGAAATGCATCGAAAGGCGTCATAGGTTAACCTATGAAACCTTTTGATGCATTTGAACTAACCAAATTGGACCTTAGGGGTTCTGGGGCCTCTAGGGTCATATGTTGTTATGAAATGCATTGATAGGGGTCATAGGTTAACTTATGATCCCTATTGATGCATTTGAACAAATCAAATGAGTCCCTAGCGATATTAGGGCCCTTAGGGACATATGTTTTCATGAGATGCATTGAAAGGGATCATAAGTTAACTTATGACCCCTTCCAATGCATTTCAACCAACCAAATGGGTCCCTAGGGGTCCTAAGGACCTTAGGAACATACATTGTCATGAAATGCACTGAAAGGGGTTATAAGTTAACCTATGACCTCATTTGGTGCATTTGAACCAACCAAATCAGTCCCTAGAGATCCTAGGGCCCCTAGGGACATATGTTATCATGAAATGTGTTGAAATGGTTCATAGGTTAATCTTTGACCTCTTGCGATGCATTCTAACAAACCAAATGGGTCCTTAGGGGTCTTAGGTCTCCTAAGGACATATGTTGTCATTAGATGCATCAAAATGAGTCATAGGTTAACCTATGACCCCCTTCGATACATTTCAACCAACCAAATGAGTCCCTAGGGGTCCTAAGGCCCTTAGGGATGTATGTTGTCATGAAATCCATCAAAAGGGATGATAAGTTAACCTATGACCCCTTTCAATGCACTGAAACCAACCAAATGGGTCCTCACAAACACTAAGGCTCCTAGGGACATATGTTGTTATGAAATGCTTCAAAAAGGGTCATAGGTTGATGCATTCAAACAAACTATATAGTTCTCGATGGGTGTTATGGCCCCTAGGGACATATGCTCTAATGAAATACATCGAAAGGGGTCATAGGTTA
Source organism: Cupressus sempervirens (assembly GCA_028749045.1). Classification (NCBI taxonomy): domain Eukaryota; kingdom Viridiplantae; phylum Streptophyta; class Pinopsida; order Cupressales; family Cupressaceae; genus Cupressus; species Cupressus sempervirens. The sequence goes on from CM053792.1 coordinate 922,539,142, forward strand.
ACTTATGACTCTTTTCAATCCATTTGAACCAACCAAATCTTTCCCTAGGGACATATATTGAATGAAATGCATCAATTTTGCTAGATTTCAACCAACCAACTCAGTCCCTAAGGGCCTTAGGGATGATTCTCTTGGTTGAAATGCTTTGAAAGGGGTTATAGGTAAACCTATGACACCTTTTGACACATTCAAACTAAGAAAATGGGTCCCTAGGGATATATGTTGTCATGAATTGCATCGAAAGGAGTCATAGATTAACCTATTACCCCTTTCAACACATTTTAATGAAACAAAACTATCCCCTAAGGCCTTTAGGGACATATGTTGTCATCAAATATATTAAAAGGGATCATAGGTTAACCTATGTGACTCCTTTCAATACATTTTAACAAACCAAATCCATCCCTATGGACATATGTTGTCATGAAATGCATCGAAAGGTGTCATAGGTTAACGTATGATCACTTTTGATGCATTTGAACCAACCAAATCTTTCCCTAGTAGTCCTAGGGCACCTAGGGACATATGTTACCATGAAATATGTCAAAAGTGGTCATAGGTTAACTTATGACACCTTTTGATGCATCTAACCCAACTAAATCCATCACTGGGGACATATGTTGTTATAAAATGGTTGTAAAGGGGTCATAGGTTAACCTATGACTCCTTTCAATGTATTTGAACCAACCAAATATGTCCCTAACGATATATGTTGTAATGAAATGCATCAAAAGGGGTTATAGGTTAAACTATGACCCCTTTCGATGCATTGGAACCAACCAAATGTGTCCCTAGGGGTTCTAGAGCCCCTAGGGACATTTGTTGTCATCAAAAGTAGTGAAAAAGGTTATAGGTTAATCTATGACCACTTTTGATACATTGGAACAAACCAAACAGGTCCCTAGGGATATTTGTTGTCATGAAATGCATCAAAATGGGTCATACGTTAATCTATGACCCCTTTTGATGCATTCAAACCAAACAAATGGGTCTTTAGTGGTCCTAAGGCCCTTAGGGACATATGTTGTCATGAAATGCATCGAAAGGGATCATAGGTTAACTTATAACCCCTTTTCACCCATTTGGACCAACCAAATCTATCAATAGGGTCCCTAGCATCCCTACAGACATATGTTGTCATGAAATGCATCAAAAGTGGTCATACGTTAACTTATGGGCCATTTGGATGTATTGGAACCAACTAAATTAGTCCCTAGAGGTCTTAGGGACACTAAAGATACATGTCATGAAATACATCAAAAGGGGTCATAGGTTAACCTACAGCCCCTTTAAATGCATTTAGACCAAACAAAAGGGTCCCTAGGGGTACTAGGGCTCCTAGGGACATATGTTGTCATGAAATGCATCAAAAGGAGTCATAGGTTAATTGATGACCTCTTTCTATCCATTAGAACTAACCAAATCAGTCCCTAGGAGTCCTAAGGCCCCTAGGGACATATGTTGTCATGAAATGCATCAAATTGTGTCATAGGTTAACCTATGACCCCTTTCATCATATTTGAATCAACCAAATAGGTCCCTAGTGGTCCTAGGGCCACAAGGGACATATGTTGTCATTAAATGCATCAAAATGGGTCATAAATTAACCTATGACACCTTTTTTCACATTTTGACAAACCAAATCCATTCCTAAGGGCATATTTTGTCATGAAATGTGTCAAAAGTGGTCATAGGTTACCATATGACCCCTTTTGATGCATTTGAATCAACCAAATAGGTCCATAGGTACTCTAGGGCTCATCAAAACATATGACATCATGAAATGCATTGAAAGGAGTCATAGGTTAACCTATGACCCCTTTTGACACATTAGAACCAACAATATTAGTCCCAAAGGATCCTAGGGACATGACAGACATATATTGTCATGAAATGTGTCAAAAGGGGTCATAGGTTACCAAATAACTCATTTCAACATATTCAAACCAACCAAATGGGTCCCTATGGGTCGTAAGGCTTCTAGGGACATGTTGTCATGAAATGCATTGGAAGAGGTCATATGTTAGCCTATGACCCCTTTCGATGCATTTGAACCAACCAAATTAATACCTAGGGGTCCTAGGGCCCCTAAGGACATATGTTTTCATGAAATTCATGAAAAGAGGATATAGGTTAACTTATGGCCCATTTTGATGCATTGGAAAGAACCAAACAAGTCCTTAGGGATATATGTTGTCATGAAATGCATTGAAAGTAGTTATAGCTTAACATATGACCCATTTTGACCCATTTTAACCAATCAAATCAATCTTTAGGGGTTCTAGGGTCACTAGGGACATATGTTGTCACAAAATGCATCAAAAGGGGTAATAGGTTAATCTATGACCCTTTTCAATTCATTTCAACTAACTAAATTTGTCCCTAGGGACATATGTTGTCATAAAATGCATCAAAGGGGGTCATAGGTTAACTTATGACCCTTTTTGATGCATTTTAACTAACCAAATCAGCCTCTAGGTGTCATAGGGTGCCTAGGGACATATATTATCATGAAATGCATGGAAATGAGTCATAAGTCAATCTATGATGTCTATCAACATATTTCAACAAACCAAATCTATCACTAGGGATGTATGTTGTTATGAAATATGTCAAAACGGGTCATAAGTTAATCTATGGCCCCTTTCATTACAATTCAACCAATCAAATAGGTTTCTAGTGGCCCTTGGGCCCCTTCTGATTTATTTTTTCATGAAATGCAATGAAATCTATCATACTTGAATCTATGACCCCTTTTGACACATTACAACCAACTAAATGAGTTTGTAGGGGCCCTAGGGCTACTAGGGACATATATTGTCATGAAATGCATTAGAATGGGTTACTAGGGCTCTAGAGAACCTATAGACATATGCTGTCATGAAATATATAAAAAGGGGTCATAGATTAACATATGACCACTTCTAATGCATTCGAACCAAAAAAATGGGTCCTTAGGAGTTCTAGGGCCCCTAGGGACATATGTTATCATGAAATCTATCAAAAGGGATCATAAGTTAACCTATGACCCCTTTTGACACATTTGAACCAACTAAATAGATCCTTAGGGGTCCTAGGGTGACTAGAGAGATATGTTGTCATGAAATACATCAAAAGAGGTCATAGGCTCACCTATGACCCCTTTCAATGCATTTGAAACAACAAAATACCTATGACCCCTTTCAATGCATTTGAAACAACAAAATTTGTCCCTAGGGACATATGTTGTCATGAAATGCATAGAAAGGGTTCGTAGCTTAACCTATTATACATTTTGATGCATTCAAAGAAACCAAATGGATCCCTAGGGGCCCAAACATATGTTGTCATGAAATATGTCAAAAGGAGTCATAGGTAACCTATGACCCCTTTTGACACATTTGAACCCACCAAATGGATCTCTAGGTTTCCTAAGGCCCCTAGGGACATATCTTGAGATTAAATGCACTACAAGGGGTCATAGGTTAACCTATGACTAACTTGTGACCCCTTTTGATGCATTTGAACCAACCAAATGGGTCCCTAGGTGTCCTAGGGCCAGTAGGGACTAATGTTGTCATGAAATGTGTTGAAAATTGACGCATTTGAACCAACCAAATAGGTCCTTAGAGGTCCTAGCGGCCCTAGGGATATATGTTAACACAAAATGCATCAAAAGGGGTCATAGGTTCACCAATGACCCCTTTCAATGCATTTGACCCAACCAAATAGGTCCTTAGGGGTCTTACGGTCCCTAGGGACATATTTTGACATGAAATGCATCAAAACCTATGACACCTTTTGACACATTTGAAAGAAACAAATCAGTCCCTAGGAACATATGTTGTAATGAAATGTGTTGGAAGGTGTCGTAGGTTAACCTATGACCTAACATATGACCCCTTTCAATGTATTTGAACCAATCAAATGGGTCCCTCGGTATCTTAGGGCCCCTAGGGACATGCATTGTCATAAAATGTGTCAAAAGGGATCATAGGTTAACATATGATGCCTTTCAAAACATTTCAACCAACCAAATGGGTCCGTAAGGGTCTTAGGGCCACTAAGGACATATGTTGTCATGAAATGCATCAAAAAGGGTCATGGATTAACCTATGACCACTTTCAGTGCATTTGAACCAACAAAATGGGTCCTAGGGCCCTTAGGAAAATATGTTTCATGAAATGCATCAAAAAGTTTTGTAGGTTAACTTATGACCCCTTTTGATACATTCAAACCAACCAAATCGGTCCCTAGGAGTCTTAGGGCACCCAAGGACATATGTTGTCTTAAAATGCATTGAAAGTGGTCATAGGTTAAACTATGACCATTTTTGATGTATTGGAACTAAAAAAATTGATCGCTAGGAGTCATAGGTACACTAGTGACATATATTGTCATGAAATATATTTAAAATAGTGATATACTAATGTATGAGCCAATTAAAGGCATTTGAATCAACAAAATCTATCCCTAGGGATATATGTTCTATGGAAATGCATCAAAAGGGGTAATAGATTAATCTATGACCACTTTCAATAGATTAAAACCAACCAATTGGTACCTAGGGGTCCTGGGGCCCCTAGGAACATATTTTTTCATGAAATATGTTAAAAGGGGTCATACATTAAACCATGACCACTTTTGATGCATTCAAAACAACCAAATGACTCCCTAGGGGTCCTAAGGCCTTTAGGGACATATGTTATCATGAAATGTGTTGAAAGGGACCATAGGTTAACCTATAACCTCTTTTGACCTATTTGAACTAACCAAATTTTTGAATAGGGGCCCTAGGGCCCCTATTTGACATATGTTGTCATGAAATGCATCGAAAGTGGACATATATTAACCTATGACCCCTTCCGACACATTTTAACCAACCAAATTGGTCTCTAGGGGTACTAGGAACACTAGGAATACCTGTTGTCATGAAATGCAACAAAAGGGATCATAAATTAACCTATGACCCCTTTCAATGTATTCAAACCATCCAAATGGTTCCCTAGGGGTCTAAAGGGCCTTAGTGACATATGTTGTCATGAAATGCATCAAAAAGGGTCATAGGTTAGCCTATGACCCTTTCAATGCATTCGAAGCAACCAAATGGGTCCCTAGGTGTCCTAGGCCTCTTAGGGATATACGCTATCATAAAATGTGTCGAAAGGGGTAATAGGTTAAACTATGACCCTTTTCGATGCATTCAAACCAACCAAATGGGTCCCTAGGAGTCCTAAGTCCCTTAGGGAGATATTTTGTCATGAAATACATCGAAAGGCATGATAGGTTAACCTATCACCCATTTTGACACATTTGAACCAACCAAATTGGTCCCTACAAGCACTAGGGCCCCTAGGGACATATGTTATAATGAAATGTGTCAAAAGGAAGTCATAGGTTAACTTATGACCCCTTTTGATGCATTTCAACAAACCAAATGGGTTGCTAGGTGTTCTAGCACCCTTAGGGACATATGTTATCATGAAATGCTTTGAAAGGGGTCTAGGATAACCTATGGCCCCTTTAAATGCATTTAGACCAACCAAAAGGGTCCCTAGGGGTCCTAGGGCCCATAGGGACATATGCTATCATGAAATGCATTGAAAGGCATCATTGGTTAACCAATGACCACTTTCTATGCATTAGAACCAACCAAATTGGTCCCTAGGGACATTTTGATGCTTTCAAACCAACCAAATGGATCCCTAATGGTCACATGGCACCAAGGGGTCATTGTTTAATGAATTAATCCTTTCAACGCATTCAAATCAATAAAATGCATTCCTATGGGTCCTAGGGACTTTAGGGACATATATTGTCATGAAATGCATTGAAACAGGTCATACGTTAGGTTGTGACCATTATCGTAGGTTAACATATGACCCCTTTTGACACATTTAAACCAACCAAATCCATCCCTAGAGATATAAGTTGTCATAAAATGCATTAAAAGGGGTCATTGGTTAGCCTATGACCCCTTTCGATGCATTCAAAGCAACCAAATGGATCCCTAGGTGTACTAGGCCTCTTAGGGACATATTCTATCATAAAATCTATCAAAAAGGGTAATAGGTTAACCTATGACCATTTTTTATGCATTCAAACCAACCAAATGAGTCCCTAGGAGTCCTAAGTCCCTTAGGGACATATGTTGTCATGAAATAGATTGAACCTATGACCCATTTTAATGCATTTCAACCAAAAAAATGGGTCCCTATGAGCACTAGGGCCCCTAAGGACATATGTTATAATGAAATGTGTCGAAAGGGGTCATAGGTTAACTTATGACCCCTTTTGATGCATTTGAACAAACCAAATGGGTTGCTAGCGGCTCTAGGGCCCCTAGGGACATATGTTGTTATGAAATGCTTCAAAAGGGGTCATAGGATAACCTATGGCCCCTTTAGATGCATTTAGACCAATCAAAATGGTCTATAGGGGTCCTAGGGCCCATAGGGACATGTTATCATGAAATGCATTAAAAGGAGTCATTGGTTAACTGATGACCTCTTTTTATGCATTAGAACCAATGAAATCAGTCCCCAGGGGTCCTAGGGCCCCTAGGGACCTTTTGATGCATTCAAACCAACCAAATGTACCCCTATTAGTTCTACGGCACCAAGGGACCACTAGGTTAATGAATGACCACTTTCAACACATTCAAATCAACCAAATATGTCCCTACAGGCCCTAGGGACTTTAGGGACATATGTTGTCATGAAATGCATTGAAACAGGTCTTAGGTTAGCCTATGACAACATTCAATGCATTTGAACCAACCAAATCAATCCCTAGGGGTTCTAGGCCCCCTTAGGACATATGTTATAATGAAATGCATTAAAAGGGGTTATAGGTTAACCTATGATCCCTATTGATGCATTTGAAGCAACCAAATGGGTTCCTAGGGGTCCTAGGGTGCTTAGGGACATATGTTGTCAAGAGATGCATCAAAAAGAATTATAGGTTAACCTATGAATGATGCATTTTAACCAACCAAATGGTTCCCTAGTGGTCCTAAGGCCCTTAGTGACATATGTTGTCATGAAATGTGTTGAAAGTATTTGATGCATTTGATGCATTTGAACCAACCAAATTAGTCTCTAAGGGTTCTAGGGTCCCTAGGGACATATGATGTCATGAAATTCATCGAAAGGGGTCATAGGTTAATCTATGACCTCTCTTGATGCATTCAAACCAACCAAATGGGTCCCTAGGGGTCCTAGGGCCCCTAAGGACATATGTTGTCATGAGATGCATCGAAAGGGGTCATAGGTTAACCTATGATCCCTTTCAATGCATTTCAACAAATCAAATGGGTTTGTAGGGGTCCTGAGGCCCTTAGGAATGTATGTTGTCATGAAATTTTTTGAAAGGGATGATAGGTTAACTTATGACCCCTTTTGATGCATTGAAACTAACCAAATGGGTCACTACAAACCCTAGGGCCCCTTGGGAGATATGTTGTTATGAAATGCTTCAAAAGGGGTCATAGGTTAACCTATGACCCCTTTGGATGCATTTAAAAAAATTAAATGGTTCTTGAGGGGTCCTATAGCACATAGGGACATATGTTGTCATGAAATACATCAAAAGGGGTCAAAGGTTAATCAATGACCCCTTTCAATGCATTCGACCCAACCAAATGAGTCCTTGTGGGTCCTAGGGCCCTTAGCGACATGTGATTTTATGAAATGTATTGAAAGGGGTGAAAGGTTAACCTATGACTCTTTCAATGCATTCAAACCAACTAAATCGATCCCTAGGGTTCCTAGAGCCCCTGGGGACATGTGTTGTCATCAAATGTATCAAAACCTATGACCCCTGTTAACACATTTGAAACAACCAAATCGGTCCCTGTGGATATATGTTGTAGTGAAATGAATCAAAAACCTATGACTTCTTTTGATGCAATTCAGCCAACCAAATTGGTCCCAAGAGGCCCTAGGGTCCGATTTGGTTGGTTGAAATGCTTCGAAAGGGGTCATAGGTTAACTTATGATACCTTTTGACATGTTCAAACTAACAAAATGCGCCCCTAAGGTAATAAGGGCCCCTAACCACTTTTGACACAATGGAACACACCAAATGTGTCTATAGGTATATATGTTGTCATGAATTGCATTGAAAGGAGTCATAGATTAACCTATGACCCCTTTTAATGCATTTTAACGAAACAAATTGGTCCCCTATGGCCCATAGGGATATATTTTGTGATGAAATGCATTGAAAGAGGTCATAGGTTAACCTATGATTCCTTTTGACACATTTCAACCAACCAAATCCATCCCTAGGGACATGTGTTGTCATGAAATACATTGAAAGTTGTCAAAGGTTAACCTATGACCCCTATCTAGGCATTTGAACCAACCAAATCTTTCCCTAGGGGTCTTAGGGCCCCTAGGGACATATTTTGCCATGACATGCATTAAAAGGGGTCATAGGTTACCTATGACACCTTTTGATGTATTCCAACTACCTAAATCTATTGCTAGGGACATATGTTGTCATGAAATGTGTGCAAAGGTGTCACAGGTTAACCTATGACCTTTTTCAATGCATTTGAACTAACCAAATAGGTTCCTAGGGACATATGTTGTCATGAAATGCATTGAAAGGGGTTATAGGTTAACCTATGACCCCTTTTGACGCATTGGAAGCAACCAAATGTTTCCCTAGGGGTCTTAGGGCTCCAAGGGACATGTGTTGTCATTAAATGCATCAAAAAAGGTTATAAGTGAACCTATGACCCTTTTGATGCATTGGTACTAACCAAACAAGTCCTTAGAGATATATGTTGTCATGAAATGTGTCAAAAGAGTTCATAGGTTAACTTATGACACCTTTCAACCCATTTAAACCAATCAAATCAGTCCTTGGGCATCCTAGGACCCCTATAGACATATGTTGTCACAAAATGCATCAAAAAGGATCATAGGTTATTTTATGACCCCTTTCAGTGCATTTAAACTAACTAAATATGTCCCTAGAGACATGTGTTGTCATGAAATGTGTTGAAGGGGGTCAAAGGTTAACTAATAACTTCTTTTGATGCATTTTAGCTAACCAAATCAATCACTAGGTGTCGTAGGGTGCTTAGGGACATATGTTGTGATGAAATGAATAGAAAGGGGTCATAAGTTAACCTATGACCTCTTTTAATGCATTTTAACAAACCAAATTTATAACTATGGACAAATGTTTTCATGAAATATGTCAAAAGGGGTCATAGGTTAATCTATGAACCTTTTGAATGCAATTGAACCAACCAAATAGGTCTCTAGAAGCCCAAGGGCCCCTTGAGACATATGTTGACATGAAATGCAATGAAAATGGTCATAGGTTTCTTTTGACGCATTGCAACTAACCAAATGGGAGTCCTACGACTACTAGGGACATATGTTGTCATCAAATGTATCAGAGGAGTTCATAGGTTAACCTATGACCCATTTTGATGTATTGGAGCCAACCAAAAAGGTCACCAAGGTTTTTAGGGACCCTACAGACATGTTTTCATGAAATGCATCAAAAGGGGTCATAAATTAACCTATGACCCCTTTTGACACATTAGAACCAACCAAATTAGTCTCTAAGGCTCTTAGGGCCCCAAGGGACATAAGTTGTCATGAAATGTATCGAAAGAAGTCATAGGCTAACCTATGACCCCTTTTGATGCATTTGAAACAACGAAATTTGTCCCTTAGGATATATGTTGTCATGAAATGTGTAGAAAGGGGTCATAGATTAATCTATTACCCCTTTCTATGCATTCGAACCAACCAAATGGGTCCCGAGGGGCCTAAACATATGTTGTCATCAAATATGTTAAAAGGGGTCATAGGTTAACTTATGACCCCTTTTGACACATTTTCAACAACCAAATGGATCCCTAGGTGTCCTAGGGCCCCTATGGACTAATATTTTAAATGTCATGAAATGTGTCTAAAGGGGTCATAGGTTATTCTATGACCCCATTTGATTCATTTGAACCAACCAAATGGGTCCCTAGTGGTCCTAGAGCCTGTAAGGACATATGTTATCATGAAATGCATTGAAAGGGGTCATATCTTAACCAATGACCCCTTTCAACACATTCAACCCAACCAAATGGGTCCTAGGGCCCTTAGGGACATATGTTGTCATGAAATGCATTGAAAGTGTTAATAAGTTAATCTATGATGCCTTTTGATGCATTTGAAAGAACCAAATCAATCTCTAAGGGTCCTAGGGCCCCTAAGGACATATGTTGTCATCAAATGCATTGAAACTTATGACCCCTTTTGACACATTTGAAACAACTAAATCATTTCCTAGGGACATATGTTGTAATGGAATGTGTTGGAATGGTTCATAGATTAACCTATGACCCCTTTCAATGTATTCAAACCAACCAAATGGGTCTCTAGTATCTTAGGGCATGTACGGACATGTGTTGTCATGAAATATGTCAAAAAGGGTCATAGGTTAACATATGACACCTTTTGACACATGTGAACCAACCAAATGGATCCCTAAGTGTCCTAGGGCCCCTTGGGACATATGTTGTCATGAAATGCATCGAAAGGGGTCATAAGCTGACCTATGATCCATTTCGATGCATTTAAATGAACAAAATGGGTCTTAGGGCCCTTAGGGACATATGTTGTCATGAAATGTATCAAAAGGTGTCATAGGCTAACCTATGAGCCCTTTCAATGCATTCAAACCAACCAAATGGGTCCCTAAGGGTCTTGGGGTCCCTAGGGACATATGTTGTCATGAAATGCATTGAAAGTGGCAATAGTTAACCTATGATCAATTCTAACACATTAGAACCAAAAAAATCAATCCCTCGAGCTCGTAGGTCCCCTAGTGACATATGTTGTCATGAAATGCATCGAAAAGGGTGAAATGTTAACATATGATGCAATTAGATTCATTTGAACTGATGAAATTTGTCCCTAGCAATATATATTCTAATGAAGTGCATTGAAAGGGGTCATACATTAACCTATGACCACTTTCAATAGATTCAAAAAAACCAAATGGGTCCCTAGGGGTCCTAGGGCTTCTAGTGACATATTTTATCATGAAATGCATCAAAAGGGGTCATAGGTTAACCTATCACCCCTATTGATGCATTCGAACCAACCAAATGGGTCCCTAGGTGTCCTAAGGCCCTTAGGTACATATGTTGTCATGAAATATGTCAAAAGGCATCATAGGGTAATGTATAACCTCTTTTTAACCATTTGAAAAAACCAAATCTGTCACTAGGGGCCTTAGGGCTCCTATGGACATATGTTGTAATGAAATTCATCAAAACTAGTCATACGTTAATGTATGACCCCTTTCAACACATTGGAACCAACCAAATCAATCCCTAGGGGTCCTAGGGACACTAGGGATACATGTTGTCATGAAATACATCAAAAGTGGTCATAAGTTAAGCTATTAACCCTTTTGATTTATTCGAACCAACCAAATGGTTCCCTAAGGGTCCTAAGCCCTTTAGTGACATATGTTGTCATGACATGCATCAAATGTTAAAATGAAAATGGTCCCTAGGGGCACAAGGGCCCCTAGGGACATATGTTATAATGAGATGTGTTGAAAGGGGTCATAGGTTAACTTATGACTCCTTTTGATGCATTTGAACAAACCAAATAGATTAGTAGGGGCTCAAGGGCCACTAGGGACATATGTTATCATGAAATGCTTCAAAAGGGGCAATAAGTTAACCTATGGCCCCTTTAGATACATTTAGACAATCCAAAAGGGTCCCTAGGGGTCCTATGGCCCCTAGGGACATATGTTTTCATCAGATGCATCGAATGGGGTCATAGGTTAACCGATGTCCTCTTTCTATGCATTAGAATCAACCAAATTGGCTCCTAGGGCTCCTAGGGTTGCTAGGGACATATGTTGTCATGAAATGCATCAAATGGTGTCATAGATTAACCTATGACCTCTTTCATCATATTTGAATCATCCAAATCAGTCCCTAGGGGTCCTAGGGCTGCAAGGGATATGCGACGTCATGAAATATGTTGAAATGGGTCATAGGTTAACCTATGAACCCTTTCAATGCATTTTAACTAACCAAATATGTCCCTAAGGACATATTTTGTCATGAAATTTGTTAAAACGAGTCATAGGTTAACATATGACCCTTTTCAATGCATTTGAACAAATCCAGTAGGTTCATAGGGGCCCTAGGCCCCCTCAAAATATATGATGTCATGAAATGGGTTGAAAAAGTCATAGGTTAACCTATGATCCCTTTCAACATATTGAAACCAACCATATGGGTCCGACCTAAGGGTCCTAGGGCCCCTAGGGAAACATGTTATCATGAAATGTGTTGAAAGCAGTCATAGGTTAACCTATGACACCTTTTGACAATTTTGAACCAACCAAATGGATCCCTACGAGTCATAGTGCACCAAAGGACATATGTTATCATGAAATACATCAAAAGGTCTCATAGGTTAATGAATGACCCCTATCAATGCATTCAAATCAACCAAATGGGTCCCTACAGGTCTTAGGGCTTCTAGGAACATATGTTCTCATGAAATGCATTGAAACTGATCATAGGTTAGCGTATGACCCCTTTTGATGCATTTGAACCAACCAAATCAATCCCTAGGGGTCCAAGGTCCCCTAGAATGTGTCGAAAGGGGTCATAGGTTAACCTGACCTATGACCCCTTTCAATGCATTTAAACCAACCAATTCCATCCTTAGGGACATATGTTGTCATGAAATGCATTAAAAGGGGTCATTGGTTAGCCTGTGACTCATTTTAATGCATTCAAAGAAACCAAATGGGTCCATAGGGTTTCTAGGGCCCATAGGGACATATGTTGTCATGAAATGTATCAAAAGGGGTAATAGCTTAACCTATGACCCTTTTTAACACATTCAAAAAAATCAAATAGTTCTCTAGGTGTTCTAAGGCCCTTAGGGACATATTTTGTCATGAAATATATTGAAAGAGGTCATAGGTTAACTTATGATGCCTTTCAATGCATTTGTACCAACCAAATCGGTCCCTAGGGCTCCTAGGGATATAGGTTGTAATAAAATGCATTGAAAGGGGTCATAGGCTAACCAATGACATCTATTGACGCATTTGAACCAACCAAATGGATCCCTAAGTGTTCTACGGCCCTTAAGGACATATTTTGTCATGAGATGCATCAAAAGGGCTCATAGGTTTACCTATGACCCCATTTCGATGTGTTTCAACCAACTATATGGGTCCCTAGGGGTCCTAAGGCTCTTAGGGACATTTTTTGTCATAAAATGCATTGAAAGGGGTCATAGGTTAACCTATGACCTCTTTGATGCATTTGAACCAACTTAATTGGTCCCTAGGGTCCTTGGGCCCCTAGATACATATGTTGTCATGAAATTCATTTAAAGGGGTCATCAGTTTATCAATGACAACTCTTGATGCATTTGAACTAACCAAATTTATCCCTAGGGGTCCTAGGGTCCCTAAGGACATATGTTGTCATGAGATTGATTGAAATGGGTCATAGGTTAACCTATGACCCCTTTCAATGCATTTTAAGAAACAAATGTGTCCGTTAGGGTCCTAAGGCTCTTAGGGATGTATGTTGTCATCAAATCTATTGAAAGGGATGATAGGTTAACCTATGACCCCTTTTGGTGCACCGAAATCAACCAAATGGGTCACTACAAACCCTAAGCCCCTTAGGGACACATGTTATGAAATGTTTTGAAAGGGGTCATAGGTTAACCTATGACCCCTTTTGATGAATTCAAACAAACTAAATGGTTCGTGAGGGGTCCTAGGGCCCCTAGGGATATACGTTGTCATGAAATGCATTGAAAGGGGTCATAAGTTTACCAATGACCCTTTTCAACACATTCAAGCCAACCAAATGGGTCCCTAGGGGTCCTAGGGCCCTTGAGAACATATGTTGTCATGAAATACATTGAAAGATGTCATAGGTTAGCCTATGATCCCTTTCAACACATTTGAACCAACCAAATCGATTCCTAGGGGTCGTAGGGCCCCTAGGGACATATGTTGTCATCAAATGCATCGAAAGTTGTGATCCCTTTTGTTACATTTGAAACAACCAAATCAGTTCCTATGGATATATGTTGTAGTGGAATGCATCAAAAGGGGTAAGAGGTTAACCTAGGATACATTTTGACACATTCAAACTAACATAATGGGTACCTAGGGTTCTACAGGCCCCTAACCCCTTTTGACACAATGAAATCAACCAAATGGGTCCCTAGTGATATATTTTGTCATGAATTGCATTGAAAGGAGTTAGAGATTAACCTATAACCCCTTCCAATGCATTTGAAAGAAAAAAATCAGTCTCCTAGTGCCCCTAGGGACATATGTTGTCATGAAATTCATCAAAAGGGGTCATAAGTTAATCTACGACTCCTTTTGATGATTTCAACTAACTAAATCCATTCTTAGGGACATATATTGTCATGAAATGTGTCAAAAGGTGTCATAGGTTAACCTATGACCCCTTTTTATGCATTTGAACCAACCAAATCTTTTCCTAGGGGTCCCTAGGGAGATATGTTGCCATGAAATGTGTCGAAAGGGGTCATAGACTAACCTATGACCCCTTCTGACACATCTCAACCAACTAAATCCATCGCTAGTGATATATGTTGCCATGAAATATGTGCAAATCAGTCATAGGTTAACCTATGACCTCTTTCAACACATTTGAACCAATTAAATCAGTGCCTAGTTATTCTAAGGCCCCAAAGGACATATGTTGTCACAAAATGCATAAAAAGCAGTCATAGGTTAACCTATGAGCCCTTTCGATGCATTATAACCAACTAAATCAATGCCTAGGGACATATGTTATCATAAAATGCATTGAAGGTTGCCATAGGTTAACTTATGACCCTTTTTATGCATTTTAACTAACCAAATCAATCTCTAGGGGTTGTAGGGCCCCTAGGGACATATGTTTTCATTAAATGCATGGAAAGGGGTCATAAGCTAACATATGACCTCTTTTGATTCATTTCAACTAACCAAATCTATGCCTAGGGACATATGTTGTCATGAAATGCATTGAAAGAGGTCATAGGTTAATCTAAGACATTTATTGATGCATTTGAACCAACCAAATAGGTCGCTAGTAGCCTAAGGGCCCCAAGGAACATATGTTGTCATTAAATGCACCGAAAAGGGTCATTGGTTAACTTAGGGCTCCTATGGACATATGTTGTCATAAGATGTGTTGAAAGGGGTCACAGTTTAACCTATGACCCCTTTCAATGCATTAGAACAAATAAAATTAGCCCCTAGGGATATATATTGTCATCAATATATCAAAAGCTATCATAAGTCAACCTATGATCCCTTTGAATGCATTCAAACCAACGAAATGGGTACCTAGGGGTTGTAGGGCTCCTAGGGACATATTTTTTCATGAAATGTGTCAAAAGGGGTCATAGACCTTTCAACACATTCAAATCGACCATATGGTCCCCTAGGGGTCCTAAAGCCCCTAGGGACATATTTTGTGATGAAATGTGTCAAAAGGGGTTATAGGTCTGTTCGATGCATTCAAACCAACCAAATGGGTCTGTAAGGGTCTTATGGCCCTTAGGGGCATATGTTCACATGAAATGTGTCAAAAGGGGTCAGAGGTTAGCCTATTAGCCCTTTCGATGCATTCAAACCAACCAAATTGATCCCTAGGGGTCCTAGGGCCCTTAGTGACATATATTGCCATAAAATGCATTGAAAATGGTCATAGGTTAGCCTATCACCTCTTTTGACACATTCAAACCTGTTGAATGGTTCTATAAGGGTCCTCAGCCCCCTAGGGACATATGTTGTCATGAAATGCATTGAAAGTGGTCATAGGTTAGCCTATGACCCCTTTCGACACATAGGAACCAAGAAAATGGATCTCTAGGGATCCTAGGGCCCCTAGGGATATATGTTGTGATGAAATGCATCAAAACGGGTCATAAATTATCTTATGACCCCTTTCAATGCATTGAAACTAACCAAATCGATCCCTCTAGACATATATTATCATGAAATTACTATATTATATTTAATAATAATTTTAAAAATCATAATAATACAATATAATAATTATATATATTAATATATTATATTCATAGGTAATAATAATAATAAGAATAATAATATATATTACTATATTATATTTAATAGTTATAGTAAAAATCATAATAATATAATATAATAATCATATATAATAATAAACATATATACTAATCATATTTGTTCACATTGCCCTCAAAATTTGTTCACTTCCCTCCAAAATTTGGGCATCAATTTTAGATACTTGATCTCATATCAGGTATCTAATTTTGGATTGGATACTCGATATGAGATCGAGTACCTAAAATACTAGGATGCTTTTCCCAACTTATTCCCTATCACTACAGACTAGACAATCATGTTTTTTGCAAGCCATTTTCACATATTTGGAGAAAATTGATTTTTTGGGGTCCATAATTTTAGAAAAGGTTCTATAATATATGATTTCATGTCCAATATTGTTTTTTTAATGGGGAATAGTAGTCATCGAAAAGCTAAATGCAAAAGGAAGGTATCAAATGAAGATATTGCAGCATATAAGGAAAGGTATAAGCTAAATCACGAAAGAAAGAGGCAAGGTATGCTAAATGTGAGTCAAGTTGACAATGCATTTATCAAAGGTGAAATCATAGAGTGAGATAATGAATATGTGTAGTTGGAGAATGAAAATGTACCAATTGATAACGATAATGCTATGATTGAAAATTTATAGAATGAAATGCTACCAAGTCATAATGTAAATTGCATGATTGACCATGTCAAAAATGACAATACATAGGAGCATTATATATCTCCTAATTATAATCAACATGAAGGTTTTAGAACACCAAAATAGATAATTCAAATTGATGAAATAATTATTACCAATTTGGAAGGTAAAAAATTAGAAAGAACCATTTGGTTATGAGCTTCAAGACTATATAAGATATTTTTCAACAACAAGACAATGGTGGAGCAATGCCAAATTTTTATGCACTTATTAAATATGAAAAAGATGATACCTATGCTTTCAAAATTATATATTTATGTCAATAAAAATTGGAAAGAAATACCATTATTGTGAAGAATCTTTTCAGTGCTCTTAATAGCATTGGGAAAAATAATAGGCAGAATGATAAGAGAGATGCTCGAAGGGTTATTACAACCTCTTTGGTAAGTCATTATTTGAGAAATGGTAGATTTATGAGACAAACTTGTATTGACTTGAACCTAAATCATACTACTGTAAGAAGAGCACCTAGTATACAAGAGAGAATTGATGATTATCTTCAAAAAAAAAAACATGCGATTTTGGTGGGAGACTTCCACATTTTGATAAGAAGCTATATGATGATGTGAAGGAAGAAATTACACAATTTTGGCACTCTAGCTCAAGAGTATCACCTAATGCTAAAGATATGTTAAAGTCGAGAATTGGCATCAGAAATCGCAGGTCACATCCTAAACATTATTTGAAGGTAAGCCAAACTATCTTGTTCAAATAATTTAGAGAGAGTCATCCAATATTTCATATATCACAAAGGGATTTTGAATATTTCAAGCCATTTTATTGTGTGCCACTTAAAATTTGAAATACATGTTGCAAATGTCATGTTGAGTTTTCTATGCACCATGAACTAGTACGCTCCATCTATTTTACTTTTCATAGTAAAGAAATGTTGGAGAATTGTGGTGCTAGTGGTCTTCCAAAATCATTAAGAGATTTGCTAGATCAATTTTTATGTTGTAGAGTTTATGGTTGTTTCGTTTATGGAAATGCTTGCTTAAATGAGAAGTGTTCAAAGTGTGGTGGCTTATCCAAGTTTGAGACATGTTTCTATGAGGGGTGCGAACAAGATCTTAGGAAGAAAATATTAATAAAAATGGTATATGAAATGGTGGAATACACATTGAAGAGTCAGGGTGAGGGCTCTAGATGTGAATTGGCTGCAAACAAAATTAGTGTGGCTAGTTTTATTCCAAATTTCAAAACAAATCTTTTCTATAAGTATGCAAGACATAATCATAGGTCTTAGTAGTTAGATCAACAATTTAGAATGTGTAACGAGAATTTTCCCATTGAAACTATTATATTAGTTGTTGACTTTGCTGGGAATTACACATTGTAGCCTCAAAATGAGACACAATCTTATTATTACAACTCCATTTAGATTGCTATTTTTGTCCACATAACATATAGACATGCCCTTGATAGTGCAGAAAATAATTAGAAAATTATTAGAAACTACCATTTTTATATGATTGATGATAGATTTTACTCTCAATAGTTTGTGCAACATTGTTTGGAGAATTATTTTGATTTCTTATAGGAGCATGCAATTGCTATGGATAGACATATCATTTGGTTAGATAATTGTATAGGTCAATTCAAGAATGCTTGCATGTTTTATTGGTTGTGTAGGATGCATCTAGAGAGGGGGTTGCTTCATATTTGAAATTTTCTTGAAATCTAACCATGGGAAAGGGGAACATGATGGAGTAGGGGCATGTGTGAAGAGAGCTCTAGTTAAGGAGCAATTGAAGATTTCAAGAGAAGAGCTTCTTGATGCTCATAGAATTGTTGATTGGTGTAGTTTAGAATTATCACAGGGAGGGACTCTTGATTTAGTATGATATAGGTTATTTTGGTTGGTTAAAGGTCCATAGGTGATAGGTCATATTGTGTTATAGTGAGAGACTCATAAAAAATGCATTCATTCCAAAACTCTGATTCTAGTACATGGACCATTTAGACACAACAACTAGCTTTCTTGTGTCCTAGTTATTTTTAGCATAATTGGGATCATGGTGAGTTGAGTGAGTGGGTGAAAACATGGGCTCCAAATTATCTTACTCCATCATCTATCATACCCTCTATAAAAAATAATGACATGAAAGGTTCACTTAAGCATAACCATCTATCAAATCTTCTTCAGCCAAGACAAGTCTTTGCATTGGTTGCACCACTGGGGGATGATAAGAAATTAGATTATTGGTTAGCACATTATGTAAGAGGTAAACAAAAGTTTGCATAACTAATCATAGATGATGATGGATTCACATATCCTACTAGTTCAGTGGTTGTTGCTGGAACATGGCTATGGACATAGATTCTTAGAAGGAATAGAATTCCTAATTTTGAAGACTATCAGAAGTACAAAACAATTATCATATATTCACATCTTATTATAGAAACAAATGTAAAGTTGTTGAAGCATCAAGGAAGAAAAAAAGTAAAAGAACTTTTTACTATTATTAATGTTCATCATGAAACACTATTGGAGACCCTAAAATAGAGAGAGGACCCTACTAGAACACTCGGCTAGGTATATTTACTTCTTATGTTATTTTGTTCATAATGATTCGGTGAAACTATGATTATCTTATTTAATACAATAAGTTACTAATATTTTTTATGATATTGGAATGTAGATACATCATGAAGAGTATCCATGCATGAAGATAAAAAATAAAATAAGGAGCAAAATGAGAAAAAATCTATTCTATTTTTGACACTACTTTTATTGACACTATAATTTTTGACACTACTATTTTTGACACTATGATTTTTGGTAGTTGTGTATTGATCTAATAATGATGAAATACTTGAGACATTGTAAATGTAAACTTTTTGATTTTATGTAAGAAACAAAGATGATTTTACTTAATTCAATTAGCGGGACCTAAAAAATTATAATTTTAATAAATACTAACACCAAAATTACACTATGCACAATGCTAAAAACTTGAGAGAGCTAAAAAATAATGTTTTTACTTAATACTAACCCTAGTGACACCCTTGTTTTGGCTATAGAGAACCTCCATTGTTCATAGCCAGTCGATACCAAAGAGTCTCTCAGGTGCTCTAAGTGCGTATTGAGGTCAATCTTCTAAGGGTCTTAACTTAAAGCTCTTAGGGGCTATCAATGAAACATTAAATGCTATAGGATGGTCATGTTGAGGCCTAAAATAACCTATCTCATTTTTGAGAGATTGCATTCTATTTGGATTTAGTACAACTATCTTGCTTCGTGCCAAAACTTATAGTGTGCCTCAATTCATAGGTGCATCACATCATAATTTTGAAATCGCTGATCTTGGCATGGAATTGTCAGCACCATTAGCTTTAAATGGGTGGTTTAACCCTGGTAAGACTATTTTTATGACCATGGAGAGCCTCCATCATCCATAACCACTTTGTACCAAAGTGTCCAAGCTACTCTAAGTGCGTGTCAAGGTCAATCTTCTAAGGGTCATAACCTGGAGGTCATGAGGTGTATCAATGAAACATTAAATTCTACACGATTGTCATTCCAATGTCTAAAATAACCTATCTCAATTTTGAGACATTGCATACTATTTAGATTTATCACAATGATCTTGCTCGATGCCAAAACTCATAGTGTGCCTCAGTTCATAGGTGCATCACAATGTAACTTTGAAATCACTGATCATGGCATGAAACTGTTAGTTCCAGTAGCATTGATCATGGCATCAAATTTTCAGTTCCATTAGCACTAGCTAGGTAGGTGAACCCTAGTGACATCCTTATTTTAACTACAAAGAGCCTCCATCATTCATGGCCACCCGATATCGAAGAGTCTCCAAGGTGCTCTAAGTGCATGTTAAGGTCGATCTTTTGAGGGTCGTAACTCAAAGCTTGTGGAGGATATCAATAAAATATTGAATGCTATAGAATAGCCATGAAAAGGCCTAAAATAACCTATCTCATTTTTGAGAGATCACATTCTATTTGGATTCAACACAACAATCTCGCTCGATGCCAAAACTTGTAGTATGCCTCAGTTCATAGGTGATTCATAGTGTATCTTTGAAACCATTGATCTTAGCATCAAATCATTAGTGCTATTAGTTATGGATGGGTAGGTGAATCTTAGTGACACCCTTGTTCCATCCATAAAGAGCCTGAATTAATGAAATGCCGAATGCTATAGGAAAGTCATGCCAAGGCCTAAAATAACTTATCTTATTTTTGAGAGATCCCATTCCATTTGGATTCAGCACAACAATCTCGCTTGATGCCAAAACTTACAGTGTGCCTTAGTTCATAGATGCATCATAGCATAACTTTGAAACTGATGATCTTGACATCGAATCATTAGTGCTATTAGTTCTAGATGGGTGGGTGAACCATTGTGACACCATTGTTCTAGCCATAGAAAGTGTCCATCATCCACAACCACCTTATACTGAAGATTCTCCAATGTTCTCTAAGTACATGTCAAGGTCAATCTTCTAAGGGTTGTAACCTAGAGCTCATGAGAGATATCAATGAAACATTAAATGCTACATGAAGGTTATGCTAAGGCATAAAATAAATTATCTCATTTTTGAGAGAGGTGTCCAAGGTGCTCTATGTGCATATTGAGGTTGATCTTCTAAGGTCATAACTCAGAGCTCATGGGGCATATTGATGAAATTTAAAATGCTATAGAACAATCATGCCAAGGCCTAAAATAAACTATCTCATTTTTGAGAGATCACATTCTATTTGTATTTAGCATAATGATCTTTTTTGATGCCAAAACTCGTAGTATGCCTTAGTTCATAGGTGCATCATAGCATAACTTTCAAATTGTTGATCTTGGCATTGAATTGTCAATGCCATTAGCTTTGGATGGGCAAGTGAACCCTAGTGACACCCTTTTTCTAGCCACAAAGAGCCTCCATCATTCATGGCCACCCTATATTAAAGAGTCTCCAAGGTGCTCTAAGTGTGTGTCGAGGTCAATCTTCTAAGGCTCGTAACTCAAAGCTCATGGGGGCTATCAATGAAATGTTGAATGCTACAGGATGATCATGCCAATTCCTAAAATAATCTATCTCATTTTTGAGAGATTACATTCTATTTGGATTTGACACAATGATCTCACTTAATGCCAAAACTCATAGTGTGCCTTAGTTCATAGTTGCATCATAGCGTAACTTTAAAACTACTAATCTTAGCATCAAATTGTTAGTGCCATTAGCTCTAGATGGGTATGTGAACTCTATTGGCATCCTTCTTTTGGTTGTGGAGAGCATCCATCATCCACAACCACCCTACTGTAGGAGCACCTAGGTAGTCTAGTTTGTACCTAATGCTTCCTTCTTGTCATTTTGTCTTGTAGCTATGCTAGCCACATCACTAGTTGTTTAATAAGACCTAGTAGGTCCTTAGGCAAGGTTAACTTGGTTGCTAAGTAGGTTTTTTCTCCTAGGTTTTTGTTATGCCTATAAGTTGTTCAAAAGGGGTTAGGTTGACCAAAGTAGTAGAAAAGTTGACCAAGGGTAAAAAGACAATCTCAAAATTTTTAAATCAATCTAATAGTACCCCTTACCAAGTTTGGTGAACTCGTCTAATTAAGAATTTTAAGTTAGAGCAAAAATTGCTCAAAATTGCAACTTTGCAACTTTTGCAACTTGTTCTTGCAAAGTTGAAAATGAGTGCAAAGAGTTAGTTAGGGGTTTGAGAATGACCATAAAAAGCTGAAAAAACCTATATAAGGTGTGAAATGACGTTTCTATGACTATGATTGTAATGTGCTAACAACAACATCTAGTTGAAATTTGTTTGAGATATTGATTTTTAGTTATTATAAAGCTATTTGTTGATCCAAACTCATATATATCAATGTCATGATGGTGATGGAAGCCTTGAACCTTTCTTGCATTTTGAAAATGTCATGTGTGCTTGGTAAGACAAATGTGTAGTAAAGTCTCATAATAACACTTGTTCTCGTTTTTCTATGTAAAGTTGATGTACTAGGGTGAAGGGGGTGGATTGTAGAGATTATTTCAAATTAAAAATTTATGATAGTATTTCAAATTAAAAATTACATCAAAATTTGATAATAAAGGTTGTTAAAGTATTGTTCACAAATTATTTCATTTGAATTGAATATAACAAACATGATCAAAATGAATGATATTCCATAAACATGAACAATACACATGATCTACAATAAATTGAACAATACTATACTAAATTAATATGTATATCATTGTGCACATAAATGAAAAAAAAATATCAAAATACATGTATCCATAGACAAATTACACAAATATATATTAGAGTTCATGTATCCATTGACAGATTACACAAATATATATCAAAATATATAGATCCATATACAAAATGTGGTTGATCATGCCATTGAAATGTGTATAATATCAATGTTTTTGTAAAAAATGTGGCATATACCATCTCAAAATATCTCAGGACACATCCTATGACAACTATACTATCCTAGTCTATTGGTGGATGATCAAAATCCAACCTCTTCACTGTGCTAGGTGGATTAGATGCCTCCTACATAAACAAAAAAGGAAAACCCAAAGTTAGACTACTAAATTTATATGATTTTATGTATCTAACATTAAATTAATCAAATGCATAATGATTTTTTTTTAATGAATATTTATAGTATTAGAATTTCATCATAAATACCTCTCTTGTTGACCTCCTACACTGGTTAGGAGTCCTCTCATATGTCCTTAGAAATGGTTGAACCTCATTAATTGTGGTTTGTGTATGTTCAAGTATGTTTGTTAGATGAATCTACAACTTAAAATATAACATTATAATTCATAGCATGCTAAATTTATAACACATAATAATAATTTAAACTACAACTTACCTATGTCAACTCCTCCTCTAGATATAATGGCTACATCAACAAAGATACAAAACTCTGGTGTCCAACCTCCTGTGCACTAGGTGTTTCCTATGAGATACAAAATACTAGTTAATATCTCAAAAATTAGTTTTGAATTTATTTATGAAAATAAGGAAAATATTAAATAAATGATACTTATACATATGATGGGGCTCTTAGTGTAAATGAAAATGTCAGAGAATCTACAACATGCAGTCTACCTGGACTCATCACCAGTAGCCACACCCTATATAATAAAGAATGTAATTAAATTTCATTACCACAAACATTTACAAGAATGCATTGATATTTAATCAAATAGAAAGCACCTAATTACATTTCCCTTGTCAATGGGTCATGCCTTATCCCCCACACTCTGCCCCCCACTAGTAGGTGATACTTGCAAGAGGAAAGAAATATTAGAAACCATATATGCTACAATAATAAATAGAAAAAATAGTGAGAACATGACATAATGTACCTTAGATGTCTCAAAGCCAAATTAAATAACCAAGAGTGTGACATTATCAACCTATCTAAGCTCCTCCTCATTTATCAACTAAACATGAACCAAGATCACATACATGTATAAGTTAGTATGTGTTAAAAATTAAAATTACTCTATTATAAAGATTAACTTTAAATTGCATATGTCCTAACAAAACAATGTATACATGTACCAACATAGAAGGAATCCATGCCTTTGCATACCCCTCCTCTCTCATGTTAGGGTATCCTTGTCAAAAACCATCCACTAATGATCTCAAAAGTTTGCATGCATAGCCTCATTTGTAGACCATTTAATTAATAGTTTGGGCTTTTTGTGTTTGACTTGTTTACCAATTTTTGGGTCCACAAAAGAGGCTAACTGAATCATCTTTAGTTATATTTAATGCCACAACCTCATCATAGCCCAACCCATCATTAAACATGGCATGGATTTGGTCATGCTAGCAAAGAGCATCATTTTGTTCATTAGTAAGTATTTCAATATTACCCGCAATGGTGTTTAACATGGATAACATATGAGCCAATGTGGGTATAGTATTATATGTGGTTTGCAAAACCCTCAATTTAGTGAAATTTTCAAATATCAAAACTTTGATTTGAGGAGGGTTTTGAGGGCATAGGGGATCATTTGGTAGATGGTTTTGAGGGGGGCACTGGATTGTTTGGTGGAGGGTTACAAGGAACATTATTTCTTGCCTCAGTATCATCATTTTGATTAGCTATGCGCATTAATTTGTAAAAAATATTTTTTATTAAAAATAACCTAAATTTAAACAATTTCTATTAAAAATAACTAAATTTTTAACAAATTCAATTAAAAATAACTAATTTATAATAAGATTCATTCAAAACATTAATTTTTTTTAAAAAAACTTACTAATATCTATGGGTGCAAATAGATATTTACTATTTACACTTTACTTAAGTTTACTTAGGTTAATGCATTATTTTATTATTTATTTAGGTGAGACATGTAGGAGTTTGTGCACTCTCATGAGTTGTCATGTTGACAACATAGAATTACACAACTTTTATTCAACACATGGTGTCTACAACACTAGAGTTTGCATCATTCACTAAGTTATCATGTAGATAACACAATTATTCACACTCCCATTTTAGCACATATTGTCTACAACATTAATTTGCATGCTACACCTTTGTAGGCTTGTCCTCTCATCATCGCACATACTTCTATGCTTAATGGAGGATAACCCATATCTAGTAGACATGTGCCTAGGTGTATGACTAATCATGTTGCTGACTTCTATGCATTCTAGAAGCTCTCCAGAGGCTTTTATATAATGGCACTCATAGTGTACTTTCATATGGAATATTGAATGAATATATCATCATTCTAATCATAATCTCTTTGGTCTACTATTATGCTTGTGTTTGAGTTCCTTGGTGTTAGGTGAATTTTTCCCTAAGGCAAATTTTTACATGGTATTAGAGGTTGAGAAAATTATCTATAGATAGTTGTTTGAGACTATTCATGCTTCAACATCTCAACCCAAATTTGAAGAATTTGCAAAAAATTGGGAGCATCTAGAGCTAAATCTAATCTCTCCATTGTGTCTGAAAAATTGATTCGGTGAAGATCGACTATAAATTTGCCTATATTGGGCTAAAATTGATTGTGAGGCAATTTATTTTTGCAAACTGACACCCAAAGGCACCAATTCATGAACTAGGTATTGTCATTTTTAGATCTGTTTAATTTTTTTTTAGATCTAATAATTCTCTATTTTTTCAAATTCTTGTTTTCAAATTTTTTTTGCCTAGTTGGGTTAGCAAAGAATTTTCTGTTGCAAAACTAGGCAGTCACACCTTGACCCTACAATTTGGAAGGAATATTCTAATCAGCATTAGATTGTATAATTTTTGGCTTCATGCATCATAATTTGGTGATAGCAAATCCAAATCTACTGGCTCACAAACTTCCACTAGCCTTTACTAAATTTGACAGTCAACCTCACTAGCAGAAGGCCCACCTCACACTAGCCTTTTATTTCTAAACCTGTGACCTTCACATTTTTATTACTATGAAGGTATTTCCCATAGCCCATGTGGGATTAAACCCACCAAAATTTGGCTTTTGTAGACATTTTTGGCCCTTGGGAAACAAATATCAGAGCTTGCTGTTACCTCCAGTCTTCGGTGCCCAATCCCATTTTGCAATGCAGACAACTTGCCAACCTCCTTAATTTGACAATGAAGTAGAATATAGTTAGACGCCATGCTATGCCACTTTTGGACATGTTTACCATGAAATCAACACATCTACCATGGTGTATAGTCAGCTGTTAGTCTCAAAATGGTTTTTGACAATTGAGTGCCAACACACTTAATCACTTTTTACATTGGAGCCAAGCACACTACATATGTCGAGCCACGACATGAGCTAAGTTAGGAAACCCAACAGGTGCCAAGTGAAGATTAAGTGCCAAATGACTTTAAGTGTTGAGCATGATACAAGTGTCGAGTGACATTCAAGTGTTGAGTCATAGATGATGCCGAGCAATATAGAAATACAACAAGTGCTGAGTAAGCCAGTTTAGTATAAGTGTCGAGCATCAGAGATCAATAAGTGCCAAGCAACATAGAATGCACATATGAATTTGTAACATTGCAAATTCATATGTAAACCATTTTTATGGCTGACACATGACAAATATTGAAGGATTAAAAGATAAGATTGAATCTTTTGTTTTTCCCATGCAATCAACATGCAACCAATAAGAAAAATGGAGAAGGCATGCAACCAATTGTTAATATACAAGGAATGAGCGGGAAATAGAGATTTAATATGGATCGTAGATCCATACCTAACCCTAAGTCTTTGAATATCTTTATAAGGAGGATTAAATCACATTGAACCCCATGGTGAATGGATGAAAGTTGTGCAAGGAAAATTAATTCTCAGAGTGAAGAGTATCAGATCACAGAGGATCAAGATTAGAAAAAGAAGATCAAGTTCCTATATTCAGCAATAGAAAGATTGTAATCTATTAGGTTTATTATACCTAATACTCTCTAACAATTATATTAGAAAGAAAATCCTATGGAAATAGGTTAGCTTAGTAGCTATTTTGTAAATCCTATAAATAGGTGACGAAATCCTTTAGCAGGGTAACACTTCTTGTAAAGTGTTTGAAATCCCTTAACTAGGTCACTATTGATACAGTGTAAAGCCTTTAATAGGGCAAGCCTTTAATAGGGAAACCATCAAAAGTGGTTAAAACCTTATTGCTGCAGTAAATTTTGTGGGTATCATCCTCACCCCAGTTTTACCTTCTTATTCCTGGAGGGTTTCTAGGTTACCAAAATTTCAAAGTGTTATGTAGTGATGATTATGTGTTTTCTCATAATTGTTTGCTACATTTATATGCATGCAATCTATTTTTAGTTAAGAAAAAGTTTTAATCAGACAAAGCATAATAATTCTGATTCACCCCCCCTCTTAGAAGCATTATTCCTATTTGAATATTACAACATCAACTACTAGCTATCATACATGTAGCCGAAGCCTTACAATCTGTACAATCATTATGTTAGTGCCACGTTAGTAGGGTGGAGTTTTTTTTGACATCATCAATTTTATGACCCTAAATTTGATGGCTATCTAACAATAATCATAGGAAAAATTTGAACTACTATGATTACATTATGACTGTCAAATTTAACCCCATTTTTTGTTGATACAAGCCCTCTCCAAATTGATTTTTGATTTTGCAGTTCAAGTTTGCGAGGCCATATCTTAGTCATCCAGACTCCAAATTAGGTGTAATCTTTTTTGAAATTGGGTAGAATTTACTAAAAAATTTAGTGGTGTCGCTCATTTTTGGTTTTGGTTAGAATTTGTGTCTGTTGGTGACAACCTATCCAATCTTGCATTTTGCAACTTCAATTGCTCCATAAGGGCTCATCTAGACATGAAAATAGGGTTTGATTTTTTTGAAAGTGCATTATTTTTTTTCTACTTTCTAGATCTACAACTAAATTATAGGGTTGTGTGAACAAAAGTGTCACTTTTAGAATTAGGTCCATTTCTACGTTGTAATACTTTGATATATCTTTAGAATTGTTGTATATCTAAGATACATTGTAATGTTCTAGTTTTGAACTCCATAAGGAGGTTTAAAAAGAAAAATTAGAATTGCACTAAGGTCAAAATTAGCAAATGGCCATTGTAATCACACTACATGTAAAGTGCCCAATGTAGACACCTAAAAACCTTTAGAAAATAAAGTATTTTTATTTTCTGAAAAATTCCTAATGACATCATCATTTATTAATTAATTAATTAATTAATTAATTAATTTATTTATTTTTATGCCATTAAATCCCTTTATCTTAATTAAAAATATTTAATTAAGGAATTTCCTTATTTATTAATTATTTAATTAATAAATTGACCAAAAAACCCAAAATAAATTAAAAAAATTATTTTTTGCCCAAAACTTGGCCAATTTCCTTAAGACAACCAACCTCTTCCAAAATCTTCTAATCCTTCTTTAATTTTGATTAAAGGCTAATCGCATCATTTCCTACCCCTAATCCCAACTCAAAATATTTAATTAAGATTAAATATTAATCCTCATGTTTATTAAAAAAGTTTTAATAAATATCTCCTCAACCCAAACCCTTGAAATAAATAAAACTTTATTTATTCCCTAAAAATCTAATTTATCCTCATCCTAAGAAGTTCTAGACTCTTCTAGAAAGTCTTCATCCTCATCCTAGGAAATTCTAGACTATTCTAGAAAGTCTTTATCCTCATCCAAAGTCTAGACTCTTCTAGAAGATGTCTTTAAACCTAATCCTAATCCCCTCCTAACCTTGTCACATTCCCTAAACATGGGTTAAGACTTACTAACCCAAGCCAAAGTTAACAAATATCTCCTCCTTTACCCACCCTCATTAAATGCCATCCACTTGCCTATCCCTAAGCTAATCCTAAACCATCCTAATCCATCCTCTAATCATTTGCACAATCCTAAGCAATCTTAAAACCCTCCTAATCAAGCCCAAGTCGAAATTGCTCTCATCTCCCTCAAAATATGTCAACCATAAAACTTTATGAAGCCCACTAGGCCATAAATGACTCTTCCAAGCCCTTTTATTGCTCTTACAAGTCATTATGAGGGTCTTTATGAATATTTTATCCCTTGAGCCTCCTTTGTTGACTCATCCTTCCCCTTTCCTCCATCCTCTCACCATGTGACATGTGTCACTCTTTGATTGGCTATAAGGAATCACAATCCATGTGCTCTCCTCTCATGCAATCCGAGCCCTCCATAAGCTTTTTCCCATCCTTGCATCTTAGCCCTCAATCCCTCAAGCCTCTTGCCTATAAATTAGATCCTTACCCTTTGCAAAATAACACAATCCATGAAGTAAAGTCATAATGCCATTTTGAGAAGCCATTTTACATCAAAACCATACACGCACACCCAAATTCCAACTCCATTTGAAGCCCTTTTTGAAGCATAAGCTTGAGCATACATCCTATCTATTTAGACAAAGCTACTCAACAAGAGAGCTTCTCATTGAGAGAGCCCATTAATGGCTCATATTCTCAATTGAGAGTTCATCTTAGTCTATCTTGAAGTTTATGAATTTTGTTTAGATTGTAGAAACTTTATTTAAATTTGGTTTCTATTAGCATACTAACATTGCTCATATACACCCAAAGCATCTTTTTTTGTGGGGTTTCTTGATTTAGTGAAAATAGGTAGTGTTCTTGGTGTTGTGTTCCTCTTCTTTTGCAGTTTTCTTTCATTTTCTACACCATGGGAAATTTTAATTTTCCAAAATTAACTCCACATAGCTATGCAACATGGTCCATTAAAATGTGGTGTCATTTAATGCATAATGGAGTTTCTCAATATGTAGAAAATACCTTTTCTAAACCAACAGGTGATCAAGTATCTATTAATGAAATCACTAATTGGTAGATAGTGGATAGGAAAGCCCTAGGCAATATTTGGGGGTTCATGACAGGATCATGTATCAGATTTAGAAGTCTTGTATATCCAAGGAAGCTTGGAATACCCTCCAAAACCTATATGGTAAAGTGTCTGAAGAGGATGTGTTCAAAATTGAAGATGAGCTTGTCTCCTTAGATCCAAAGACATTTGATTCCATATAGGATTTCATCATTAAGGTGAATGAACTAAGGAAAAAGCTTACTAATTGTGGGAGTTCTATCATTGATGACAAGTTGATCTATCTCATTCGTAACAAACTACCATTAGAATACTTCACATTTATTTCTACTTATAACACCTCAAAGAGTACATTAGGGTTTGCATATTAGAAAGTCTCTTTTTATGATTATGCTAATCTATTGGATGAAGAAGAAAAGAAGTTGCAATCAATGGAGATTCTCAATTCACCTAAGTCTAAGGCATTGGTGGCAAATAATGAGGGTTCTCAACATTCAACTATTCAATCTTCAAATAAAGGAAAGGGAAAGAATATGAAGTGGAAGAACAGATTAGAGGATGTAGAAAAGACAACACCACAATCAAGTCAACAAGGAAAGTCTTCCTCAAATTCAAATAAGAAGGGAGACAATAATAAGGACAAGAAAAAGTGTGGTTATTGCAAGAAATTTGGTCATAAGAACATGAGCGTTATCATAAAAATATTGATGAGCTAATGACTATCATGAAGAAATATAATGTTCCACTGCCTAATGCTTAAAATAAGAAAGGATCTTCTTTTGATTCAAAGGGAAAATGACAAGCACTCATGGAAAATTCAAATTCTTCAATAGAATGGATTCTTGACTCTTGTACCTCATTTCATATAGGTTCTTCAAAAGGGGATTTTTCTTCATTAAAGCAGTCAAATGTACCACACATCTTTGTGGGAGATGATATAAAAATGGAAGTTGAATGGAAAGGAAATGTGGAGATGGAAAATGGAGAGTTCAAGATGTTCTCTATGTTCCAAACCTAAGTTATAATCTCATCTAGATTTACCAAATCACTCACCTTAGAGATGGTCATAGAGTTGAGTTTCTTCCTAACTCAGTAAAGGTGCATAGTCTAAAAGATGATTTAGTGGTTGCAGTGGGGAAACTTAATAGTGATAGAAGGTTTTATTATTTCTCTCACTTTGTGTCCAACTTTCCTTCACAAGCCTTGTTGACACAATCAAATTCTCAAATCCAATTATGGCATGAGAGGTTTGGTCATCTTCTCTTCTGTTATCTTCAACAACTTTGCTCAAAAAAAATGGTCAAGGGTCTACCTACAATCAACTTTTTCCACAGTGAATGTTCAACAAGTTCAGTGGATATGAATCTAGAGGAGAGGTTACATAAAGGAAAGTCTTTAAGAGCATCGTTTGTTCTTCAATTGGTTCACATGGTACTAGAAATTCCTTTTGTAGTGAATTCAATTAGCCAAGGTCCCTACATAATTAATTTCATTGATGACTTTTGATGGTATATTTGGGTCTACTTTCTTCATCAAAAGAATGAAGTGTTGGATAAGTTTCTAGCCTTCAAGACTCATGTTGAACAGAAATCAAGGAAAGCCATCAAAGTTCTAAGGATGGA
The DNA here is from genome assembly GCA_028749045.1 of Cupressus sempervirens. NCBI lineage: Eukaryota > Viridiplantae > Streptophyta > Pinopsida > Cupressales > Cupressaceae > Cupressus > Cupressus sempervirens. The sequence continues at coordinate 922,570,922 of CM053792.1, forward strand.
CAATGATAGTAAATTTGTGAACAAAATACTTAAAGACTTTTCAAAACTTGAGGTAATTGATCTTCATAATCCACTAGCATTTAGTCCGCACAAGATAGATATTGCAACACTAAGGATTTGAACTCTTAAGTCCATGGAAAGTTACATGATACAAGCCAAGTTTCTAGATCCATCACTTGAAGTTAAAGCAATCAGTAGTGCCAATCACATAATGAATAGGTCTTGTCATCTTCCCTTAGATTGTAAGAATCATTCTGAGGCATGGTGTGGTAGAAAACTAGTTTTGACACACTTCAGAGTCTTCAGTTGTCTAGCATGGACAAACATATCTTCTAGGGGATGCAAGGCATGATCACCTAGGCCTTGTATTTTCATTAGATATGAAGATAGTGTGAAGGAATATAGACTTATGGATCTTGAGACACATGAGATCTTTGTAGAGAAGGATGTACAATTTGAGGAAATTTTAGCCAACTTATCCTCTAATCTTCTCTATACATCATACATTGTGGAAACTAATAATGACACCAATGATAGTGCTTCAACAGATTTAGACACATGGGGTTTTATTGATAGTTGTAGTGAGAGGTCACAATATCAGCATATTCCACATGCATATATTACTAGAGTGATAGATCCAACAAAGTAGGGTACATTGTGTCTTCTAGCTCTAGCACTAGAGGATGACTACATAGCAGATATTTCAAGTTTATTTGTGGAGTCATACATAGTGGATTTGGGGGACATCATTGATGATGTACATCTTCTGTTTGATGGAGAATATCCTTCTACAATTGTTGCAAGGGCTCACTCTAACCCTCATGTCCATTCTCTACATGATCAATCTTCACAAGTTGATGTGATTGTGTATACTTATGTACAGTAGTTGCAAAAGGTCTCTTTATTAGTTGAGGAGATAGTATGTTCTTTGGGATATGTTCTTCATTCATCCTTCATAGGGACAATTGAATAGGTTTCAAAGACATCAGTAATCATTGGGATTCTTTCCACACATAATGGAAGCATCTCATTGGTACCTATGGTATTATTTCTTCCAAAGGAGAGGAACACTATTCTGCAATCTTGGATCAACTTCTACATTGGAGGAGGGGGGGGGGGGGGGGGGGGGGGGCTATCCTGTCTCTCTTCCTCTTCTCATTTTTCTCCTTTGTATATACTTGATGTATGTAATAATGGGGGGTCTTAATTATTCCATCTATCCATGCATCTAGTTTTCTCATCTCTTTTTGGAGGAGGGTTTTTCCCATGACATTTTTCTCTTATGAGACATTGCATTTCATTATGTCCCTTATGAGAGATTGCATTTCATTATGTACATGGGTACATAATATGGCCAAGTAGCTGGGACCCATCATGCATTGCATTCTAGATTTTGTGAACTTAAGTGCATTCCCCTAAGATGCACTTTAGGGAGGTATTGGTGTAAATAACTATTTACTATTTACACGTAAGTTTACTTTAGTTAATGCATTATTTTATTATTTATTTAGGTGAGACACTTAGGAGCTTGTGCACTCTCATGAGTAGCCATGTTGACAATACAAAAGTATGCAACTCTAATTCAACACATGGTGTCTACAACATTGGAGTTTGCATCATTCACTAAGTTGAGAGAATGCTTCTGGATTTGATTGTGTATGTTATTATATCATCAATTTTTCAGATCACACACTGTGATCCATCATCAAGATGAGAGAAGGATGTAAGATGTATGCAAACTATCCAAGCTCAAGAGGAATAAAAAGGAGAGAAACGAGAAGGAGCACACAATACGAAGAAGAAAAGAAAGAGGGGAGAGTAAATATTAAAAGATATATGAAAAGCCAAAACATCATTATTTAAGGTTGATGTTACACAATAAAAAATAAAATAGAAACAAAAAAGAAAATCATTGAGAACAAATAAAATTAAAATTAAAAATTAGAAAAAATACAAATATATACAATTGTGTGAAAATGCACTCATGCATGTGTGTGTGTGTGTCTGTGTGTGTGTGTGTCTATATATATATATATATATATATAACAAACTAAATCTAACAAATTTAACACATTAATATAAAAATAGAGTAGATCTAACAACCTACATGCACATTAATACATTACTAATTGCATGCATTATAAAAAAAAAAGCAAATATAACAATATTTAAAACTAAATCTAAACATTAAAAGAAAAACCTAAATCAACTTGAAAAAGCCAACTTTAAATCTAAATGTAATAAACTATAAATAAATATTTAATATTAAACTAAAAATCTATAAATGTAAAGCTAAAAACTTAAATGTAAAACTAAAATTACAAACTAAAATAAATTACTAAATGTAAAAAAATAAAAACAAGAATTTTTTACATTCATTTTTTATTTTTTTATTTTTATTTTTATTATTTTTAATATATTTTTTTACATTTAGTAATTTATTTTAGTTTGTAATTTTAGTTTTACATTTAAGTTTTTAGCTTTACATTTATATATTTTTAGTTTAATAGGAAATATTTATTTATAGTTTATTACATTTAGATTTAAAGTTGGTTTTTTCAAGTTGATTTAGGTTCTTCTTTTAATGTTTAGATTTAGTTTTAAATATTGTTAGATTTTCTTTTTCTTTTATAATGCATGCAATTAGTAATGTATTAATGTGCATGTGGGTTGTTAGATATACTCTATTTTTATATTTATGTGTTAAATTTGTTAGATTTAGTTTGTTATATACACACACACACGCACACATGCACAAGTGCATTTTCACACAATTGTATATATGTGTATATTTATTTTAATTTATTCTCAATGATTTCCTTTTTTGTTTCTATTTTTCTTTTTATTGTGTAACATCAACCTTAAATAATTATGTTTTGGCTTTTTATATATCTTTTAATATTTACTTTCCTCTCATTCTTTTCTTCTTCGTATTGCATGCTTCTTCTCCTTTCTCTCATTTTTATTCCTCTTGGGCTTGGCTAGTCTACATACATCTTACATCCTTCTCTCATCCTGATGCTAGATCATAGAGTGTGATTCAAAACGTTAATGATAAAAAAACATATGCAATCAAATCCAGAAGCATTCTTTCATTAGTAATGGATTGTGGAAATATGATATTATTAATTCAATAAGTTGTTATGTGGACAACACAGTTTTTCACACTCCCATTTTAGCACATGTTGTCTACAACATTAATTTTCATGCTACACCTTTGTAGGCTTATCCTCTCATCATTGTGCTTACTTTTGTGCTTAATGGAGGATAACCCATATCTGATGGACATGTGCCTAGTTGTATGACTTATCATGTTGCTAACTTATATGCATTCTAGAAACTCTTTAGAGGCTTTTATATATAGACACTCCTAGTGTACTTTCATATGGAATACTGAATGAATATATCATCATTCTAATCATACTCTCTTTGGTCTACTATTGTACTTGTGTTTGAGTTCATTGGTCTTGGGGGAATTCTTCCCTAAGGAAAATTCTTACAATATCAAATACTCATTTTGAGATTCGATACTAGAATAGAGGGAACTTTCAAACACAAACAAAATGCAATGTGAAAAGAGCCCTCACATTTTAAAAAAAAAAAATCAATCAAATAGGTTTTAAATATCTAATTTCATATTGGATACTTGATAAGGCTTGCTCCTAACATTTTAGATTTGGTATCAAGTTGGGTGGAGAAAAGTTATAGCAGATTTTGAAATGCTTTTAGATATTTTCAAACTCTATTTTGTTCACATTGCCACTTTTTGACACACCATGATCTTGAACATACCATTTCCTTAATTGTAAAGTATCTATTGTTGTATGAAGTGCAAAGTGTGAAAAAGGAGCAGAGTGTTTGGTAAATATGTCTAAGTGATCCAAGGGATTACTAGATGCAAGATTTGTGATCTAGTTACAATATTAAAAGGACCAAAGGTCCAGTTGATATGAAAGAGCGAACAAGTAATATTCATTTTTATTATTCTAAAAGGAATAATACAAAGATCATTTGGACAATGGGTTCATTGGTCTTAACCTTGAAGCTGTTTAGGTAGTGGGTCTAGCTATCTTCCACAACTCCTAATAAGCTTGGCACAACTCCTAACAGGGATTCAAAGTCTCCTAACATGGAATTATATGTATTGAATGTATTCATAGGTTCCTAATAGGGTCAATCCTCTAACAAGGAACATTTATATTAGTATTGTTAGTCTAATTTTTTATAGAATAAAAAATTAGAATTGAGTCAAAATTATAGCCTAAATTTTGAGCACCATTGAAGAAATAGAGCCCTATAAGCGCTTTTTAATGCCTATGTACCTAGTTGTACCTTTGAGCCCCATGAGGTGTTTAATGTTTCTAACACCTTCTATTCAGCCTGTCCACTCATTTCATGAAGCTAAATTGACAATCCGAGCCATTCTGCAAAGTCTCATTTTGAGCACTTGTCAATTCTACATTTTTCCACATGTCAATTAGTGACATGAGGCTATGTTTGCATTTGAATATCTTGCACCCATAAGTTTTTTTGTAATTTTCTACTTTGGGAGTATCTAATGTCCATACCTAAAAGCCTATGTTTTAGATTTCAAGTCATTTTGAGTTGATTTGACTAGGTTTTGAAGCTCTCAAAGTTGGTAGTTTATTGTTTTCATGCTTTTGCACATCGTTTATAATTCTAGGAAGCCCTATTTGATGAGTTATAATTTTGACCTAGTTGACCCAAATGTTGACATTCATTTTGCATTACAATTTAGAGGTCAGAGACTTGTTATGTTTCAAGTTTCAACTTATGATGAACCTATTTGATTAGTTTTCAAATGTAATTCCAAATGCAATTTATATCTTTTTACTAGTGTCAGCATATGCAGATTGATCAGTACTCCTATTCATGATGTTATATTTGGAAATTTTTGATTGCCTAGATCAAAAGGATTGCACCACTATTTTGACCTCTAAAATTAGTTTAAGTGTGCTGAGTTGTAAATCATGACGAATCTGTTTGCACACTTTTCGAAGTTAATTCCATTTGCAAAAAATTGCTTTATGCTATGGTTTCCAATCTGCAAAATCCAAGTACCCTACTTTGACTGCTTGCCATTTACACCCTATTAGTCGTCATGAGCCCAAATTGTAGATCCATACTCTCCTCATGACAAAGAATCAACACCATAGTTTTCATGCCCCCAAGTGCCAATTTACCCAATTTTTCATGCCAATTCCAAACCCAATTTATTATTTTCTAACTTGTTTACTTGAGGCAATTTTGAAAGGGTCACTTTGATGATCAATATCTTTTGACCCTAAATTCTTCATTGGATAAGATTTGACATGGTGAAAGTGTGCAAAACAAAGAGTCAGTGTGCCAGTTTTCAGAGCTTGGTCAGAGGTTTGGGTTAGTTTTTAAGGTTAGTCAATGGACCTTCTGGCATAAAAGTGTCAGTTTGCAGATTAGTGGTAAAATAGGTTTCGGTTGATTGAACAGTGGTCAAATTTAGTTCTAATCTGTATGATGGGTTCAATGGATTAGTTTGGGAGGACAATTGTTTGAGAATGAATTTTTTTTAGCTAGACTCGCCTTAAGGCCCAACTAAAATTTCATCTAACTAATAAGGCATTATTGAGTTTTTTGAAATGACTAAAATGGGTTAGATTGAATATGGTTTTTTGAAAAAATGAAGGGAAAGTCCAACATTTGCAAATGAGTTGAAGAGGAACTAAATTGACTGATAACACTTTATTTTAAATTAATGATTGGATCCATGCATATTACCAACCCTCTAGGTAATGGTTAAATGGGCTCCAAAGAACATGTTTAGCTCAAAACCAAGGACATCTGATGAACTACAGAAAACTCTAGTAGTTGGTGCATTTGAAGAAAGAGAACTATTGTAGAACAACGTATTGGTATACTGGGTAAAGATATTGAGTTTGATGGCAAAGATGTGTCTAGATATATTTTTGTTAAAAATCTCAACTTCTAAACTACAAAAGAAGCCTTGCAAAATCACTTTGAGCAGCATTTAGATAATGGACAACTACAAAAAGTGACAATGAAAGGTGATCCTCCAAAAAAGAGAACATGGGGTTTTGTTTTATTGAATCTAACACAGCTGAAAACACAAGAAATATTTGCAAGCTATTACAAGCAATTGTAATTGATGGACATGTCCTTTCTCTTCAAATGAGCATCATAAAAAATAATAACAAGCCCCTTGATGCCAAAAGGAGGAGCCAACGAACATGCTAAGAAGCACAAACTATATGAGTGAAAGCATCCATGCAGTTTCTAAACAAGATTTCCATGCAGTCGGTGAGGAAGCCACTAGATACAAACATAAAAGGCTACCCAACAATGAAGAAGCTACTTGTCAGCATGTAAAAGGGTAGAGGATGTGTTATGAGAAAAGAATCCATGGCTTGGAGACAACCCATGCTAAGGAAAAAGTAGAAGCACTCAAGTCAAGAGAGGATCATGCCAATAATCAAAGCTAACATCCCACACAAGATGAAAATGAAGGAGAGCCATCCACAATAGTCAAATGTACAAGACCTTGTGCTTTAAAAGAGCTATTAGCATATAAAAATTTCATGAAAGAGCCCATGGTTTGCGAGAAGCCATCAGTGAAAGGCTTGGATGATGTATCATAAAAGCTATGCAAGTATTAAAATAGGGGAGAATACATGCAAGTAGTAGAGGTAGCAAGAAATTAAAAAGTGAACCTGCCAATGCAAAGGAAAGAAGAGAAACTAGTAGGAATAGTCATGACTTATGCATAGGAGAGAAACATTAATGAAAGAAAGAAGCTTGCCAACATCAAGCAAAATCCATAGGTTAACAAGGGCAGAGCCTCACATGGTAAAAGGAACAAGAAGCCCATGGTTTCAAAGGACCACCCATCGAAAGCTAGAAACCCACGCAATGTGAAGGAGGTTAAACATATGTTTGAAGAGAGCCCACCCATTTGATCAAGAAAGGAGAACATGCATAAAAATGAAAGTGGCACAATTTTAAGTGGAGTCAATGCTATGAAGAGCAACTTGATGGAAAATGTTACCCCATGCTAAGAATAAGGTATCAATAATAGAGGAACCAATGCATTAAGAAGGAAGTTGTGAGTAGTCTAAATTGTTTATCCCACATTAAAAAGTAGGTGTTCCTTTTTCTCTTTAAATATTATTCGACACTCAAAGTGGAGTGTATTAAGAGGAGGGCTTTTTGGAAAGGTTGTGGCTTGTGCAAGGGCCCCACTCATCTAACCAATGTGGAGGTAAAGCTAAATTTTGAACGAATAAACAAGCAAGCTAATATGGCACCGAAAATCAAGATGTGTTTAGATGTAGACACATGTAAGATCTGACAATCATTGGTAATTTACCATAGGGGAAGATGCATAAGGATTGCCATAGTGACATAGTGAGCATTGAGGTGGTGACATGTGGCAATAAAGGATGAGGTCGATGGCCACTCTAGGTATGACACATGGTGTTGTTGTGTAGATCATAACAATAGGATAATGACAAGTGACATTCCTTGATTTGTCAAAGGAGGAAAGTGATATTTTAAATATAAAAAATCCCAAACTGAATGTTCATCCAAAATGAAAAATTTGATTTAAAATATTAAATTTCTATGGTAAAAAATATAGAAGATTTTAAATTTTTCATTTTCATTCTTTTATTTGAGGATCCATGAATAGAGGCATGGAACTTCAAAGAGGCATAATTGGAGCGATTTTTATCAAAAATAGGCACTCCAATATACCACCAAAATTGGGAAGAGATGAACTTTTTGAACATAAGGTCAAATTGTGCACAGGTGCTCATTGGTTCAATCTATAGGCCAATTTGTGATTCCTAGGGCATTTGCAATAGAACAAGAAAATTTGACCATAGAGCATTAGAGTTTGTTAGAGGGTAGATTTGAAGGCCTTTTGAAGCTTCAATGTGGAAAAAATAGTTTGGAAAAGGTTATATTGGCTTCTTGAGGTCATTTGTAACTGGTTTTTCACTTTTGTCATGAATTCACTTTGACATCAGAAATCAGTTATGATGGTGAATCAAATATCTCAAATATTTCTTTCTTGTAGAAACCAAATGATGAGGGTTTGATTTATTCAGTTATAGAGAGAAGGTAGAGGGAGGTTTTTGTAACTTCTTGGGAAGGAATTTTGAGGGGACACAAGTCAATTATATATTCAATCGAGGAATTTCCCTCTTCATATTTATGCTTTCTTTTTCTCCTTTGTAAGGGTTGGAATTTTGGAAAGTTTCTTGGGAATGAAGATAGTTAGTAGAATTGGCCCTAGAACTGATGAAGTCTAAGTGGAAGATTTGGGATGTGCTTGTTCTAGACCATGAAGCTTTTCTTTGGCTATGATACCCCCTTCCCATCCCATCAGTTTCTCATTCCTGTCATTTTATCTCTTGTATGACAACATTTGTTCATTGTATAGCCTTGTTTATTAGGTTCTTTATGAGTTAATTTCATGCAATTTTATGTATTATTTCAAGTAAACCAATACAAGCAACAACGATTGTTTAGTTTTAGTTGAAATCTTGTCTCCTTTCTCAATTGAGATGTGATGTTTTATGGTCTTGGAACAAAGTTTCTAGATCATAGTTGCAGTCCCTTAAGGCTGCATGTTGCTTCATTATTGCTTGTAATTCAAGGAATTATGTAAATGTTCTAGAGACTCAACAAGGTTGCAGGTTTATTGAGGAGGATATCAGGTAAGAATGAGATTGAGATCAAACATTGATATCCAATTTACAAGGTAAATGGATAGATTTGGAGTCTTGGCATAAGTATGTGTTATAGATATCCAAAATGCATGAGGGAGATTCATGAATTGCCTAATGGATAAGGCACTAATCTGTTACAAGATCATAAGTTTTTTGTTCATACCTGGTCTTCATCCACTTTCCCCAACCACATAAAATCAAATCAACTTCAAATCATCTTTACATTTTATGTTGAAGATCTAGAATAGTTTAACCCTCACTCAGCTTGCACCTTCAATAGAGTTGTAATTTTCTATTACACTTCTTTGTTACTACATAAGTCATTAGGAGAGATAAGGGGTTTTCATCTATAGTAAACAGGTTTAGATTTATGTTTAAATTACACTGGTACCATTCATTATAAGCTCAAGATTTACCCACCTGGGTCTTGTAGAGCCTGAAGTAAAGAATGGTCAAAGACTTATAGTTGGCCCGGTGTCTAAAATGATATGGGAGTTAGCTACCCCTTCATGTGTCATATTCGCATTAGGGTAATTAGAAACCTATGACATTTTCAAACACCAACAAAATGGTGACTTTGCTGGGGACTTGTATTGAGTCTAAATGATAGACAAACCTTGAGAATTTGAAGAAGATTCAATACATCAGAAAGAATTTTCTATAGTAGTAGGGTTGTGAGGTGTTCTTTATATCCTTGCTAACTTTTGTGTTCCCCAGTAAGCTTTATTCTCTTATAGAAGTAGTTCTTAAATTGGATGCAAATTGTGTTGAGAAATGAGTAAATCCTCAATTAGTTGAGTTTGGTGTGAATTGTCATTATAAAGTTTCAAATTCAATGGAATGATTAGTATCTTGTTCTCTTTTCAAAATATTTGAGGATCAACAAGTTATTTCATGCTAAAAGTATGGTTTAGAATTAGATTAGTAATAATTTGTGTTTCAAAATCTTTTCTCACTAAGTGTGAGTGGTGACTCCAAAGTAAATCTCTATACTAGTGCATATTTTGTCTTAATATCAAAGGCTTTCAGTATTTGTAGGCCAATCTAGTTAGTTAGGAAAGAGAAATTATAAGTTTCTTGATTAATGGTTTATGTGGTTGCTTGTGTTTGCTGAAGTAAATGATTTCAAAGGGTGAATCACTATTGTGATTTCATTTTCCTCTTCAAGGAGGTGGCGGCTCTACAAAGGATTCTATCTATGGTGTAAAGGGTTTCATATTTGCACCTATGCAAATTAGGAAATTTGACTTTTCAGATAGCAACACATAAAGGTATTTTTAGTTTTCATGTCTTTGTCATGCATGAAAGTTAAATGGTAGAAATGGTTTCCTCCATCTAGTGTTACTGCACTAAGAAAAAAATGGTAGGAGTTTTTAAAATTTTAAGGGATGGATTCAGAGTCTAGATCTGAAAGTGATATACCAACTCCTAAAAGTGTTCATGCAAATATTTCTAGGTTGAAGAAAAAGATTCATGATTATACTGTCTTAATGTTAAGAAGTACAATTGGTGATATTAAGGGTCTTAATGGATTTCAAACTTACATGAAGTTTAAATCAGTAGTTATGAATCTTGACGACTTTTTCAAACCTAAGGAGTCTTCATGGTGAGTGGTACTCTTAGATATTTTTATGCCACATTCAGTTGATTGGTCAGTCAAATCAAGATTAGATAAGATTAGTGAAATCCAAGATTTTATCATAGAAGTTTAAAGCAATTTGAATGCTAATGAATCTAATGATAGTGAATCCAATGAGTCTGTTAAAAGTGATATGGAGTATGAAGAGTCTTAGTTTTATGAATCAAAGGACAGAGATCAGCAATTTGATGACATGCATAATGTGGAATTATGTTTTTATGATGATGAGTATAAAGAAGAGGAAAGATGTAATAGTAGTAAGAATTTTTCTTCTAGTGGTGAATGTGAATGTATTATGATATCAATTATTGAGGTATTGTCTAAAGAAGAAGATGTAAGAAATTAGCATAGTTCTATTTTTTCAAAATATATCAGTAATAAGTCTATTGTTGTAAATGTGCCAAGCCATCTAGATAATAATCACAGCCAAGGAAAAGAAACTAGGGATGAAGTCTTGTTAGGCATTGATGAGATTTTTGATTTGTTGGCTCACGATTTTGAAAGGTATGCTAATCTATCTAAGGATGCTTGTGCTTTGCTACATTTTTCATTTTCATATGGTAAAGTCATTTCCCCTAAATTTGATTTTGAAGAAGATGTAGTTTCAAAATATGCTATTTTGAGTTTGGAGGGTGTATGTGATAGTAATCTGTATATCAATGCACGTGATGACTTCCATGTTGAAAAGAAAGGTATAGGGATAAGGTCTATTGCTGGTTCATAGTTTTGTTGTTTTCATGAGGACAAGATACATTTAGATTGCTCATGTGATGAGGAAAGAAATAGTAATGAATTAGTTCATTCTAGTGAGTTATTTGAGGAAGAAATTGATATGGATTAGCATATTGTTAGAAGGCAATTTCATGATGATTCTTGTGACTTGATATCTAATCATTTGTTGGAATGTCAAGAAAATGCAGCATATGTTTAGTCTAATTTATGGGGAACTAATGTTGCAAATAAGGAGAAATCAGATTTTACATTTTCTTCATATTTGGATGCACAAGGGTAGTTACAATCTAATCCATGTAACTCATTGAATGAAGTTGAATATGAGCACTTTGTGTTTCTGGTAGATAGTATGCATAAATCAGTTAGTAAAGATGAGTTTTATTTTGTTGTTGGCATTCATGAGCATGCTAGCTTTATCTTTCATAGTGAGTAAGAGGTTGAAGTTTTGCTAAGTTTTCGTACACACTATGATAGTGATGATGATAGTTTTGTTTTGCCTAATGAACTGATTCTGAATGTTGATATGTGTGGTGAAACAAATATAGATGAAAGTTTCAATTTACCTCATGATGAAAGGAATGAAAATTAGATATATGATAGAGGTAAGGAATTTTGAAAACTTTTCAATGGCCCAATGCCATCATTTGTACATAATAGTAGAGGTAGTTGTATGCTTTCAATAAAGTTGTTCGAGAGAAGTTTTGAAGTTTCATGTGGTCCGCTTCTCCCAGAGATCTAAATCCTTGCCATGCCTAGAAGGGGCATGCATCCCCAGATAGAGCCATTGTTGGTCTAATTTTTTACAGAATAAAAAATTAGAATTGAGTTAAAATTGTAGCCTGAATTTTGAGCACCATTGAAGAAATAGAGTCCTACAAGCACTTTTTAATGCCTATGTACCTAGCTATACCTTTGAGCCCCATGAGGTGTTTAATATTTCTAACACCATCCATTCAGCCTATCCACTCATTTCATGAAGCCAAATTTACATTTTGAGCCATTTTACGAAGTCCTATTCTGAGCACTTGTCAATTCTGCATTTTCCCCTAAGTGTCAAACAACGACATGAGGCTATGTTTGCATTTGAATATCTTGCACCTAGAAGTGTTTTGTGAATTTATATTTTGGGATTATATAATCCATACCTGAAAGCCTATATCTCAGATTTCAAGTGGTTTTGAGTCCATTTGACTAGGTTTTGAACCTCTCAAAGTTGGTAGTTTACTATTTTCATGCTTTTGCACATTGTTCATCATTTTGGGAAGCCCAATTTGACGAGTTATAATTTTGACCCAGTTGACCTAAATGTTGAAATTCCTTTTGCATTGCATTTTAGAGGTTAGAGACTTGTTATGTTTCAAGTTTCAACTAATGACGAATCCATTTGATCAATTTTCAAACTTGATTCCAAATGCAATTTATATCTTTTTTACTAGGGTTATAATTAGGGTTTGAGTTAGGGTTTGAGTTAGAGAAAGAGTTATAATTAGAGCTAGAGTTATGGTTAGAATTAGAGTTAGTGTTAGAGTTATAATTAGAGTTAGGGTAAAACTTAAGGCTAGAATCAAGGTCAAGGGTAGAGTTAGGGTTAATATTAGGGTTATAGTTAAAGTTTTGATTAGCATTAGGGTTAGGGCTATAATTAGAGTTAGAGTTAGAGTTGGAGCTAGTGTTAGAGTTAGAGTTAGCATTAAGTATAGGGTTAGATTTAAAGTTAGGGAGATGATTAGGGTTAGGGTTTGTATTAGAATTAGGGTTAAATTTAATATTATACATAGGGTTAGGGTTAGAGTTAGGGGTAGAATTCTAGAGTTAGAGTTAGCATTAGAGTTAGGGTTAGGGTTGGGGTTAGGGTTAGGGTTAGGATTAGGGTTATAATTAGAGTTAGAGTTAGAGTTAGAGTTAGGGTCAAAGTTAGGGTTAGGGTTAGGGTTAGGGTTTGAGATAGAGTTAGGGTTAGAGTTAGAGTTAAAGTTATAGTTAGAGTTAGGGTTAGGGTTAGAGTTAGAGTTAGAGTTAGAATTGAAGATGGAGTTAGGGTTAGGGTTAGGGTTAGAACTAGGGTTAGAGTTATGAATAGAATTAGGGTTATGGTCAGAATTATAGTTAGGGTTAGGGTTTAATTTAGAGTTATAATTACAGTTAGAGTTAGAGCTAAAAATAGGGTTAGAGCTAGAGTTAGAGTTAGGGTTAAATCAGAGCTAGTGTTAGGGTTAAAATTAGAGCTAGGGTTATAGTTAGAGTTAGAGTTAGAGTGAGAGTTAAGTTTAAAATTAGGGTTGAGGGTTAGAGCTAGGGTTAGGATTAGATTTAGAGTTAGAGTTAGGGTTAGGGTTAGGATTGGGATAATGGTTAGAGTTAGAGTCAAGGTTGGGGTTAGGGTTAGAAATAGAGTTGGAAATACAGTTAGAATTAGAGTTAGGGTTAGAATTAGGGATAGGTTTAGAGTTAGGGTTAGCATTAGGGCTATAGTTAAATTTTGGATTAGCATTAGGGTTAGGGTTATAATTAGAGTTAGAGTTAGAGTTAGAGATAGAGTTAGACTTAGACTTCAGTTTAAATTAGAGTTAGAGTTAGAGTTAGAGTTAGATTTAGGGTTAGAGTTAAGATTAGAATTAGTATTAGAGTTAGGGTTATATATAGGGTTGTGGTTATGTATAAAATTATAGTAAGAGTTAGAGTTAGAGTTAGTATTAGGGTTAGGGTTAGGGTTAGAGTTAGGGGTAGAAGTAGTGTTAGAGTTAGGGTTATAATTAGGGTTACAATTAGAGGTAGAGTTAGAGTAAGGGTTAGAGTTAGATTTTGTGTTAGGATTAGGGTTTGAATTAGAGTTAGAGTTGGAATCAGAGTTAGAGTTAGAGGTAGAGAAAGAGATGGAGATGGAGTTCTAGGATGAGAATTATGGTTAGGGTTAAATTTAAGGTTAGAGTTGGAATTTGGATTAGAATTAGTGTTAAGAATAGGGTTAGAATTTGAGTTACAGTTAGAGTTATGGTTCAAGTTCAAGTTAGAGTTAGGGTTAGGGTTACAGTAAGCATTAGAGTTAGAGTTAGAGTTAGAGTTAGGGTTAATCTAAGAAATAGGATCAGGGTTAGATTAGGATAAGTGTTAGGGTTATATATAGGATTAGGGTTAGGATTAGGGGTAGAATTAGAGTTAGAGTTAGGGGTAGAGTTAGAGTTAGGGTTAGAATTAGAGTTAGGATTTGGGTTAGGGTTAGGGTTACAAGTAGAGTTAGAGTTATGGTTAGAATTAGAGTTAGAGTTAGGGTTTGTATTATTATTGTGGTTAAGCTTTATTTTGGGTTTACTATTCATTTCACAATTGAGGTTAGTGCTATTATTACAATTTAAGTTAGTGTTATGGTAGCTATTAGGTTAATAATTTATGTGGGTTAGTCCTCCTAAAATAATAATAATTAGTGGTATTGTGACACATATTATTATATATTTTTGTAACGTACTCACTCCTCCCATCCATTCCCACTCTCTATAGAGTTTCCCTTTAATTACTCTCTCTCTCTCTCTCTCTCTCTCTCTCTCTCTCTCTCTCTCTTCTCTCTCTCTCTCTCTCTAATATCTAGATACACCCCATTATCTCTCTATCTCTCTCTCTTCTCTTTAGATATACCCCATAATCTCTCTCTCTGATGTAGGAGCATCCAGAGGTATAAGGGCAATCCTGTGTCACCCAAAAAAAAGTACTTAGACTTAGTTTTTGTTTCATGTGTCTTCATTTTTGGATACCCATTTGAGTCAAATAAAGGTTCCAACTCTCACAGTTCCACTATCAATGTTCTAGGTTAGAGTATTTGAACACCTTGGGATACGTGTAAATGCCAAAAAAATAGGAGTATGTAATTGAACCAAAATTTTGGTGAATTAGAGGATATAAATTGGCTAGATGAATGTAATTGTAATTTAGAACATTCTAGAAAAAGAACCAGGTCAAAAGGCCCCACGATTTGAAAGTTATTGCTATTTTTTAATTTTTTGAGACCTCCTAAGAATGCTTCAAAGTCAAGTTAGGGGCATTAAATGACCTCAAACAGGGCTAAAAAGGGGGCATGAGTGAAGCTTTTCCATTAGGTGATAGAGTGCTTTGAGAGCTTTCCAAAAATGTAAACGGTTCATCAATCGGAGCTACAGTTCAAAAGTTATGCCTCCCAAAAGTTCAATTACCATTTGTAGATTCTTCTAATTTTGTGCTGAATTCTAATGCAACTTCTGGAGCCTTCTATTTGGTTGGTGGATGCCAACTAGCACTTTCCAGAATGTATTCCTAATCCTTAACCCTTCAAGGTCTATTTAAGAACATTTCTGGCATTGTAAAAGGAAGTTCAGAGTGGAGTTTGAGAGGAGGTACTGGGAGAAGAAATTATCTCCAAATTTATACTATTGTAAGCCCTTAGGGCATGTTTTGAAGTCTATTTTCTCTGTACTAAATGTATTAGCATATTTACATAGTTAATAAAATTTTCCCCTTTCCTGTTGTGTCCATTCTGTTATTTGGCTTGACCCCATCACTCTCCCTCCCAATACTTGTCATACTCTCTCTCTCTCTCTCTCTCTCTCTCTCTCTCTCTCTCTCTCACACACACACACACACACACACACACACACACACACACATCCCTCCCTCCCTCTCTCTAATATCTAGATGCATCCAATTCTCTCTCTCTCTCTCTATCTCTCTCTCTCTCTCTCTCTCTCTCTCTCTCTCTCTCTCTCTCTCTCTCTCTCCCCCCTAGTCTTGAGATACACTCCATAATATTTCTCTCTATCTCTCACACACATATCTAGATACACCCAATTATCTCTATCTCCTTACTCTTTAGATACACCACGTAATCTCTCTCTAGATAGGCAAACCAATCTCTCTCTCCCTCTCTCTCTCTAGATACACCATCATATGTCTATGTCTACCCTTATTTCTAATCTCTCTCTACTAAAAACATCTATCTATAAAAAAACATAATATGAGCCCCCTCTTGTCTCTAGATATGTCCCTTGATCTCTTTATCTCTAATATCTAGATACATCCCATTATCTCTCTCTCCCTACTCTTTAGATACACCCCATAATCTCTTTCTCACTCCTGATACTCCCCCTACTCTCTCCCTCTCTCCCTCTCCCACCCCCCTCTCTCTCTCTCTCTCTTTGTGTGTGTATTCCCCCTATTAAATATTTAATATTATTTATATTTAGTAGTAGATATAGGGTTAAGGTTAGGTATATAATTGACTAAATGCTTACTACAATCACATATAGAGTTAGGATCCAAGGTTTATAATTGCATTAATATGACACTTAGTGTTATGGTTAGGGTTGATAAGTGGTTAAATGTTACACTAAAATAAGAAACTTGGGAAGTAGGAGATTAGGTGTGTGTTGAAGCATTACAAGTAGAACTATAGTTAAAATTAGGATATAGGTTTTAAAAATGACTCTAATAGTGGAATATTTTAAATTTTTTCTTATTCATGAAAGCAAAATTATAAGTCCCAACAAACCTATTTGGGTGGAAGAACAAACCTATGTTAGCTTTGGTGATATCCATAGGGATTCAGGCTGAAATGATTTTATTTGGAATAGTTTTGGTCGAAATGTTTTGGGCCATACAGACATGGCACTTTCTAGCATTGACATGGCAATGAGGTTTTCAGCTAAAACTCTTCTAGTTGGAAGCATTTCAGCCATAACCCTTTTGGTTTTATAAATAACTAAAAATTTATCTCGGCGGTCATTTTCACTATTCATTTCACTATAGTGGCTACCAGGTAGTTAGAGTGTTTCAGTTGTAATAGGTAGGTGAATTTTTAATTTTTAATTTTTTTAATTTTTCAATGTTTTTTAGTTAGTACATGATAATATTAATTAAATGAATTATTTGAAAGTTTTTATTAATTAAATTAATTATATTTTAAGTTCCTTTTTAGTAGTTGATAATAAAAAATTAGTTACATTTTACAAAACATTAACATTGTAAACATTAACATAGTAAAGATTAATAGCAAACCTATTGGTTACATTTACAAAATATTAACATAGTAGACATTAACAACAAACCTATTAGTTACATTTTACAAAACATTAACATAGTAAACATATATGTCCTAAATAATATTACATTTTACAAACCTATTAGTTACATTTTAGAAAACATTAACCTAGTAAACCTAGATGTACTAAATAACATGTGCATATTTCTAGTTACATTCAAATTTGCACATATTTATATACATACATGTGTTAAAATAAATTTAACTTTCAATTTTATATGTACTTATCTATGTATATCTTAACTCTGCATTTATAGATATCTAGATCTTTACATATATCATTATGGCATCTTGTACTGGTGGAGAACCTATGTCCTTAGGGGAGGCTAGTATTCATGGAGGGGGTCCTAGAGCTAAGTCAAGCACAACACATAGACAGACATCATCTACTAAGGAGAGACAATATTTATTTATAAACACTATTGCTAGATTATCTCATACTCTTGAGTATCTTGATTCTACATTGTTAGCTTCTACCACTCTCCCTAATAGGGAGAATGTTGTTTCTATTAGAGATGAGTTGTGCTAGATGATCGAGACAATCTCTAGGTACAACCTATTTGATGATATTAGTATTGAGACGTTTTACTCTTCCCTTTCTCACAGTGTCACTGGCACTATGAAGTATTCATAGATTGATGGTCAGGTCTCCATTGCTATGGTGAAGACCATGTTTCCTTTTTATACAAATAGGGCTAGGGTTAGAGGTTATTTAGAAATGAAGTGTATAGATCATCTTGTCACTCCATTTATATATCCTTGGTGGTTAGCCGCGCATCATAAGTGGCCACAAAAGGATGAGTTTCCCCTTTATTTTTGCAAACAATTGTTTGCAAAATTTTATTTACATCAGGATGTTGACTATATAGATTTTCCAAGCCATGTTGGATAGGGTTGAGGCTGAGTGTTAGAGAGATTTAGACTTGTAGACACCCTTGCATCCATTAATAAATGAGCAATGGTGGGTCCAAACATTTTTGTCATGCCGAGAGGTCCACAAATGATTGCTATAGGTTTGAATGTTCCTAATGATATAGTTAGGACTCAGATATATTCTAGCATTGCCATATTTTTCACACAATTACTTGAGATGTCTTTAGATAGATGTGGCACATATATGTTACAATCTCATGGTCCCATTTTGACAAGTGCATCCTCTAGCATAGGAGTTGATGATTTGTATGAGATGGTAGATATACCATCACCACTAGAGGTTTCAACTATATCAGATGTGGATGCATTTTGCCATATGGCATCTTATTTAGCATCTGATCTTCTTGGATCATATCAGGCATTGTCAATGATCACGGGGATTCCTCTTTGTGACATCGGTGGAAACATTTTAGAGATACATTTGATGCATGTGGTATTTTAGAGATATTTGATGTGGTATTTTGGAGACATTTTATATGGTATTTTGGATACATTTTAGATGGGTATGTATACCTTATTTCATAAATGTGTTATTTTACATAGATGTACATATTATGTTCATGTTGAATGTGTGTATGTTTTCAAATTTAATCAATAGATTCAATACATATTTAAGAACATAACTTAAGTACAAAATTCAATATTCAATATTCATACATAAATTCAATAAATTTAATACATAAATTCAATATATTCATGTATATTTTATTGTTTTTAATACCTTAGTCTAAGTATAATTAACTATATTTAATGACATGTCTTAAGGGTAACATAGACATTTACATGTAACATATAAAGAGTATGATCTAGAAAGAATGCATGTTATAACATTTAATTAATAAAATATAACATGTAACATAGAATATAACATAGACTTGTAAGAACATATAAAGAGTATGACCTAAAGAATGCATTTTAGAGAATTTAATTAATAAAAGTTAATACTTATAAGAACATAAATATTATATGTACATAAATACATAACATCAGTAACAATCATATGTTTGAAAATATAAACAATGTATATAAATACATACAAATACTAAAGGGGTTGTCTTAAGGAGAGGTCCTGAAAGGTGGTACTAAGGGGATGTCCTAATAGGTGGTCTTAAGGGGAGGTCCTAAGAGGTTTTCTTAAGGGGAGGTCCTAAGAGGTTCTCTTAAATGAGATATCCATGTCTAATTTCACATATCCAAGATAAATGATCCAATGGATACAAATTTATAAAACAAATATCCTGTCAAAATTAAATGTAAAAATATAAGAGCTATATAGACATAGTTGAACTAGAGCTCCACAATAAGTACATAGGTAAACTAGAGCTCCACAAACAATGTATTGTTAGGATCCTCTCTAGTTTTTATTATCTCTAGAAGTTTTACATGTTCTTCAATAAACAGTTTCCAATTTTGATTTGCATGACATCCTCTTCTTTGTATTGCTTCAAATTGTAACTTGGTTGCTATAACATGGTTAATATAATGTAAAACCTCTCTTCCAGGCTTGTATTCAATAAATTCAATACCTCTATCAATTACCCTTATTTTTTGATAATATGTTCCTTTAATAACAACTGATCCAATTGGATATGACTGTTGATCATCATCTATAGTTCCTTCTAGCAACTTTTGTTTTGCTTTTGTGGATCTTAAAAGATAATAGTCTATATCTTTCGCATTATCTAGTAAGGCTTGAACTGCAAAAATATCTCTTGCATGTATATAAAAAATATAGATAAATATAAATTAATTTTAAAATGAATATACATGTATATATATGTATATGTATGTATATATATATATATATATATATATATATATATATATATATATATATATATATATATATATATGCACACAAACCTGCCATAACTAAATCAAAAATGCACTCATAATCACCTGAATATACAAAATCATGAATGTTAATGTTAATCTCAGCATCTTCAAAAGGAGGCTTTCTAACTATCTCCTAAAAAGCCCAATGTGAAACATATCCATTCACAATATTTTCATATGCACTCACTGGATTGTCCTTAATGCAATCATCACAAAAACATATTTTTTCTCTTACTTTAATTACTAGAGGTTTATGGTTTCCTGTAGTTATCATTGATGTAAATTGCTAATACCATGAATCGTTTGACAATTGTAAGGATTATATTGATCTATATCTATTATAAATACAAAAATTAATAGTCATATTTCAAATATTTATATTTACTAAAAAACTCAACAATTTGAAAAATACCTTAAAAATAAATATAACTTAGTTTACCTTTCACTTCTCAAAAGTAACGCTTATTGTATTTAGTATCTTGAGTAGCAAAATGAACTTTGCACCATTCAACAATTTGATTTGCACTCTCTATCCTATTCCCTGTATGTACATACAATATGCATATATATAAAATTTAAAAGCGTATATGCTACTAGTATTAAACATGCACATCAAATGCATATATTTACCTACAAGTTCATATTTTTGAAGTGCATACTTTATACATGCTCCTGCTCGATCATGCTCCCCTTTTTCACATCCACTTTCAAAGAAATTCCATAAAAACCTAACACTAGTTCTAGCATGTTGCATTGCTAACCAATTAAATACTTTCGCAGATTTGAATTGTCCTATGAACATGAAACATGATAAGTATCTACAATTATGTGTGTACATGTATCAAATTGAAATAGGTATGTACAAATAAATATAAGTGAAAATAAAGTTAAATAAATGTGTAAGTTCATGTATACTAACCTACACATCCATCAAACCAAATCTAGTGCTCTAAAACATTTATTACATGATTTTTGAGATCTTCAAAGAACATTGCAAAATAATGAGCCACATAACTCCTATCATGAACTCTATCATCACTAATATATAAATGAACCTCTTAGATGATGATGCGTTCATTTTCATCCAATATTTCTATCTGATCCACCTCAAATTGTGCATGTCTATAGGTCACTTGCACAAATATTGCAACTTTTTTAGAATGATAATATTTCCCTTGAAGCTTTGTTTGAGGTGCCAATGTATAATTTTTAGAAAAATCTACAATTAAAAGTATACAACTAAGTGGAAAACAATTTTTTGAATCA
Organism: Cupressus sempervirens; assembly: GCA_028749045.1. Classification (NCBI taxonomy): domain Eukaryota; kingdom Viridiplantae; phylum Streptophyta; class Pinopsida; order Cupressales; family Cupressaceae; genus Cupressus; species Cupressus sempervirens. The sequence goes on from CM053792.1 coordinate 922,592,136, forward strand.
TGAAATTGTTTAATCTGCCATTGTGCACCATGATAATGTTGGATATGTAGATATATCAATGGACAAAACTTGGTCATGAACTCGTCCTAATGCAATGCACTCTCCTTCAATACATTTTTTCTAGATTCATGTCCTATCTTATTTTGGTATGTCTCATATTCATATCTCATCCATGAAACTAGCGTGGATTCAATAATATTATCAATTTGAATTTCAAAAAATTTGCATAAATCTGCACATCTTCACACTAATTTTTTATGCATTGCACTTTGAACTCATTTTAATCTTCTAATTTATCACATAATATGGACTTCACAAATTGTGTTGTACTACTAGGGATGACCAAATTAGGATCAAGTACTGCCATAAATTTTTTATATGATTGCAAGTGCAAAACAAATTTAACATAATTTTGACAACAACAAGTTTCATGCATCTTATTTATGCATACAAAGGAAGGACACAAACTCTCAAACATTCTCTGACATATTTTGAAATTTGAAAATTCTTGCTTGAATGTTTTAAATAATTCACTTTGAGTTATATCTATGAAATATTTTGGATGTTCAATTTTGGCCTCTGTCTCTTGATCTCTAATTTTTATAGTATCATGCCTATTGGAAGAAACATGAGAATGTGTGGTCCAAAATTCAATAACTTGTCTTTTCACATCTTTACAAATTTTGTCTTTTTGAGGAACTCTACAAATATTCACCTAATTATTCTCAATGTTATCATCTAGCAAATTTTTTCTCTTGACTTATCTCTGAATAGTTCTTCTAGATATATGTAGTACATTAGATATTTCACATATCTATTTTCTATGTGTCAATTTTCTACTAGATATAGTAGTCATCAATTCTCTATGTGCACCACTCAAATCATCTCCTCAAGTTGTGTTGTCAATTTTTTTATAAGAATTTTGTAAGTTTTCAACTATTTTTTTATTAATATTATGTGCATGGTTTTCCCTGTTATCAACACCCAACAACTCTAAAAGAGGTCTCATATCCTTTCTCCTAAATAACTTGACAAACAATTATGCCTATCCAAATATACTTTTATCTTTGAAATATTCATCCCAGTGTTCTGACAATGCTTTTTAATAGTGATATCATTTATCATATCTTTTGATGGAATTTGGTTAAAAATTAGTTCCTCATCCAAATCCATCAAAAATTTTATGTCTTCTAATTGGTTTCTATCAGTAGAACTAGCAATTTCTTCCTCTTCATTAATTTCATTTGCTTCATGAATCTTATCCTATTCAAGAATTTTAGTAGGATGGTTTTGGTTATGTTTTCTATGACCTTTCATTTTTTCATCTCTTTCCCTATCATATTTTCTTGATCTTTTCCTTTTACTACCCGTTGAATACTTTAATCTATAGAACAAAAAAAAAAATTTAGATTTTGGACACTAAATACTAGCTAATGCTAAAATTTAGAATACATAAAAATAAAAATAAGTAGACGGGAAAAAACACCTTAAAAATATTTGATCCTTTGTGATTATGAGGATTTCCATGAAATAGTTGTTGAAAATGGCTTTAAAAATCATTATCTTCTGAAAATGCTCTTCTACTTTTCATTGTTTTCTATATTTATTAAAATAGAGAAAACACAAAACTTATTTGTTACATGAAACAATTTGGGAACTAACACATTTAATAAATGAAACTGCCAAACTAACCACTTGCCATTTGTTGGATCAATACGAGTTTTTGCCAAAATGCTTTCAGCCAGAATAGTTATGGCCAAAACAATTTCAACTATAACAACCTATGTGGCATCGTAGGTGGTAGCCACACAAGCAAAAATAAGAACTTCTGCAAACTTCTCACTTTGAAGGGCAATTTGACCTACTAAATTGAAGTTTTTTTTAAAACTAAAAATATAATTTTGTAGTGTCGAAGTCAAGATTATGATCACATAATTTTTTTATTATTTTTATTAGGATAATATGTTATAATTTGAAAATATTACAAGTAGGTATTTTAAGATTCATGAAGATGTCTATTCAAAAATAGGAAAAAAATAATAAATCATGTTCAAATTTTTATTTTTTTTAATGCTACAATAGAGGAGAGAGTCTTCTTCAAGAATATGTAATTTGTTTTAAAAAAAATGAAGATTTGATACAAAAAGTTTGACAGAAGAAAAAAAATTGTCAATTTTTGATAATTTTGACTTTGACTAGTTATAACTTGAAAAATATTGGCCAAATTTCAATTTTTCTTTTTGGTGCACTAGGTATACATGTCAACTCTAACATATTCAAAAATCAAACCAAAATATGAATATTTATATATATTTGTTTGATGGGAAAAAGACTCTATATTTTCAGCATTTTTAAAAAATTAAAAAATAGACTATAAAAATTCAAAAATAAATAAAAATTTCAAAAAAAATTATAGACATAAACTTCATCTAATTTTACGCATTTCATTAGTTTACATCATTTTGAAATTCTAAGCACAAATGCCACTTTTATGTTGTTAAAGTTGAAGACTTTAAATTCTAATACTACTTTTCTTTTATAAAAGGTGACATAGGTTTGTGCTTTTACCCATTTAGATGATGTAAAAAGTGTGAAAAAAAAGATAAGAATCAATTTTATGGAAAGTATTTCTCCATGATAATGTAAGAACACTATATATTGTTGAATTTTTAATGATGCTAATGCAAGTTTTAATGCAACAATTAAGAATTGTAATCAATAAGAATGCCTATCATGAAGGACATCTATGTAGACTTATGATTTCATTTCTTAATTAACATATTTAGTAGCCACATCCATTGAAGATATCTTTTGTAAATTTTTTTTTTTTTTTTCTTGTTCTCTTCTTGATGAAAGTTACATAAAACAATGGCAAAACACAACTCCTAATATAAGTAATTTGAAGAAGTAAAAGCCTAAAACTAGAGACAACAATGAACAATATAAATAACATTTACCTATAATGGTGTAAATTCATGCCACATTCTTCAATGATTAGGATTGTATTGTAGCCTTTATTGGAACAATTATTGTTAAAGACTTCTTTCGTCATCCAATTTTGCATATGTGTCACATATGAATTTTTTTGTATCTTTCATCTGCATTACTTCCATTTCCTCAACATAGTCAATTGACAATATTGCATTCTCCACAACTTTAGTTATATTTCTGTGTGACTCTTTAATTATTTGTCAAAAATTATCAAACTTTGTATCCAAGAAATTATTTGATGCCACTAAAGTAGTTAGGCTAGTACCAATAATGTTTGATTCTCTATTCAAGGCATCCATAACTCAAATATTAACCTGCAAATTTAGAAACAAGCATCAACATATAGAAATAATTAGAATAAAAAAGTATTAGAAATTAACATAAATTCTTTCAAATGAGTGATGTTCGAAACAAGATAAATAAAACTCAAATCTATTTTCAATGAAACATTTAGATTGTAATGTTTGAAATATGGTGGCATTGCCTTTCAGTTTTCAAACATTACAGACATAAACATTATATACATATTATTCAAGTAAAAAATACTTAAATAAAATACATATAATCTAGTTTAATAATGACAAAATAAAAGCTAAATATTTGATTTATCTATTTTATATAAATTATTAACTTTAATAAAATATAAATTTCATTGATATGGTGACATTGCCATCCACATTAATGATATCTTTTAATTATGAAACATGAAAATATAAATTTTTCAAAACATGCAAATGTAAATCTACTATAAAACATACAAATCTAAAACATGCAAACCAAAACCACTTTGAAATATGTAAATCTAAAACTAATATCAAACATGAATATCTAAAACTGATTTGAAACATGTACATAAAAAATATGCAAATGAAAAATACGTTAGTCTTAGAATGGTTTTTGACACTTGAGTGCCAACACACTTAAGTACTTTCTATATTGGAGCCGAGTACACCATGTATGCCAAGCCACAACATGAGCCGAGTCAGGAAAGACTTCAGGTTCCAAGTGATCTTCATGTGTTGAGTAGTCTTTAGGTGCCGAGTGAAGTTCAAGTGCCAAATGACTTTAGGTGCCAAGCAGAATCAAGTGCTAAGTGATATTCAAGTGCTAAGTCATAGATTATGTCGAGCAATACAGAAAAGAAACAAGTGCTGAGTAAGCTAGTTTTGTTATTAGTGCCAAGCATCTGGAATCAACAAGTGCCGAGTAACACAGAATGTACATATGATTTTGTAACTTCATTGATTCATATGTAAATAGTTTTCATGGTCGACATGTGACGAATCTTGAAGGATTAAATGATAAGATCAAATCTTTTAGATATCCTATGCAATCTACATGCAGCCAATAAGAAAAATGGAGAAGGCATGCAACCAATAAGAAAAGTGCAAGGAATGAACGGGAAGCAAAGCTTCAATATGGATCATAGATCCATACCTAATCCTAAATCCTCGAATGTCTTTATAAGGAAGACAAAATTTCATTGTAAAAAAGGAGCAAGTGGATATAAAAGGAAAACTATTTCAGAGAAAAGACTATCAGATCACAGAGGAACCATATCAGAGATAGCAGATCAAGTGCCTGTATTCAGCAATTGAAGGATTGTAATCTATCAAGTTTATTATACCTAATATTCTCTAGCAATTGTATTAGAATGAAAATCCTATGGTGATAGGTTAGCTTAACAGCTATTTCGTAGATCCTTTAACTAGGTGATTAAATCCTTTAATAGGGTGACACTTCATGTAAAGTGTTTGTAAATCTTTTAACCAGGTCACAATTGATATAGTGTAAAGCCTTTAACAGGGCAGGCCTTTAACAAGGCAGACCATCAAAAGTGGTTAAAACCTTATTGCTGCAGCAAATTTTGTGGGTATCATCCCCACCCCAATTTTACCTTTTTATTCCTGGAGGGTTTGTGAGTTACCAAAATCTCAAGCGTAATGTGGTGATGGTCATGTGTATCTCATAATTGTTTGATATGTTTATATGCATGCAATCTACTTTCAGTTAGAAGATTTTAATGGTAAAAATACAATACTTCTGATTCACCCCCCCTCTCAAAAGCATTCTTCCCATTTGAAAATTCCAACAATTGGTTCTCACAAAAAGAAGTCTAGCAACTTGAAGAAAAAGATCTAAAGAAGGAAGTCTTCAAACTTGGGAAGATTATTGACAATCAGGTGATTGATGTGCAACTGGCTCTACACAAAGTAGAGGAAGCAACGGAAGAATTGAGAAAATCCTTGAAGAGAAGGAAGGATATAGCCATAGTTGAAAATGATATAAACTACAAGGAGATTGATACCACAAAATTGTGTGCCAATGGATACACTAAAGAGTTTGATGCAGCAATAGTATAATTGATGGAGATAAACAAAGTTCAAGAAGAGGAGATAAGATCTTTCAAGATGGAACATGAATCACAAGCCATAATGATATGTGAAATCACTGAACAAAAGAAAAGAGCAGTTGAGGATAGAGTCATGATGGAAAATGACAAAAGAAATCTTGCAAACAGACTTGAAAAAAAATGTACTGAATTAACAAGGATCTCAAACATGCAGATGGATACACTTGCCAAAATGATGAACCTTCATCATGAACTCAATATGAAAGATATTGAGATCTCTACTTTGAAGATACAAAATGAACAAGTGTAGAATGAATTGAATAGAGAAAAAGAGGTAGCAGAGAATCTCAACAAGTCAAGTGAAGTCATCAAGTATTTTGAATAGTTGCTGAAATCCTCAAAATCTGCCCATGATACATTAGGACTTGGATACAACAGCACTGAAGTTGAAGAATCATCAAAGAGTGTCAAGAAAAAAGATGACATAGGTAAGAATTCAAAACCCACTTGTCATTACTGTAATAAGAAGTGGCATACTGCTAATATTTGCAAGAGTAGGAGATTCAATCAGCCAAATACACTCAAGAGCAAGAGTTACTATCACAAATGCAACATACAAGGACATATGACACAAGATTGTAGATCCAGAGTTACAAGGACACAAAAATTTGATGGACACTATGATAATTGCAAGAAGTATGGACATAGAGCATTTGAATGCAGATCAAAGCCTATATGGACATCAAATCAACCAACAAAATCAAAAGAAAATGAAAGTCACTATCATTGGCATTACAACACCAAGTATAGTTGTCGTTATTGTCAGGAATATGGACATCTACCATAGAACTATAGAAGAACACATTTTAAAGGAAACTATAAAAGATGGTTGAGTCAAACCACATGTTTTAGTTGTCTAAAAATTGGTCATACCAGCAGAAACTATCCTACAAGGTCAAAGGCACCCAAGACTAAAGAAAATAAGGGCAAAGAAAAGATTGATGTTGAAAAGATAAGGGGGCAAATGAATAATACTTGGAAAAAGAAAGATGAATGCAACACATCAAGTGAAGGGATCACTTCACACAATGGGTCAAGTGATCACACTTCATCAAACTAAGCATGATAAGTATATGGGACTGATATACAAAGCTATATCACACATTAGTCCCAAGACAAAGAAGTAATGCAAAGTATAAATCTACATGAGACAAGATGTCAAGACAAAATCTAAATGATGTTGCTGAGCTATCTTTGGATGCCGAGTCAAACTCCAACACATGCCGAGTTCCTAACAGTGATCAAGTTGATAACTGATGCCGAGTTGGTTAACTACAATGGAAGCCAAGTTAAGTGGAAATGTAGTGCAAGCCGAGTAAGGTTAAAATCCTTCAGAAGCTGAGTTGGCAGTTGAGCATTTAATGCGATGAAAATAGGGTATATTATCGTGATTCTAATCAGTTTTTTTCATCGTGATCAAGAAGCAAAGAAGAGAAAGAGAGCAAAGCAACTTCATAGTAGAGAAACCAGCATTTCAAGTAGATTGCAACATCTCTCAATGCATTTTCATTGATCTTGAGGTGTTTTACATTTGTACCAACCTATGCAGTTTCATATTTTGTAAAAGGGAAACCCTAGTTTGCATAAATGGCGTCAAGTTCCAAGAAAACCAAGGACAAAGAGTCATTTAAAGTTCAGTTAGTGTCCAATGAGGTCAAGCAACCTGATTTTCATCCCATACCTGAAGTTGCATACAAAAATGACCCAGTTGGAGCTCTCTCCCAAATACCCTCAAAAGTTGTAATGGTTCAAGACATGAGAAGATGCTATAATTGTAAGATAGGAGCCCTAGGAAATATGGAAATAAGGCAAGCCTATGAGAAATTGTGCATAGATGGAGTCTTAAAAGATGAATTCAAAATTGTTGAAAGAAAGGTTTTGACCCAAGTTTTGAGTTTTCCCATCGTATTCAAGACAGAATGGGTTAAATTTGTGTTAAGCAGAATTCATGGTTGAAGTTTGTGGTTGGAAGATATTCCCATCAAATTAACCAAAGAAATCATACATAGGGTAATTGGGTACCCTACCCTAGATCGATTCAAAACCTTGAGAAGTGAATCGAAGGAGGTTATTGAAAAGAACACTGGTGCTAAGTGGAATAAGAGAGGAATGACAATTCACACCATTTAGGATCCTCTAGTTGAGTTTGTTGTTAGAATAATTGCCCATAAGTTCTATCAATCCAGTAGACTCAATAGTGTGCCATGTATTGTAGTAGATGTAGGTTACAAATTGGTGAAAAAGGATCATACTTATGATCTTGCAGAACTGCAACTACAAAAAATTACTGAAAACCTAGCTACCATAAGAAGGAGAAAGGGTGCTCAATGCAAATTTGGAGCAATTCTAATTTATATATTCTTTTATGTTTAAAATAAGTATCCCTCTTTCGGCAAAGTTACATGGAGGAATGATAGAACTATCATTGCCCAAATCAATGAATATATAGAACAGATGGGAGAAAATTTTGACAGCCTGATGACAAGTTATTTTGAAGATTTCAATAAATCCATGAAGCAAAGGGTGAGAATACTAGTTTCTTTAGTAGAAAAAAATGTTAATGATATATGCTTCTTGGTAGATATTGACATCACCTACATTCAAGATGCAATTCTAGGACTGAGATGGCTAAGGCCATTTCGATATGAAATCAATGTTGATGAGGCATCTGCAGTAATAACTACATTATTGGCAGAAGAAATAGATAAGAGTGATCCACATTTTAGCACTTATGATGTAGTAAGATCAAAAATAAACATGGAATTAAAGACTGCTTCCACATTAAAGAAGAAAGACAAATTGTTAAAGAAGATTAAAAAAAAATTTGGTGAAGAAATTGAGGCTAAGGTAGAAGAAGAAGAAGATGACAATGATGATGAAGATGAACAAGAACAAGGCCCAATGGAATTAACTCAAGGCTTGGGTGAAGACAAGGAGGAAGGTGCAGGGGAAGAAGAAGCCAAGGAAGCACCAACTGAAGCTGAGTCAAAGAAAAGAAAGGCAACAGAATAGCCTCCAGCTCAGCAAAAACAAAAGAAATTTGACATGCCATCACCTCAAAAGCCTACAACATGAGCTGCAACAAGAGCCTCCACTCAAAAGGTTAAAGAGGAAGCTACAAAGAAGAAACCAATCAAGGAAACATAGGAAGAGCCGAGGAAAAGAAGAAGATATGTGGCTCAACCTAATACTGATAAATAAGATCAATCTGAAAAGGTAAGCCATTCTTTAGTTGATACTTTATGTAAAAAGATTGGAAATGGTAATTTAAGCAACTTAAATAAAGTTGATTTCAATAAGTTTACTAAAGAAGAACATAATAGGATAGAGGAACCAATTTATGGAATGATGGCATAGTTCAAGTACACTCTACTTGAACTAGATGGTCAATTGCCAAATGAACTATCTAAAATTGTAGAAGATAGATGACATTTTTATTTAAAAATGGAGAAGGAGATGAGGGAATCAACCCTAGCAAGTGTATTGCCAGATTTGACTAAGGAATAAATAAAAGAAGCAGTCAAAAGGCATAATATTAGGCTTACACCTAAGTATAGGGCATTCTTCATACTCCAAAATAAGATGGAAGAAATTGTTCAAAGAGCAATGAAATCATGGGAAAACTTGTACAAAAAGATTGAAGATTTTCTTGAAGAAGAATACAAGGAAGAAGCTACTGCTCCACCAGAAGAGAGAAGAGAAGATAGTAGTAGAGAAGGTTGAAGAAGAAAAGAAGGAAGAAAAGGAAAAGAAAGAAAAAGAAGAAAAGAAGGTAGAAGAAGAGAAGAAGGAAGAAGAAAAGAAAGATGGAGAGGAGGAAGAGACACAAAAACAAGATGTAACAGAAATAGCTGAGCAAGAGCATCAACCAGACCAAAGTGCGCAAGACACACAATTGCCACCCTCTAGCCCTCCTCATGTACCCATCACACCTGCACAAACTGTAACTATTATTGATGTTCCTGACACCTCTGGTCAGAACATAAATCCATTAACTGCAAAAGATCTCAAAAGAGTCCTTGACCAATCTACACAACAAGCAATATTATGTGCAGATCCAGTATTGGTCAGTATGGATGAATTGCAAAAACTAGTAGAAAGCACAGCTAGAGATAAGTTGAATCCACAAGAACCACCTTCCATCATCTCTACAGCTACTAGTGGTCAACTTCAAATGCCAACAGTTATTTCAACAAGCATAGTTGACACCACAATATAGAAGCTGAGTGCAGCTATAGAAAAAGGAATAGAACAAATAGGATAGACTATTACATCTGATCCTATAGCACAAACACAAGGTACACTTCCTAAGATTACCATAATTGATCAAGGTAGTAGATTGCAGGAGGAGAAAATATTGGAAACCCCTAAAGAGCAGGAGGCAATACAAACATTGATAAATTTTCCTACCTCAGGAACTCCTTCACAAAAGCCATTGCAAATATCTATACTAGGATCTAGTACTACAAAAGTTGCAAGGGCACTTCACTATGGAGATTGGGAATTAGATGAGGAGATAGTCATACCAGGCTATGACTCAAAAACAATAACCATTGATCAAATCAATGAGGTGTAGGAAGCGCTGAATAGGAGAAAGAGACAAGAAATACTTAAGAAGGAGTATAAACAAAAGCAAACACTACATGAGATTAAGGACATCTTTATGGATGCCTTCAATTTGCAATCACCAAATGAGTCAAAGCATATCATGGAGCAATTTTTAGATATTGTTGACTAGGTGACAAATGAAGACCAAGAAACAAATGCAAAACTTATGGAATGGTCTGAAAGAAAATTTCAAGGGAAAGTGAATGAGAAAATATCTAGTGAAATGGCACTTTCATAGGTTGAATTGGCAAAGTTAATAGACAAAGTGAAAAAGGTACTTGAGAATATATTCTCATTGTACAAAAAGTTGTGTGACTTTTCATACTTTACACAAGAGATAAGCCAAAAGATACTGAGCTTGGAGAGGAACTTAAACATTTCAAGCATGCAACTACCAAATGATCTAACTCAAAGTGAGAAGCATTTTTCTCAATCGCTTCACACTCAAAAAGAAATAGTTGTATTACCAGTAGATGAGGCCAATATTAAGGCAAAACTGATACATCTACAGTCCTCCATTACCCCACATTTGAAAATACTCCATAAGGAACAAGTCTATGCAGAAACTGTTCTCAAGAAAGATCCTAATCTTTCTATACAAGATAGACTTATTCATCTTGCTGTAGAGACTGTCATCCAACACAAGTCACTAGAAATTGCTTTGAACAATTGGGATGCAGCTTTCAGGATGATTATGGAGGTAAACAACACATTTTTGGTGAAATATGGTCTTAATCCTTAAAACTCTTTGGCATAAGTGTCAAAAAGGGGGAGGTAATAATAAAAGGGGGAGATATTAACTAAAGAGGAGATACTATAAGATGCATGAGGCACAACCAACTTAGGGGGAGTTACAATAATTTTGAGGTATATATTGTAAGTTACAAATTTTCATCAAGTTTTCTTTAAAACTTTGTGTATACCAAACAGATTAGTTAATGTACTCATAAGGTCAGTTAAGTATTTTTGTCACTCATGTCAAAGGGGGAGATTGTTAGTCTTAGAATGGTTTTTGACACTTGAGTGCCAAAACAATTAACTACTTTCTATATTGGAGCCGAGTACACCATGTATGCTGAGCCACAACATGAGCCGAGTCAAGAAAGACTTTAGGTGCCGAGTAGTCTTTAGGTGCCAAGTGAAGATCAGGTGCTGAGTGAAGTTCAAGTGCTGAATGACTTTAGGTGCCGAGCAAAATCAAGTGCCAAGTGATATTCAAATGCCGAGTCATAGATGATGCCGAGCAATACAGAAAAGAAACAAGTGCCAAGTAAGCCAATTTTGTTATTAGTGTCGAGCATCTGGAATCAGCAAGTGTCGAGTAACATAGAATGTACATATGAGTTTGCAACTTCATTGATTCATATGTAAACAATTTTCATGGTTGACATGTGATGAATCTTGAAGGATTAAATGATAAGATTGAATCTTTTATATATCCTATGCAATCTACATGCAGCTAATAAGAAAAATGGAGAAGGCATGTAGCCAATAAGAAAAGTGCAAGGAATGATTGGGAAGCAAAGATTCAATATGGATCATAGATCCATACCTAACCCTAAATCCTCGAATGTCTTTAAAAGGAAGACAAAATTTTATTGTAAAAAGGGAGCGAGTGGATTTACAAGGGTGTTAAAAGGAAAACTATTTCAGAGTAAAGACTATTAGATCATAGAGGATCAAGATCAGAGATAGCAGATCAAGTGCATGTATTCAGCAATCAAAGGATTGTAATCTATCAGGTTTATTATACCTAATATTCTCTAGCAATTGTATTAGAATGAAAATCCTATGGTGATAGGTTAGCTTAACAGCTATTTCGTAGATCCTTTAACTAGGTGATTAAATCCTTTAATAGGGTGACACTTCATGTAAAGTGTTTTTAAATCCTTTAACCAGGTCACTATTGATATAGTGTAAAGCCTTTAACAGGGAAGGCCTTTAACAGGGCAGACCATCAAAAGTGGTTAAAACCTTATTGCTGCAGCAAATTTTGTGGGTATCATCCCCACCCCAATTTTACCCTCTTATTCCTGGAGGGTTTGTGGGTTACCAAAATCTCAAGTGTTATGTGGTGATGCTCATGTATATCTCATAATTGTTTGATATGTTTGTATGCATGCAATCTACTTTCAATTAAAAGATTTTAATGGTAAAAATACAATACTTCTAATTCATCCCTCCCCTCTCAGAAGCATTCTTCCCATTTGAATATTCCAACAAAATATTATAAAATATATAAATCAAATAGATTTTTGAATGCAATTCTAAATCTAAATCAAACATTCAAGGCTAAATTATTATATGCAAATCTAAACAATTTTGAATGCAATTCTAAATCTAAATGAAACTAATTGATATTGAAATCTAAATCAAAGTAGAATACTGCAACTAATTTTTTTTTAAAAATCTACATCTAAATCTAAATACATAACTAAGTTTAAAACTAAATTAAAAATTGAAAAAATAGAAGTAGAAATCTCACCTACAAAAAAATTTCTTCCAAAACTTCAATCAAATCCTCTTCAAAAACTTCAATCTACTCCAATAATCTCCACCTTTTCCTCCCTTCAAACACAAAATGAAAGTGAAGTGATGAGCCTTTTTTATAACTTGTAAGAGACTCCCCATATCCTCCAATGGATGTCTCTTCAAATTCCATGAATTTCTTTAAAATTCCACTACTCTCCAAAAAAAAAAGCATGAATGTGCATGCAAAAATTCTTTTTTATAAAAAATTTAATATTTAAATTTTAAATGAAATTATTTAAGCCCTATTTTTTAGGGCCTAATATTTTTTCCTCCATTTCGCTTCCTCTAATTTTGGCCAACTATTATTTCGGGAATGCTTTGTAGCTGCTCTATTTTCCTTCTTAAATTGATTTCTAAATATAAGAATCGTTTGTAACTCCCATCAAATTTAATTTTTTATTTCTATTTGTTAATAATTATGATTGCCAAATGGCATTACACATTTAATTTGGTTTTTAAGATTTTTGTGAATGTGAAATAGCATTTTCTATTTTAAATTGATTTTTAAAACTATATTTCATTTGTAACTCCCATCAAATTTATGTTCTATTTCTATTTGTTAATAATTATGATTGCTAAATGGCATTCCATATTTTAATTTGGTTTTCTTTGTGTGAATGCCAGATAAAATTTGTTATTTAAAATTATTTTTTATAGTGAATTTTATTTGTAACTCTCTTCAAATATTTTTTCCTTACATGGGTTATTCCTTGGAATATTCTCATGTTGAGAATTGTTGCTCCCATTGTATATGCATTTCAGCATAAATATTCAAATTAATCTCAACATATTATTTAATAATATAGCTTTTTATGGTTATTATATTTTAACTTATCATTTATATTAGATACTGGTTAACTATATATGGATTATTTATCTTGACTCGGTATATATAATATATTTAATCAATTATTCATATTTATTATAATAGGTAAATTTTTATTTATATCATTCTTTACATTACTTGAATATATTCTATTATATTGGTCAATTTTATAATTGAGGATCATTGAAGTTGACTTACATTGTTGGTTATTTTTTACCCTAGTTAATCTTGTGGTTATCCTAATATATTTTATAGTTTATCATTATTTCATCTTCCAACGATTAAATTTAATTTGAGGAATGCAATTTTAAACTATCTAAGTGTTATATCCTATAATAAGTATAAATATGTAATAATAACAATATCTTGACTATTTATCTCACAATGATATAGATTGGAGTCTTTGGTATCACATTGATGCAAGAGCATCTAGAGGTATAAGGGCAATCTTGTGTCACCCAAAAACAAATGTACTTAGAATTAGTTTTTATTTCATGTGTTTTCATTTCTAAATACCCACTTGGGTCAAATAAAGGTTCCAACTCTCACAGTTCCACTATTAGACTTATGGGTTAGAGTTTTTAAACACCTTGGGATACGTGTAAATACCAAAAAAAATAAGAGTATGTAATTGAGCCATCATTTTGGTGAAATAGAAGGTATAAATTGGTTGAATGATTGTCATTGTAATTTAGAACATTCCAAAAAAAGAATCAGGTCAAAAGGCCCCACAATTTGAAAGTTATCGCAATTTTTCAGTTTCTGGAGACATCTTAAGAATGCTTCAAAGTCAAGTTAGGGGCATTAAATGACCTCAAATAGGGCTAAAAAATGGAGAACAAGCAAAGCTTGTCCATATGGCTATAGAGCACTTTGAGAGCTTTTCGAAAATGTAAACGGTTCGCTAATTAGAGCTACGGTTCAAAAGTTATGCCTCTCAAAAGTTTGGTTACTATTTTTGGATTCTTCTAATTTTTTTGCTGACTTCTAATGTGACTTCTCGAGCATTCTATTTGGTCAGTGGATGCCAACTAGCACTTTCTAGAATGTATTCCTAATCCTTAACCCTTTGGGGTCTATTTAAGAACATTTTTGGCATTGTAAAAGGCAGTTCGGAGTGGAGTTTGAGAGAAGGTACTGGGAGAAGAATTTATCTCTAGATTTATGCTATTGTAAGCCCATAGGGCATGTTTTGGAGTCTTCTTCTTTGCACTAAGTGTACTAGCATATTTTCATAGTTAATAAAATTTTCCTTTCCTATTATGTCCATTATGTGCTTGGGTTGTGTCCCCATCACACACACACACACACACAAACACACACATCTACATAGTGTGTGTGTGTGTGGATGTGGTGTATAATATATATATGTATGTATGTATGTATGTATGTATGTACGTACACACACACACACACACACACACATATTGTGTGTGTGTGTGTCACTAGTAGATTTGAGATCATTTTTCAACCAAAATTTTTGACCATTTATTAAATTGGTCAGTATGGAAAGGGAAACTATGGCTACTTTTTAATTTATGCCTGTGTTGGTCAAAATTTTGACCAACACAAGCTTAATATGTAAAAAGGGAAAATGCCACCCATTTCATTGTATTCTCTATTCAGCTTCAATGTGCATGCATGAGTTGAAGAACTAGGGAGCTATTTGACTAGAGAGAGAGATCCATAGTGAAAACGTAGATTTACAGGTTAGTTTTATGATAGAGATCCACATCAAGTGAAATCATTCTATTATGAGTCATGACCGATTTGCTGTGAATTGGTTGCATTGTGCACGATCCAGTGGCTTCTTGCATCGAGAGGCAGGCATCAATTGCAGAGGCCCTAATAAAACTTGTGGCCTATTCATTTGACTTTTTCATTTCACATTGCCATGATGAATGAATGTTTTCACAAAGTTCTATGTGGGTCTTATTGAAGAGACCTTTCTATTGGCCTGTCATAGATTTTCAATATAACAGGTAAGCTTTTGGAAATATTAAACCTCGAGTGTTGTCATCTTGTTTACTTAGAGATTTTATGCCTTCATTCTCTGTGTTTTTAAAGTGCTCGATACATGTTACATTACTCAATGCTAATGAGATGCATCATTATGCAAAATGGCAATTGGTTTGCATTATTATTTAATGATATTTCTTCAAAATAATGTGTTTTTGAACTATAAATTTCTTGCTCTGATTCTTGTGTTCTAATCATATATTGATCTTCTCCTTTCATTTCCATTTTTCTCCATCTATAACTAGACTACAGTTGCATTTTAAGACAATGACCAAAGGAAGACATTGAGTTCAGAACATCCTGAAATTAAAACACTTCAACTATTCCATCAGGTTTTATGAAATTGGGTGTACCAAAAACTATTATGATGGAAATAAATAAATCGCAGTGATTTTTCTAGAAAGAAACTTAGAGTCATTTACTGTGAATCTATTGAGAAATACATGCACTCAATGAATACTAAGTGAGTCCTTTGCCCTATCTCTTTTGGGCTGTTGTGAAAGCATGTTATCATCTTTGATTCTCTTATTTGTTTTATGCCTTTTTTCATGTCAAGCCATTATGACAGTTGGCTTACTATACTTTATCAGTAACCTATTTGCCTCACATGGGTTTCATACTTTATATGACGCGAGACCAATTCTCTTCTATTGATCTTTTTTTCACATCTAAGCCGTGATCTTCATTTCTTTGAACCTGTCTTAAACCCTTCAATTTCTTCCATAAAGTATTTTTTGATACATTTAATTACATGCTTTTTGATAAATAGAGAGGCTTGAACAAAATCTTCTTTCAATAGAGGTTGGTGTGGAGTATGTACACTCTCCATAATGGTTTCAAAGTGATAAAATTGGAGGTTTATAGTATATTTTGGCTTCAATAACTCTCTATTCCATACTAGTTCTAAAGAGGCTTAACCTCTCCCCTTGCCATTTCTATAAGGCCTTTAAGAAATTGACCCGATCCTTGTCCATCACAGATACTATGGTGGAAACTCACTCTGACAACAAAACCACCACATGCAAAATGAGTTGCCTATATGAAGTAAATAAAAAAAATAACAACAAAAAATTGCACAAATCTTGTTAAAAAATTATATATTAAATCATTAGTATAAATCGAAATAAATAAGTTACAAATCCATGAAATGCAATGAAAATGATAACTAAAAAAATACTAGAAACTAGGAGATCCAAACAATTGCTTGAATATAGAAATTGGAAAAGAAAATTCAAGATAATAAAACCCAATGTAAGAGAGTAATACAACTCAATATAGGATAGTAAGAGTCAAGGATTTAGGAGTATCCATTCCACCAAATTTGTTAGTGGCATCGATCTTAGAGTCTTGCACTTAGCAATACTAGAATATTCTTGGTGGGTTTGTTAAGAACCATTCAACTTCACCAATCGTTAATATATGTTTTGATATATGAAAATTGTAAGTAATAGAATTGACTTATCATAACATTGTTATCATTTTGTTCAAACTCCCATCATAACATTTTTCATCCACAAATGTTTCAATATACTAAAACTATGAATAATAAGATTGCCTTACCTTGGTGTTGTTATCATTTTGTTCAAACTCCTCTTCCATCTATGACCTTTCCAACTCATCTTTGAAAGCAAAAGCATAACCCTTCTCCCCACCCCGTTTCTCCTTAGGGAAGAATTAAGCTTGGAATAAAAAAGTCAACTTTGACTATATAACACTTTGGCCTAGGAATTAAGCTTAGTGTGTGATGTTTAAGTTGTTCCTTCTCCCCGACCCCAACCCCAAAGATAAAACACTTTCTAAAGGAGATAAAATTAATCCTTCACTTTTCTATAAATAAAAAAGCAAAGTGAAGAATTACCTAAACAACCAAAAGATGAAAGTTCTCGATAGGAGTAGTAATAGGTGGATGTGAATAAAGCAACTATTAAAATGATGGGTTGTCATCATCTGAATCTCCTAAGGCTAAAAGAGTGTTATCTGCCATTGCTTCCACAAACAAAGCACCCTCACCTATGAAATCCACTTCAAAATCCCCATTTTTTTTTCCTCTTAGCCTCCCAGCCAAGGGAATATAATACACCAACACTTTGGAGAGAGCATCTCTAATTGTTTTTGCAGGATCAGTAGACATATTGTCATGAGCATTGTAAACTAATAAGGAAGTAAAGATATGTCTTCTTAACATGGCTAAGTTATCAATAGAGGAGAGGGGGAGAATAGTTTTGGGTGTAGGCAGAGAAGGGGCCACCATGACTAGTTTAGAGCTCTTCGCCTTCCACTCTCTTGCCCCAACTTTCTCCATTCTTATTCTTCTGATACTCAAATTGTGAGATATAAATTGATACTCAAATTGTGAGATTAAAACAACATGTATAAATCCCTTATATATACTACTCCAACCAATAAGTAGCCAAATTATTCCCTTTATTACTATTGCTACCTAAAATAAATTATGTTGTATGTTAAATAAATTATGTTGTATATTTTTAGAGGGTTTTCTAATTATATTGCGACTATAAACATCACACTATCGACCCACTCTAGATTTTGCATTTTTAATCCCTTCACTAAAATGGCATCTCTTTATATCGTTAAATAAATAACTCATGATCCTCAACAACCAATTCTTGCATTTTTGTGGGCAAAGAAATCTATTTTGAAAAAGAGATGTTTCGTAAAACCTGGTGCAAATGGGTTGGTAGACCCTTGGAAATATAGCAAAATACAAATTTTGACATTCATAATTGATTGTCACACTTAAACTCCAGAGGGCTCGATATACTGCATAAAAATTTGGCTATATTGGCTGCTTAAAAAATTGAAAGTCAATAGTGTGAACTCTTAAAAATCAGGAGGGAAAGAAAAGCCCAAAAGATATGATATATTTTTTTGTTCACACTCCATCCAACAATTGAATTGCTAGCTAGTTAAGATAAGATGGGTAATAAAGTCATGAACTATTTATTATTCAGAAAAGCTCCACAATGATAGAAGGGGGATAAATCAAACAATATATTTATATTACATGGTAGTCAAAAAGTAAAGAGTATAGTCATCACTACATTGTGATAGAAAGGTGAAAGAAATTCAATGGTTTTATGAATATATCCAATGGTTGTATTGTTTAGAACTGCTTGGGAAAAATCTATAATATTGTAGTGGACTTAAATGAACAAAACGAAAGAATAAAATTCAGAAATAGCATGATTGAATGAAACATAAGTATGATGTTATCAGCTTTTTGTAGTATTATTTGTAAGCATAATAAAAGAAAAGGGGGAAAACAAATCTTTATAATAAGGGGAAATTATTTTAATCTTTATTTCATATTTGAAATCTTTAAAAAAAAAATTCTTAACTTTTATAAAGAAATATATTAACAGTAACAGATTTCCACAATCCATTTGTAAAGTACTGAGTTTTCTGGATTAGATTGTGTTTGTTTATTTCATCAACATTTCGGATCACACTACATGATCCATCATCACTACCCTGCACTTTCTTATCCTGATGATGGATCATGTAGTGTGATCCGAAACGTTGATGAAATAAACAAACACAATCTAATCCAGAAAACTCAGTACTTTAAGAAATATATTGTTCAAAGAATCAAGATGACAAGCTCAAAATAAGTCACCCTACCACCCAATAACCTAAAATCAAGTATTTAACATTTTGAGTTTGTAGATCCAAAAAAACAAGTATCCTTAAGTCTAATATCATAGCATCTAATACTTAGAATGAGTACAATAGAACTTGTATTTTACTAAAGAAACACTAAGGCACAAGAAGTAGATAAGAAGAAAAGGAAAGAGGAAAATAGGAAAAGAAACTAAGGAAGACTAATAATTAGAACTCCACATTTTTACACTACAAGATCACATTCCATCCACCATAAACTTGAGCTGACCTTGAGGAGTGATCTAGCAATAGCTCAGATGAGGAGGGGTGGAACATAAACAATCTTGAGAAAAGAAGTAAGCCTATAGGTATCTTTAAAATGATCCAAAGGTACAACCATGGAAGGAACCACCATTACTTCTATGATTTCACTAATTTTCTTCATAGCCTCCTAATGGTGGTCACATATTTAACAAAAATTTGTCGATGACAAAAACTCTTCAAGAGTGCCATATTTGTCAATGTAATAAAATATAAAACATAATAATCATTCAACAAAATTAATTATGTACTATTGCAAAGCATAATCCAAGATAGGAGGACCAATATTTTTATGAGTACAAATAAGGCCAACTCTTCAACATGGAGGCACTCTTGCATGATATCTAGATATGTGGTCAAGAATCTTGAAGCAATCTCAAAGAATATACTAGTAGAATTCATCCTGGTCCATTTTTTGTTTAAGATCTCAAGAATGGCATGTCAATAATCTCATGATTATATAGTGGAGATGGTCTAGTAGTTCAGTATCCTAGCTTTGTTCTTCTCAAAATCCTACATGAACTACTATATTTAACATTATTTTTCTACCAAAATTTTTGACCATTAACTACATAAATTTAGGGTGGTCAAAATGTAAAGGCAAAAAATTCTCTGTTTTACATATAAGACCCGTGTTGGTCAAAATTTTGACCAACATAGGGCTTATACATGCATAAAGGAAAAAAACATTTTTCATTTTATGTCTTTCTCGTGCCTAGTTTCATTTGAAGTTTTTGGAGCATGTTCATATGGTTTTTGGAGAGCCCAGTTTCATTTAGGGCTGGTCTTCAAAGCGAATCAAACTAGACTTTGAGGGTTGCTAGAGAGAATCTGGTAAGTTGTTTTGTGATATATTGTTTGTTGTTTTTCAATGACTAGAAGTGAACATGGAAAAGAACTTACTCTGATATAAAGGTTATTTGAGATCCAGTTTGGTGTAGTAATGCATATGGGTTAAACCTAGCAAACTCAAAATGAATTGAGTTGGTCCCTCTCTGGAAGAATTCCTTTATATATCATCTTAAAATGAAAGGATGCTATTTTGTTTGCCTATAAATTATTCTTTAACTCTTTTCTCATGCTTTGTATAAACTATTTATAAGACATTCTTCCTTGGCTAGGTAGGAGCTAATAAAGCCTTACTGTATTCAGTTGTCTACTGTCAGGGAGTCTTCTCCAAATTAGGCCTTTTTCTGTTGTGTGTCATTTAATTATTTTCATTGTCATTTTTTTTTTCTTATATTTCAATATGTGCAGATGGAATATATATAGGCATGATGCAACATAAAGTACTGCAAGCAAGATCTTGGTGGACATCAGTATAGTAGCATGTCAAATAGTGCCTGATAGGTTATGATGTGTGCTAGAGAGTTAGAAAGTGCTTAAAACACTTTATGCCCTCTTGAACTTCTCAATCAAACCAAGAGAAACTTTTTAAAAATTAGACCATTGAAAATAGGTAAATACAATGGAAGTTTGTATGAACCAATTTTAATTATATTTAGGATTATGAAACAGACAACAAATGGTTGTGGGCATCATTTCTTAACCTTGTTATTAGAGTAGCAATAGTAGAGTTTTGTATCTTCCACTCACCATTAGGCTTTTAACTATCCAAGGGAAAATAGGCAAGAGAAGCCATTGATAAGTCATTGAAAGAGATCATTCAAAAGCCTTGTAGCATGGAAGGAGTAGATTGTGAAGACTTCTAGTTGTTCTATTGGCTTACCAAATGACATATGTTGTTACTATTAGAAATACTTTTCTTCAATGGATGAGAAGTAGAAATCCTTAGGACATCTCCTAAAGTTTGATATCATCTGCTAGATCCAATATGGATGAGAAAAAAGAGACGGCTTCCCTTAGTAATGGCAATCCTCTCATCACTTTCCCATATGCCCCTTGAGTTTTGTTTTCAAAGTGTTTCTTCTTAATAATTACTAGGTAATTTTTCATGTTTTGATGGGAATTGTGCCATTTAACTAATAGTTCCCACATGGAGTGCCTACCAAATTGCATGCAAGATTTTTATTTTCATCTTTTGAATTTTTACCTATATGGGTGCATGTGTAGTTTTTAATGTGCATGAGAGTCCCTCATACAAGACCTCAAGGGGATAATTTTTAAGTTTTTCAAGTTAGTAACTCTAAAATTTTGATCCCCTTTCTTCTCCTTATTATGTGACCATCTTATTCCATCAGCTTGTGTGTTGGTCTAGGTCACAAAAGCCTCAGGCTTATCATCAAAGTAGTATTCTAAATCTTAGATGAGGATTTTTTGAAATGATTGCTATTTTCCAATAAAGTCTTTAATTATAGAAAAAGATTGTGCCTCTTAAAGATTGTTTTATTGAAACTATATTCAAATAATAGGAAATGTTCTCATAACAGTCTTTGATGTCAATGTTGTAATGTCATAAACTAGGAACATAAATTGATAACCAATTTGATAAGATGTAATCCAAAGCCTACTTTCTCGGCTTCATCTAGCCCAATCCAAAGCTACATTCTTTGAATCATCCAATATGATAATAGGATCATTTTAGTTACATTTGAAAACATTAATCAACAATTTCCATATGTGCAGATATAAACATTAACTACAATATGTCCAATTTATTTGCAGGTAATTACAATTGTTAAATACTGAAATGAGTTATCATCTTGGATAAAGAACCTGACACTACTACATTTGATCTTATTTTTTGACCAAAAATTGTGACCATCAATTAAAAAGCTTTATGTTGGTTGGATTAGAGAAGGGAAACATCCTCTTTTTAAAAATCTAAGCCCGTGTTGGTCAAAATTTTGACCAACATGGGCTTAACTTCAACATGGAAAAATGTTTTTCATTTCATTGATGCAGTTTTAGAGTGCATGAAGGAGCATTTCATTGTATGTTTGAGAGCTTGCGAAGGAGCTGTAAGGGTTTTCTTCTTCATTGTGGTAGGAAAAGATGGATCATGCAAAGGAGCTATAAGGGTTTCCCCTACCTCTCATTCCTCCTTTCCTACTTGACAAACCATTTCAATCCTTAGTTGGTGCTCACTATTGATGAGAAGATCGATTAGGGAAGGAGGGAGACAATGATATGATTGGTAGGCAACGAGATTTCTTGTCCCTAGCTTGATGCTGAAGCTGATTGAAATTTTCCTTCCCTCTCTCCTCACACTAATTTTGGGAGGTTCCTTTACTTGGATTGCATGGGTGGTGTTTGACAATGACAAGTTAAAGGAGTGGGGAAAAGCTAAGTTCTATAATGAAGTTTTGGATGTCTCATACAATACTTGAGGGTTTTCATCTTCTAATGTAATTAATTTTTTGTGTAAGTGCTTTATGAGCCATTATAATACATTTTTCTACCTAAATTTTAGGATTGGGAATTCTAGATTCATTAACTAAAATCATCTTCTAGTATTGTAAGTGGTTCTTATCTACACCATTGCTCACAAGTTTTGATAAGTGAGGAATTTTCACACCTTTGAACTATCTCTGAGGTCTTAGGATTCATAAATAGCCCATATGTGTAAGGATTTGACTATACCAAATCTACTTTACTATTTTGAGGCCGAGTATCATCTTTTACCAATAACCTATCTCTACCTACTACAAAACTAGCTTTATAGGGATTTATATCAAGCCCACCTTTAATCCTTTTTTCAAGGTTAATATTTACAACCCCTCACACCTTGTCCAAGAACTAGTTGCATTATCACTTGTAGATAGAAGCATTTGTAGTAAAGTAGAGGAGGCTTTGGGCCCAACTCCTTCATTTTTTCTTTTGTTGTTCCTAAGTGTTTAAACTAGAGAATGCCTAGACACTTCCAAGATACTTTAGGAACTCTAGAGAATTCTAAGAGATGTCAAGAATCCTTCTATTTTGGGGATGGCTGCACATTCCCAGCTCTGTTTACATATGGCTTGAATCACCCTAACAAAAACCAAGCCCTCTTTAAAAATGATTAGATGCCATAATAAATTCACCATCACTATTTGGGGATAGATAGAAGTTACTAAAATATAATGAGGGATGCTATACCATCAGATATCTAAAGAAATATTTAATAAACTAGGGTCAACTCAGGTGCCTAAGAATCTTAGAATGGGAATGAAAAATGGGGGTGTGCCACAACAATATGAAGATGATATATAGCTTGGATTTTTTTCTTAGATTTTAGAGGCAAAAGTGAGGCATTTTATACCCAATTCATTTGGAAAGTTAAATGATGCACTAAGTGATTACACAAGTTCATCCCATCCTTAATAATTTCCATAACAATGCCTTACCTCAACTTGCCAAGTGTTTGGCCACTCTAGATGTACCAAAAAAGGCTTAACTATTTGGGGGTTTAGGCCTCCATTATTATCTTAAGCCATATGTTATAAAGAAAACTGACCATAACTTTGTATGGTGCATCAATTGACAAATATTCTATGCTACTAAAACTCAAATTTGTTTGGAATTCGTAGAGGCCTTTCATGTGCCTTCTCTTTTTGTTGGTCTCTATTAGGGATAACATAAAAAAATTAGCCAAAATTTTGCACTAATTAACATAGTCTTTCATCATCTAATCTATAATTTGTTCACCCTTGAGTGAAAGCCAAATAATAAATCTTGATTTTTGTGTAACCTTATTATTTTTGTGTAGCCTTATGTTTCCTTAGTAGATTCAAGCTGCATTTGCAAGTTTTCCAGCATTTGTTTTGATTTAGTAAGTTTACTTTCTATGTGTTCAAGTTTCTCTTTAGTTGCAGCTAGGACTACCTTTTAGATTAGCATTGTCACTCTTCAAATGCGTAAGTTGTTCCTCCAACTATGTAACTTGATGCTGGGTGTGATCAAGCTTCTCCTTTGTTATAGTGAAGGCTCCTTCCAAATTAGCATCCTCACTCTTGAGACATATGAGCTCCTCTTTTAACTCAATAATTTGATACTGTGTGTGTCCAAGATCCTCTTTGGTTGCAGCCAAGACTATTTCTAGATTTGCATTCTCAGTCTTGAAGCACATAAGCACCTCTTCTAACTCTCCAATTCTGCTTACTTGGGCCTTCAACAAATTCCAAAGATGTTTTTTCTACTTGAATGTTGTTAAGCTTCCTAATTATGTATAAACTGCCACCAGCTAGTTGAAAGCATAGGCTATTAGCCTTTTCTTCTCCTGAAAGATCTTGAGCACTTTCTTGTCTTGTGAAATTATCTGTACTAATCGAATTATGAAGAAAACTAGACTGCATCATGTTGGGCAATTGGTTGCCAAAATATGTGGCTTCATTTTGGAAGATTTCATTGAAACCAAGAGCAAACATTTTCCTAAATTGAGATAACAAAGATATCAGTTCAACAATTAACTCTATAATGTTTTCTTTGCACTACAAAAAGTAATCCACTAACTGAGAAAACTCTTGAATTCTAAAAACTAGTTTATCAGTATCTGATGATTGAAAATTTTAAGTCTTTTTAGGGCCTTGGGCTATAGATTGTAAGAAATTAATGATGCTGACAATAGTAGTTGCAAACTCTACATCAATAGAACTTATTCTAATCCCAGTATCAGAATGAGAAGTGAAGTTAGCTTTCACAGAAGACTAGATATGTGTCTGAGAATCTCTAGTACTTTCAGCATCTATTTCCATGGCATATTTGACCTCATCTAGTATTTTGTGTAGGTCTACACCCTCAACATCAACAGCAAGGATCATATCTTGCTTTTCTTTGAGACTAACTAGGGTAGATTCATTCCAAGTGTTTCTAGCTTGCAAAACAATTAGATTTTCTTTGAAATGGTTAATTTTTTTTAACAACTCAGAGCATTCTTGATTGATAGTTTGAAGCTTTGATTCTTTTTGTGCAAAAGCTTCTTCTAAGAAAGGTCTATCTTCTTGATTAGATGAAATATCAAAACTTCCTGAAATATTCTTGTCAGTTATTTCATCTAAATTTCCTACTTCTACCTGATCCAATCCAGTTGAATCCATGGAAGCCAATCTCTCCATCTCAAGGAAATCATCCATCAAATCTACCTTAGACACATCACTGAGCTTCTTAGCTTTGCCAATGACCTTTTCTATTTTGATATGATCTAGCTCTGCAATTAGTGCTGAAGCCCATGACTCTGCACTAGGTCACCATCATTCCTGTGCACCTAAGATCACACATTTATTAGACAAGTGATTAAGATCACATCAGCTAATAGAACTATACCTTGCATTCAATATAATGTAGATATCAGGAAGACGATAATGCTCGCAGATTTGTAACTAATATCCATTGTATACATACCTAGTGGTATCAGACTAAAGTTAGAGATAAGTTGTACATTTCTAAAGTAATATTAGATATAACAACCATCGGTATTGGAGCTAAGATCTTGCTAGCTTGTAATTATGACATTTCTACAAGTAACCTAATCAGCATTACTGAAAATTAATGTAGAAGATATATGAACAACAAAAGAAAGTGATATTTGATGTAAAGATCAAACAACGAAATCACCAATTAGAAAAAATGATGTATGATGGATAAGATAGATTCGTTATACAATCAATGTTATATACACAAAAGAAGATGCCAGGAAGTTTTCAGCATGGAGGGTTCGTAATCAAAACCAATCAATTGCTTGTTATGGATAATCTATATGCAAAGTACAAAATTCATATTCCTAAAAGCTTGAGTACAAAATTTTTATACCTAAACCTGATATAGCTTCTTTTTGAGGGTTCATTACACCATAGGGTGGGAATAAGTTCCATTCATCTGTGAATGAATATAAGGCATAGCTATCACTCCATCAACTTGGGAATTACACTACATAAAAGGTGATCAATGTCAATTAAATGTGTTATAAGTTATGTGCCACAAAAAAATAAAAAATAAAAACAAAAACTGGCCATTTATTTTCTTGTTTTAAAACACAGCCGCAAAAGTGTGTAGTTGTGAACTATGTCATATATCTACATTTCGAATCCTAAGAAAATATCATATGCATCACCAAATAGTGAAAATGAGAACTTTTAGTACCAAGGCCAAAGATATCTTGGCTTAAACTGCTTCTAATCAATAACTTGTATCAGGTCACGTGTTAACAGCCACATGCCAGAGAATGTTCACATAGCAATGTCATTTGAGGGAAGAAAATGGAATGGCATTTCTTTCAAGATTTTTATCATCCAACCTTTTTCCCATTGGATAGTGCTAGTACTAGTAATCCTACATTGTTGCAAAGCACAAACAGCAATTACACTAAATAAGTGCAAAACTTATTCAAATGTGTTATAACTACTGTACCAGATGGGAATATTTTGCCACTTATTGTATTTAGAACAGCCCCAAAAAGTGGGGAGTCATGAATAACATTAATGTCTACATTACTAAGTCTAGGAAAATCTCTTATGCATCCCTAAATAAAGACAAACTAAATTTCTAGTGCCAATGCCAATAGAATCTTGCAAGCTCCATTCATCCACTTGCGTGTAACTGCTTCTCTAGTTGACCAGTTTGCACGGCCATTCCCCACACATGTACTCTCTCAAAATTTACCATTTCATAGCATCCAAAACTCCTCAAAGTGTGTATAACTTTGACACTATTCTCTGTCAACAAACAAAAAATTGAGGGAAAATATCATTCTGTCAAATATATTTTAACATTAAAATAACCAGTTAATTGGAACTTCTAACAAGATCAAACTTTCAATTTTTCATCCTTTACATCAACTAAATTTCTCTATTCCAACTCAAATAATCATTCTCATGAATCGAAAGAAACTTGAACCATCAAGCATTTTAAATCAACATCACAGAACTATAAATCAATAATTCAAAGCCAATGTCTTCAATGATGTCGTGATTAATTTTCACTGATTCGATAATGATGCCTACTCTTCACACAGTATTTCTCATATTTGTAATAAATGAATATTCTTTCTAGCCTTCGTCAATGGTGAATAATAGTATGGCTAATAGAATGGCTAATTTTGCTCTTGAAAAAGAGCTATCTTATTCAATGATAGATTGGCCCCATCACTAGACCACTATGCAAAAAGCAAAATCTTGTATAACTCTTATTTGTTGGTTCACATTAAATGCATTCATTACAATGGGTGACATACCTGAGACTTCTGAATATAGTAACTTCAAAGTCTTGGAATTCATAAGATTTTGAAATAGAGAATTTTGGTTATTAGACACCATGCTTGTATTTGGTGAATCTATGGAATCTGATATATCAAATAAAAGACATGTCAAGTTTAGTTACAAGGGTTTTTGTGATGGAATTGAGAAGCACAGTTCTAATTTAATTAATAGTACACAACTTGCATAGAACAATGAAAAATAAAAATAAAATAGTTCATTGCAAAGAGAGGTATTAGCATGAAGGTTTTGCAGCAAGATGACATGGATACCACAAGAGAATAACTCTAGGGTATATAAATGGAAGAAGTTGGAGATTCCAACACTTCGCATATGACTGGGAGACAATTACAAAATTTGATGTTTTTATTTTCTGGTGTAAATCTCATCTATACCTTTAGAACACAAGAGAAGAAGGATAATATTATTTTCGCTAAAGCAAAAATAGTGATTAATGATCATTCAATCACAAAACAAGACCTAAGAGTTAATATACAATTAATAGAAATTCATCTTTCAAAGTTGTGAAGGCACGGCATTAATGGTGTGAATTGATAAAAATAAAATATGAGAGGAATGACTTATCTTAGAAGATGGAGGTAAGTATTTCTTTCATCTCTTTATTTTTAAACTCCTATGTGGTATAGAAAATATAGATTGGGAATTGATTAGAATCGGTTATCTATAAATAATAGATTACTAATTAATATGTGTTCCTTACTATTTGCATATTAATTTCTTAATCATAGTTAAATGTTTGAAAATGAAATAATATGTTTGAGGGAACCAATGACAAGGAACATATAGGGAATGAACAATAGCGAAAAAATATTTCAAAAAGTACATAAATTAATGTAAAATCATGTAAACATGATGGACCCCAAATTTGGGTTCATTACCATTGGTATGCTGGTGCACCTAAGTCTTCAAAGGCATGTCTAGAGTCGTACAAAAAATCAAAAATTGTAAAACAAAAAATAAAATAAAAAATGTTGTATAATCAATTAAACAACCAAATATTTCCAACTCACTTGAAGTGTAATCCAAGTGAAGAAAAGAGATCTTCCTCAATGCTAATTACCTCCTCAAGGAATAATTCACTTTCCTCTGGATGACATATCGCAAACATTTCAACCTTACTAAACTGATGGACACGGTACAAACCCCTACCCAACAACCCAGAAAAATAGCTATACTTTAGGCAATAGAAATTAAAAAAAAACTCAGTTCACTAATCACTCACCAAAAGGAGTTGAGGAATCTATATAACACAGATCTATTATTGTCAGTTATGAAGCATTTCAAACAACAAAGCATTGTGTAGCCATGGTATCTTTTCATCATTATGGCTTGGAGTCTCAATCATCTACCACCAATATTCCATTTGTGAATAGTGGGCACAACTTAGTATATAAAGAAATAAGAATGAAGGCATAAAACATAGGTATGTTTGATTGCAAAAATAATTATTTTCCCTAAAATTGAATGACTCATATATCCAGACAAGTTAAGGGAAAGTGATGAAAGAAGAAATCCTCTTGCACTTTTAACTAGTTATAATTGCAAGAGAGGATCAGGTTCAAACTCAATGAATGCACCAGCCATGTAACTATAAGAGAGTTGGAACACACTAGCGCTCTCCTTGTTAGATTGTGGTGACTGATCAGGAAAGTACTATACATACTTCATAAATAGTGGGGTTCGGGGCATCGCCCCGAAAAAAAAAATTTTTTGGAAGTAGCCGACATCGACATGGTAGCCGACATATTATGGCCGACTTATGGCCGACATGTTATAACCCTAAAGCGGTTTAATACTTGTATAAAAAGGGCTTAGGGTTGGGTATTTTTGATATGTGGTGATACAAAATTGGTTCTTGCGGCGGTATTGAGCTGTAAGGGATTACGGATTGTAATCAGGTTGTAATCACTGGATTGTAATAAGATCGGACTTGCTGTTTGGTGGACGTAGCCCAGGGATTGGGTGAACCACGTTAAATCTTGGTGCCTTGTGTTCATTTCTGTGTGTTCTATTATTTTCTGTTATTGGTTATATTTGCATGTAGTTTTTATTTCTGTCCGTGGTTTATCCTAACACTCCTCCAAGCACTACTATTTGAGTCTAGTAGAGTAGAGGCAAGTGAATGGAATCAAGAAGTTTCACTTTACAGGCTAAGAATCCATTTCCATTGCCTTTGTCCACACATTAAAGAAGCTATGGGGGGAACCGTGTATGGGGGATGAGCTCAGAATGACATGCACACAATGATGTAACCATAAAAAATCCTACCCCACTACAAGATAATAAGTCATGGTAGAAAAAAAAGAATAACAATTCAGACCAAAATGATTGCATTATTATATAACAATTAACGCCTTATTCCAGTGGTTTCCATTTACAATGCAAGTGATACAAGGAGGGTCTTTCATAAAAGTTCCCTTTCTCTGACAGCATTAGTACCATTTTAAGGACCAATAGTTGTCAATTAAAACCTAACCATTGCATTTAAAAATGTATAGTCATTTGATAAAATACCTTAGCCAACAATTAAAATAATAAAACTAGTCAGCACAACATGTATTAACATAACAAAGGTCACTCTTGAAACTGAGTGAATATTTTTGACAACCTTAATGACCAATGAAATACACACATCAAAGGGATATACTCCCCAAATAATGATCCCAAAGCTTAACTTGAAAGCAAAGATTTTTGACACTCATCCAAAAGTACTACCAACCTCCTATTGAATGTTTTAATTAAAGACACATTGATCCTAAAGACAACGAGTTTTTTGTAGAAGGAAAATCTACCCATATGTTATCTTTTTACATAGTAGAAGTGCAGCTAGGCAAGGACGTAATGCAAAAAACTCATACTAATGATTCAGAAAACTTCTTAAATAAGGTATCCTTTTGAAATTTTACTAAATTATCACAGTGCTGGCAATTGCAATATATTAGGAAATCCAACTGCAACCAGACACATAGCATTGATCAAAACCACACCAAATAGATAGTCCTAAAGTTTCTACTATTTTTATCTAAGTGGCCTTTGACCATAGGATAAAAGTACTAGCTTCAAGAATTCTAAGAAGTTGAACAATACCCGAGAGCTTAATTTTAAAGAGCATATAAGGCTTGCCATTAACACTAATTTGTTATAGTATAGGATAATTTGGAGGGACTTGGATATGAAAATCATATGGATTGTGCTTCTAAAAATGTAGAATTTAAAAGCTAATGACTAAAATTCTAATCTAAACACATATCATAAGGTTGAGATAAGAAAGAGTTTTCTATTTAGAGCTGGGAAGGGAACAATTGTATTGATTTATATGACTAATTCTAACATGAATTTGATTGAAATTTGTATTTTAATTTATTTTAAATGTGTCCCAGTTGGGCACAACTTACAATAGTTTGTATTGTCTCTTTCACTTTAAACTTGATGATAGATGATATGTTATAGGTATTGATACCTCAGATTTTGTGGAGCATAGAACGATTTTCAAGTTGACAGCTGTATTAAAATTTTAAAAATTAGTTTTCTTTTTACAGAGATTACTCTCTACAGCAAAACAATAGTTAGGGGAGATCATCTCAGCATTTTAATTTCTAGATCATTCTTCTCTGGACATGGTAAACACAAACTTCAATCTAAAATTATATGCATGGTGGCAATTTTTCAATAATGATATTTATTTATTTAATATTTAGACAAGGAGAATTTTGAAATATGTTTCAATATTATTTTTCTCCGTACTAATCTATTTGAAATTTTGTGTATTAGTAGTGTTATTTAGTAGATGTAGTTTACAGGATATTCTTAGATGAGACTTACATTTGGGATGTTGTATGGTGAGCAGAAACACTCTGATCGAGCAGGCCTGCACACCTCTCTCTGATTTGGAGAGATTTGTTAAAGACATTGAAGGGTTATTTGCTAAAATAGGTATGTTGACCCAGGCCTTTTCAAAGATTGTAAATATTTTATGACAAATTTCGTACCCTGTAATGTAGTAGTTCAATGCATAAGTAATAGTTAGTAGAATAGTTTTGTAAAAGATAAATAAAATTTTTAGTGTGTGCTTGATATAACAGTTTTGTTTGTTTTTGTCTTGAGACAGATTCCTAACAAAGAGTTTTCTTGTTTTCCACACAGTCAATTTTCTTGTTCATTGTGGTGTTAACAAAAATAGTGAGAAGCGGTTACAACGGTTTGTTCAAAATTTATTTTGATGGGAAGAGTAATGGGTTGATTGTATTTTTGTCCACACGATCATTACATCCTGATCTGCTCTATTCATTGGAATTTTCTTTTCCATTCTTCTTCATCACATTAAATCTTTAGTTATATTTGTTTTCAAGTGAGATTCTATACTTATTTATTATCCTCTTTCAATTCCTAACCTTGTCCCATTTTTATTCACTTTCAATTCTAGATAGGTTCAATAAGCCTCCTGAAGCAATTATGGGTTGTTAAAGCTTCTGAATAGAGCATCATTTGTTTTGGCATTGTTTTATCTCTTTTTTGATGCCTATTCATTTAGTTTCAGTGAAAATGGTTTGAGCCAATAGTGATAATGATTTGAGCCAAGAGCAGATTCTTCGTGTTTTTCTTTTGTAGAAATAAAGACAGTGCAACATAATCTAAAGTCATTATGCACTAAATATTATAGAGTGCTGAAGCATTTGCACGAGCACTGTGATCCATCTATCATTCATTGTGATTTGAAATCATCAAATGTTCTCCTTGATGCAAACTACAATGCCAAAGTAAGTAAATTTGATTGTAAGGGAATGCTCATCAGGGCAGAGTCCAAACAAAAAAACCTTGTACTTGATTGTTGAATATGTTAAAGAAGAAACAAATGCCAGTTAATTTACAGACTGGAACTAACCTAAATTGCTTGATGTATTTTTTAAATGTTGAGATGCATATATTAATGAATTTTTTGTTGCTGTAGGCCAAGCCACAGCTGATAGACAGGTCAAAGCTTCCAACTATTATGGATCCTATGATTAAAGAGTTGCTAAACTTGAAATATCTTCAAGAAGTAAGTTGCATGCAAAATATTTCTTTTGAAGGGAATTGACATTATTTTTAAAAATACATTCAGTTTATACAATTTTACTCATGTTTTGGTGGATAAAAACTTAATGTTCTTCCACATTTCTTGCCCATTTTATTGCATATCTGAAATAAGACATAATCTTTCCATTTCCAATAGCTAAATGTCTTTAATTGTTATTGGAATTTGGCATAAAATGTATTTTTAAGGTTAGATTTTCAGCTAGTTCTAGTTGATTGCCACTTGAAAATTAGAGGTGCTAATCCTTTCATTGATGAGAAAATTTATAGTGCACTACATATCATCACACTTACCCAAAAAAGTTGAGCCAAACTCTAAAAGTCCCATTGAATCTATAGAAGGAAGAGAAGAAATTGATTATCTAGATTGAAATTCATTGTCCACTTCATAATCTTAGCAAGAAGAACACCATAAGCACTAGCTAAAGAGCAACAAATTTTCTTTGTATATCCGTGCACTATCTCCATGATTCCATGTTTGGTCCTTAGCCTCTTTGCAATAACCACATGATTGATGATTGCCAAATAGTGCCAACATACTATGTGGAAAGGCCCTTTCTACATCATATTTTAATGCAACAATTTATCAAACGATGGCACTTTGAGGGGACAATGATCATCTTCAACCATGTGACTTTGGCTCATTGCTTCAAATTTCTTAGAGGATATAGAAACTTACTAATTGTAAATAGTAGGTATGTTCTTAGAAAAAAACCCATACTCATTGTAAATAGCAAGTATGGACTTAATACATATTTCATTAGTTGTGGTTCATAAAAACCCATACTCATCAGCTTGAATTGTTTGTTTAATACCCAATGCATTGAGGTGATGCTTACAATTTGAATTCATAACAACCATTTCTCATCAACTTAAATTTTTTGTTTAAAACTCATTGCATTGACGTGACACAAGGTTGAAGTATTGCAACTTCCTAGAAGGTCTGCCTACTCAATTCCATGATGATCCAACTTTCCTTGATCCTTGGGAGAATGATGCAGGAGCATCAAGTTCATGGTTGAAGGCATGAGAAGATATTAATGTCTCAAGATAACCAACATGACCATGTTAGAATAGTTAATGTAATAAGACCCTATGAAGTTCCTTTTTGATATGTTTGTAATCATTTTAGTTACACTTGAAAACATTAATTAACAAAAACCATATGTGCAGATATAAACATTAATCACAACATGTCCAATTTATTGGCGGGTATATTTTCCTATGAAGAAAGACCATGCCTGACATATGAACCAAAACAAAATAATAAGACAATGGCTACATTGTTGGCTCAGTTCCATCCTTGCAAAAAATTGTAAGGGCTTAAAGAATTAAAGAATTCTAATCACAGCAACGTAGAGTCATTGTAGGAAATATGGTCATGTTGAAGGGGGCCACAATTTTCATCCATTTCTAAATGTGGATTTCCTACTAGAGGAACATGGAGGTGTCAATATCTAAGTTGAGGATAACACTCCCATGGAAGAAGATGATAATGTGCCAGAGGACATGATTGAAGAAGATCGTATTGCGGCAAGTGATGAAGAGGCTCACAATGATGGTACTAACAAATCTGATAATAATGATGAAGATGGTCTTGATATACCTTTACTTGAGAAGGTAGACAAGCCCTTATACGAAGGCTCCCAAACAACTCTACTATCGACTATAGTGTTGTTGGTGAACTTAACAGTTATGAATAGTATATCCAATGTAGCAATGTCACGTATGCTAAGGTATGTCATTTTTGTGATCTTCAATGTTAGCATACAATTACTATTAATTATATTAATAATGCATATTTTTTGTTGTAGGTTGATTAGTGAGTTTTTGTTACCACCATCAAACATTTTTCCTTGTTTGTACTAAGAATTATCTAACATTATGGATCAGGTTGGAATGAAGTATCAGACAATACATGCATGTCCCAATGATCACATTCTATATCATAAACAACATGAATTTGCAACAAAATGCCCTGATTGTCATGTTAGTAGATATCAGTCAGATCAAATAACAAAAAAGTGCCTCACAAGGTTCTTCGGTACATTCCTATTATTTCACGTCTTGAACAGTTATTTAGGTGTGCTATCTTGGCACAATTTATGGGTTACCATGCATGTAATAGAAGTCAAGATGACATTATGTGAATGCTTGCTGATGGTTCTACATTTAAAGAGATAGAAGAAACATTTTCACACTTTAAAGAAGAACCTCATAATCTGAAACTTTCATTGGCGGTGGACGGTGTCAATCCATATGAGATATGAGATCTGTTTACTCAGTATGGCCTATTTTTGTTATTAACAATAACATTCCTCCTTGGATGTCCATAAAGAGGGAGCACATAATGTTTTCAATGATTGTGCCAGTTTTTTATTTATTTTATAGTTATCTAAATTAATTTATAAACAGTGCATGAAAATGGTTATAATAATTATGTAATGTCTATGTTCATTCAATTGCTAGGTAAATACCAAGTTAAAGATATGAACATGTATATTGAGCCCCTAATTGATGAGTTGTTGAAGTTATGAAATGGCATCACTATATATGACATCTCTAGACTAATAGGACATCGACAATTTCAATTCCATGCAATGCTTGTATGGACAATACATGATGCCCCTGGGCTAACTCATTTTTGCGGTATGTTATATTGTTAAGATCACATATTTTTGGTCTATTATAGTGCTTACACAGTACTATCGAATGCTTAAGTTGTACATGACAATTGGATATGATCCAATTATACATGATCTTTTAGGTCTTCAAACAAAGGGAAAATTTGCATGTCCAATTTGTGGTCAAAAGATGAAATGACATCATTCAAGAAGTTTAGGAAAGCAAGTGTTTGATGAGTTTAGACACTTTCTCCACAACAATCATAGGTATTAAATTGCCAAAAAATATCTTTCAATGAAAAAGAAGAGACATCATCAAGGCCACAAAGAATGACACCTCATTTATGGAATTTGGAATACGATTGACTAAATCGTCAAGGTAATGTCCAATTTGTCATCTAAAGTTTACAATTTGTATTTTGATATTGTCTTATATTTACTAATGTTGTAACTGATGCTTGTGAAGGTTGTCAAGGCATCAATGAACAAATTCCTAGAAGAATGAAATGTTATCCTACTCAATTTAGTAGGTTACCATACTACATGGATCTCCCAATCACTCATTTGTTTGATGCTATGCATATTGGAAAGAATGTAACATAGACACTTTTATAAATGTTGGATGGAAGGTGTGATAGAGAACAAATTGCTAAAATTTGTACTAACATTCATGAATCTAATCATGCACTAAAAGTTGTCATTGAATCAAATAGGAATGGAGACCACATAAATACAAGTGCCCTTCCTTGGTTATTAATGGAGCAACAAAGTGATGAATTAAAAGAAGTTATAAAAAAAAAAAAAAAAAATTCAACCAGAATTTACTGCAAATATAAGCACTCTTCTATCAAAGAAAGGTGATTTTGGGCCAAGGTTGAAGACACATTATTGGCATACCTTCCTCAAGATAAGTAATGTTTTTTATTTATAGTATATTTGTAAGATTGAATGTAGTACCAATTGCATTATTTAATAATATATTGAAATGATCATTTTTTAATGATTGCAGTTTGTTCTACCTTTATCCCTTCCACAACAGTTTGACAACAGTATTAAACAAATTATATATAATCTTGGAAACTACATGAGGCTAGAAGAGTGTTTTTTCCTAGATTTTTAGCTTTTTATCTAAAATCTATTGTATAATTTTATTTGAAATCTCCTCTATGTGTTTTTGCGTGTTGAATCTCTTTTAGGTGGTTATCATCTAAAGAAATTGATAAAAAAGATATAAAATATTGGAAGAGAAAAATTCCACAGCTTATGTGTGAAATCCAAAAGTGTTTACCTCATACATCAAGTTGAGGAGATTGAATTGTGTGGACTTGTACAAGCAAGATCAATGTGGATGGTTGAGAGGCACTTGAAATTTATGAAGGGCTTCGTGCGATAAAGAGCACATCCTAAGGGTTCTATGATAGAGGGATATATGATATACCAGACCATGGTGTATATCAGTGAATATCTTCCAAAGTTTGCAATAGGTATCCATGTAGATTGCATTTGGGATCCCAACTGTAATGACAAATTCAAAAGGGAGTACCTGATGGGGAAAGGTAGATTGAGAAAGGTGAGAGGTAATTATAAGTTTTTTTTTGTAATTTAACAATTCTTATCCATCATCAATATATATAAGTTGTTTCTAACTGGTGTAATTGTCTTCTTTGTAGTTGGTCATGAGTGGGATGCACTAGACTTGTATATTGCAAACAATCTTGATTGGATGATAGTGTGGATTGAATAGTCTCAAAAAAATGGTCACTCATTAACATGTGATAGTGTTGCATTGTTGGTTAAAGAAGCTAATCATAATGGAAATCCCAATGTTATGCCAATGGTACTTGATCTAATATATGGCTTAAGAGATACAAAGGTATGCATAAGATTACTAATCATGAGACAAAAGTTTAATATCAACTCACAGATCAATAAGAAGATTCTTCACATGTTTGAATAATTGTAAGTCAAACACCACAAAGCTATGTACTACCATGGCTATAAATTCTACACAAAAAAGTTAGATGAAATGAAAAAAATGTGTGATTCTAGGATAAGTGTTGTCTTTGTGGTCACCAATATTTCATCTAAAACTGACAGACATCCTCAACAATCTAAAAATCAATATTATGGCATTTTGGATGATATAAATGAGTGCGACTTTAATTCATTCAAAATAGTTCTATTTTTCATCAAATGGTTTAGGTTACGACTAAATCGAAATGATCCTAATAGGACTGTTATTAAACATGATAGTGGATTTACTATGATTAATACAAGGTCATTTGAGCCAGTCAGAGATGAGCCCTATATTCTTCCAAGTCAATGCGAGCAAGTGTTTTACTCTGATGTTCCACACAAACTAGGTTGGTCATTTTTTGTTAGACATGACCAAAGAGGAAGGCTGGTAAAGTCTAATGTGATCGAAGAAGAAGATATTGAAGAAGCACAAGAGGAAGTAAATGATTATCAGGAATGACAGTTACCCAGTGATGAAGAAGAAGAAGATGGTTATGGTTTTGGTCATGCTAACAATAATGGTGATAATGATGATGATGATGATGATGCTGATGATGATCATGATCATGGTAATGAAGATGGTGATGATCATGGCGATGATGGTCATGATGATGATAGTGATCAAGAGGATGATGATGGTGATGAAGATGGTGGTGGTGATGACAATGATCAAAGTGACAAGTAAGATGATGGTGATGATGATGACATGGATGAAGATCATGATGATCAATGAAATCTCTAGGTATGATCAATGTCAACTATGATGGGGTCTTGTATGACCAAATATTTCTTTCCAAACCATATGTGCACATATAAACATTAAGTTGAACATGTCAAATATTTTTTTAGATATAAACATTAGTTACACTAAATTTTAAACTTAAGACAAATGATTTACATATACAATCTACTTTATTATTAATAATTTTTTTGGTAAGTCTATTACTTTAATTTCACTGCTGATTTCTAAGACTTACTAATTTTTTTCATAGGGTGATATGGATGCACCATCTCAAACATCTTCAATAGAGGTAAACATTAATTATTATAAATTTTAATGTTAATATAAAAACAAATGTCCTACTATTATGTTCTTTTCTTTATGGCTTTGGAGTTATTTTGATGAAAGTATACGAATATTTGATGTCACAAATGATAGGAAAAAGCTATAATGATCATCGATCAAATGGAATCTAAAATATGGGTGTCATATCTACATGACGTTGGCCTTAATACTGACCCTATATTCATCACCCAAAAAATTACACAAAGATAAACTGATAAGCTTGTTAAAATTATCATCAAGGGTGATAAAAGTGAGGAGAAAGAGGCACTAAGAATAGAATTGGACCATAGAATCCAATCTTTGAAGGTAAGTAGTAATTTGACTAAAGTAATAATAGAAGTTAAATAGATATTAATATTTTATAGTATCTTACGAATCATGATCTCTAATTTTATGTGTTTTTTTAAAGACATATGTGCCAATTGTGAGGTCACATGGCGAACATGGTCAGGGTTGTTGCACAGTACCTTCGTGTAAGTAACACTTTGTTTGTTTTGATCAACATTGCAACACTTACATTTTTTTTTTGGATGTTTCTCGCTAGTATCCCATTTGATCTTTATCCATTGCAAATGTCTTTGCTAACAATATTCTATTCTTCAGCTCATGATGAAGTGCGAACTCCTCCTTCGGTTGGCGGTCCACTATAGTTTGCTGCATTGTTAGCAACAAGGACCATGCAAACATCATCGTCTATGCCTAGTAGAACTAGTAAAATATTGTTTTGATATATTTTGTAATGTGTTATATTTTACAATGTCTTTCTACAAGTTGATGAACAATGAAGTAGCATATCATTGCTTAAATGGTGTCTACAGAAGCTTGCATACACATAAACACATGCATACACACACCACGCATACATACATACATATATATATATATACCCACACATAGAGAGACATGGACATAGACAGGGAGGTAGACCAACAGAGAGTAGTACTAAAATTGTCATTTAATTGTTACAATGTTTCAGTTGATAGACCAACAAAGAGCAGTACTACTGAAGCTGATCCATTTCTTGGAGCAATTCGTGTGATTAGTATTGGTTTGTATGAAGGGACATTGTTGCTGAATTATTTAAAATGTAAATTTAGTTTACTTTTACATTACTCATTTTGGACTGATAAATCCTTTATATTTTTGTGGGTAATAATGCTTTCTTTGAACATCTTTTTCATATGACATTGAGACTATTTGGACCCACCATATCTAAAAGGTGTGTAGTTTCATATCATTGCTACATAATTTTTCTTTTCTTCTATTTATTGTAATATATTAAAGTTATTGATCTAACAATCTTTTTTTTTTTTTAAATGTGGAATATACAAGCTGTGGAATACAAAAATCAGTTGATTGCATCCATTGAGGAGAAATTTGGGAAAAACATTTTTGACACTAGCCTACTTTTGAAAAGAGCAGCAAAGCATATAAAGACTGTAAGGGATCAAAATAGAAGAGATCTTAAGGATAACCCAAAGTATGATCATCCTCCTATGATTCCACCAATGGAGTGGAATGAAATAATAGAAGATGCAAAGGAGAAAAGGCTATGTGAAGATAGAGATAATGAAGCAGCACAAGGCAAAAAGAGGTATGTCATTATAGTATTAAATACATTGTAATCATGCACTAATTATTGATATTTGTAAATATATAATCTAAGATGTTTGAAATTGTTCATAGATTGTAGGACATATCCGTGACTACAAAAGCGAGAGTAGAAAAGGTTGGCCAACATAAACTTGGCTTTGGTGGCTATATGAATCTGCAGTCTCAACTTGTAAGTAGAGCAATGAATTTTGCTTTTTTTTCTAATATAATGTTGCAAACAGTTTTGTTTAATGAAACCATACATGGAAAAATGACGTTATCAAGCAAAAAATACAAGGCACAGATTTCAATGTGGAGGTCACAGATGATAATAGAAAAATTGCCTTGAAGGAAGGCTATAAAGTTGGGGTTGCACACCTACGTGAAGAATCTGTAAGCATTGCCCAAGAATCCAATGCACCAAATGATATCTCATAGGTAAATTGGTCAGATGAAAAGTAAATGAAATTAAATAGTTGAGAAGATTCTTTTTTGGTATTAGTTTTAAACATAAATTGACTACATAACAATGTACCTAACATTTTACTGCAGCCTTCATATCGTACCACAGAACCTGCTCCTCATGAAGGCC
Source organism: Cupressus sempervirens (assembly GCA_028749045.1). Classification (NCBI taxonomy): domain Eukaryota; kingdom Viridiplantae; phylum Streptophyta; class Pinopsida; order Cupressales; family Cupressaceae; genus Cupressus; species Cupressus sempervirens. Next base: position 922,632,581 of record CM053792.1, read on the forward strand.
ATGATGTGCATTATAGTGGTGAAGGTATTAATTTGCTATTGGAAATTAATTATGTAATCATGAATACAATTTAACATCTTCAATTGGAATTTGATGTGTATCCTTTTTTTGAATATTTCAGAGCATGTTGAACATCATGCTAAAGGAGTGGTCCATGTTCAAAGTGTTCAACATGTTGACATGGTGGCAGATCAAAATGTTAATTTATATGATGTGGCATTGTCAGGTAAGAAAAATGCATTTTATGTTGTACTCGTACTTAATTACAAACTTGTAACAGTTGGAAAAAGAAAATAGTATGCCAATTTATCACATTCACTTGTTCTTGCAATAGAGCCCCCTTTAGTGCAGCAACCTCCTGCTCCTCCAAGGAGAAGGAGCCATCATAATTTGACATTACACATGCCAAAAGAGGAGGAGAATAAAGTAGATATGGATGCTCCTATGAGCACTTTTCTTAAGAGAGCTTAGAAAAACAAAAAAAAGAAATGTTTTAAAAATCTTCTTTGATAAACCTTGTTGGACAATGAAAGAACGCTGTTTTAAGTAATTATGTATGAATGATGCATATTAATACAGATTTTTATTTTATGTTAATGAATATTGTTGTGTGTTAATGACTTTTTGATTAGTATTGTGTATTAATGAATTTTATATCATATTAATGACTGTTATGTGATTGTATTGATTGAATGTTATAGTTCATAAATGGATGAATGAATGAATGAAGTATGTAATTAGATGATAATGGGTACTTTAGATTAATGTTAGGGGGATGGGGGTGAGGCCAGATGAGCTTCCACCTTCACGTGGTTGGCCTTGTTAAGTAGAGAATATTATAGTATTCTAGAAACCAAGTGAAGCTCAAATTTTTTAAGTCTTCAAACACACATTCCAATTCTCTTCAACGAGACTAGATTTTTTTCACTTGTAATAGTCTCGTTGCAGTCATCTTTTGGTTCCTTGAACATATAGTTCTTGCTTAGTTTAAATCCCAATTATTAGATATTTGTCCACATTGGAGTTAGTTTGGCATAGAAACCTGCATATTTTATTATATATATATTCTTGCACATGAATCCTCTAACAAATCAAAAAACAATCAAACAATTTTTAAAAATTAATCACTACATACCAAGGAAGTCTGAATATTTAAGTGCACTTTGGCTAGAGTTCACTACATACCTTGCATTTGTTCAGTATAAACCTGAGGTTCATATTGATGTCTGTGCTAGTCTCTGTTACCAAAAATGAGATAGTAGAGCACTGCTAGTGTTATGATGGGAAAAATATGTCTTTCATTGTGATAGACTATTTCTAAGTCATCTGTGTTGTTTCTTGCTATTGTCAAGCAGTCTTTTTTTTACTTGAAACCATGAAAAAAATTATCTACCATTTTTGCTAATGATAAACTTTTGACTTGAACAATGATAAAGTTTATTATTAATCATTATTATAGCAAATTTTCAAACTCATTAGTATTGAATTAAGCTTGATAAGCAACAAGCTGATATACAAACAACAAACTAAAACAAAAATTAGAAATTTTAACCAAAACTCTTAACTATGATGCTCACTAATGAATATCCCATAGATATACTTAAATCAGGACTGGAGGATCTACTACATATGTTGGCACTAGGTTTGATGTTTGTATAAGATGTTTTGTAATTAAATTTGATGATTGTATAAGCTATATGTTTCTAATAGCACTAGAAGTTTAAGCTGTTCTTTCATAGTCATGTACTTTTATTTAATTTTGAGTAAATTTTATTGACTATTTATTGATTATATAGCTAACTCTTTTAATTTTTTTCAAATAGATGGCTGGGAGAACCGTTCGGTGAAGTCTAATTGGAAAAAGGATGAAGGCACAGCTAGAGAATGGGTTCACACAATAGGGAAATGGCATGGGGATCTAGAGGACAAGAGTGTGTAGTTATATCTTGCTATTTTGTTTTTTAATAACCTTTGAATACTTAAATGATTTGGCTAAAATCTTAGTATGTTTAAAAAGATTTAGGACTTGGTTATTAAATGTCCTCTCATTAAATATGAAAAATAACATTGCACTAGATCAACATTAATAAATTAATACCTGCTTTTCTTTTATAGTTGAAGAAGTATAGGAGTGAAAAACAAAATCTAAGTGTAGACTTGTAAATCTAAAGCAACGTGTGTGCTGAGGGTATGGATGCAGGCTGAGACCTCTAAATCTAAAATAAAAGGCTAGTAAAAAGTAAAAAGCTAAAATTAGATGTGCATGCACATTCCCTATCTCACATCACTAGGTGTTGAGAATTACAAATCAGAAAAGTCATTTTAATTAGGCTAGCTGCAATATGTTGTTGTTGAAGCACCTTTGTTGAGAAGAACATGGACTAAGCAACTAGATAATAATTGTAACTAAAAATGTTGGATGCTGTCCAAAAATACAAAAGATTATCCAAATTACAACATTTCAATGATCATTATTTTCTATATTGGAGATTGTAGGCAATAGATACTTTTTTTTTCAACTTTTTCTACTAGGTTTTGCATATTCTTGGCTCTAACATTAGTTTTTATCTTTGTCACAGGTGCATCTTCACAACAGAATTTTGGGATCGGGCAACGGACAAAGCACCACTTACACACTTGAAAAACACCTTGTCTCAATAATTATCAATGGTATTGAAATCCAAGTTGAACTTGGGGGGGAAATGGGCTACTATATAGATGTCCTTGCTTGTTCATCACAAGACTATAATGAAACACTAAAAGTTATGCACCATCTTGTTATTCAGAGCATTCAAAGACTCTGTGCTTCATATGTAGGTTGTCAAGGAGTAATACTCATTGAGGATATTTTAAGACCACAATGTGTAGAATAGCTTTGGAAATTCTCTCTACAAATGTAAAATGGACACTCCATGATATTCTTCCATGCTTGAATGGATTAGCAGGTAGCCTACATAGGTCTCTAATCCCAAATAAGCCACTATTGTGAAATCTAGCAAAAACTTGACCAAGTTCAAGGCCATGTTTTATAATAATTTCTTATTAAGCATCAAACCAACAATAAATTGTATATTTCTTAAGCAAGAAATTAAAAGAAGTCTCTTCATTATACCAAGAATAGATATCATCTAGTTCAAAAATTTTAGTCGAAGGTGTTGGAATTGATAGTGAACCCCAATCTCCTAGAAATCACCTGCAACCAAAATGCATGTTACATCTATGTCTGAGAGAGAATATGATCCAAAAAGCATGCCTACTTTGGTGATTTGGCTATTATTGCAGCACTACAAAGTGTCTTATAATTTTTCTCATTTTCTTAAATAATACGCAATTTGTTCATGATTTCATCATATCTTATAGTGGAACAACCCCAGGAATATTGGCTAAATTGCTTGCTATAAGAATTTCTTGTATAGGACACTCAATAATGTGGGCTAAGTGATGGTAAAAAAGAGGAACAAGAAAGGATCTCTACAAGTGCACAGTGCAGTAGAATTCAAAAATGAAATTGAAGTGCTCTCATATATTCATTATACGAATCTAGTCAAGCAAATTGGATTTCATATCCATTCATGATGGAACTTACAATGATGCATATCCACAACAATCTTTAACTTCCAGCAAACAAGTTAAACCTGAAGATAAGCTATTTGAAGACCTGGTTGACTTTTCCAAGGCAAAAAGTAAAACTTCACCCAGAAAAAGCAGAAGTTTTTAAAAATTAGAGGTTGTTCTCTGGGATGGTTTGTACTACATATCTTCAAGTAGCTTGCTACAAGTGATATTTTTGGTGTAGCATCAATTTTATTGAAGCCACCGTATAATCTTTTGTTCAATTGAGGTTTAGTATTCATTATGTGTTATATTATTCTTAGTGCACTACAATTTAATTTATTTCTGGTTACTTTTTTTTTTATCTGATATGAAATTCCTTTTGAATATTTGTATATTGAAATAATCTTATTTTCTTACCTAGAAGGTAAATGATTTTAGTAACAGTGCAAAAAGATCCATATATATATTGAAATGTATTGCTGAAGCTTGTTCTATTTCAGATCTCAAGTAGTGTGTGAGCATTATCTTTTCTTATCATAGTATTTGTGGGAAGTAATTGCCTGTGTGGCCTTCCACTATTCTCTAGTTCATAATTTGATTGTGGCATTTTGTTCAAAGAAAAGCTTTATAATTACAAATCTAGGATATTTTAATAGATCATTTACTTGTGTGAGGGGATAAAACCCATTTTGGTGCCCTAAAATAAGATAACTATATATAGAAACTCAATCATTGAGACATTTCGTATGGACTTGAGCTATCTTGATGGAACTATTTATGATAAGAGTAGGAAAGAATGGTCATGAGGTTAAGGGGGTGGAAGGGTATTAATAATATAGTTAGTAGGTTAGATGGTTAAGTCTGGGTAGAAATTTAGGAATTGTTGGGTTCCTAAATGTTTGTTTATTACTGGAATGTATTTTCTTACTCAAAATATTGTTGTAACTAGTATGACTTTGGGAATTATTGATTCACAATGTCTATTTGGTTGGTCGAAATTATTGGTATTCTATCAGTGGAAATGTCATACTAATTTTGCATCTCTTGATTGTTTTATGCAGGTGCAATTCTCACAAATGCAAAATCTAGTTGGCGTGGCACAAGCTATGCCAACTCATCTTTTTATATACCCTCCTAGAGGTCTAGGTCTAAGCCAACCAACGTTCTGTGGAAAGGGGCCACCCACACTCATGCCACCTCAAGTAAATATGATATATATTCATATTTTTTGATATATTTGCTACTGATGTTGTTAATTTATGCTAATCAATTCAAAGTTAATTTTGATACCTTGCAAATGGCTCTATGCTCGTCTTAAAGAAAAGGATGTGTCAAATTTTGTTTTGTGACCAATCTAAAATGAAAAGCTCAATGTTCGTCAACTTTTATTTGTTATGTTCTTATATAAGAACAAGTTGCCCTTTTTAACATGTCATGATTGGAAAACCATTCCAAATTATTGCAAGTTCTTCATTCAGCATTGTTTTCATTGGTAGTTTATGATTTGATGCCAATTTTGTCATAGGCTGGTAGATTTGGTTATCAGCAGCAACTTGTCCCTGGTATTAGGCTAGGAAATGCACCTATTCCAAATTTCAAGAAATGAGCTAGAAATGAGGAAGGTTTTTCCTAAGACGTTCATTTGTCTGGAACTTAACTTAATTTTTCAATTGAATGTGCAAGAATCCTTAAGCATTCCCTTGTTCTATATAAGATTCTTAAATACTTTTGTCTTTAAAATTTGCATCTTTCTATCCCACTTGACTTACAAACTGAAGGAATTTCCATGGCTACTCATGCTTTTAGTTTGACTTGGTTCACAATTTCTACATTTCCATGACCCACCTTGATGACTCCCTTGTCAATGTCTCCATGACACTTTGTGGGAAACTTGTTAACAACTTCCTTGGTGATTTGCATGATACTTTCTACCATTTTCTTCCAATCTTTGATGAATCTTAGATCATGGGTTAATGACTCACTCACTTCCTAAGGAGAGGACCTAGAGGCCAAGGCAACTACCACAAGTAAGCCTAAAATGACCATACTAGTAAGCAAGTGTGGGGGGCCCCATTTGCAATGGGGAAATATATGAAGAGGTCACAACACTACTATTATGCAAACACCCATTTAGAGTGGCCTTTTTTTGTTTCTACTATTTTGTAGGCTCTTCCCTTACCTTTCTATTAGTCATTGTACTGGCTTAGCAATTAATCTTCTCAAGTTCATCCCATGCTTTAATTAAGCCCACTTTTTTCTGTTCTCTTTGCCCCATGACTATAGCTATTTTTCTTCACTCCCTTGCTATTGTAGTTGGTATACATTCCACTTCTTTTAATCTATTTCTAGTTATTTTTGCTAGACATTGGTATAATTTCTTGGATTAGGAGAAAATAGATTTCATTGAAGTTTATAAAATAAGCATATGTTTTCATGTTATTCGTTGCCAGTCTTTGCATCAGAGCGATGCCTGCATCATCTCTTCACTCTTGCTTGCTGTTGAAATGTATCCTCAACCAGTCCTCCATTTGAATCTCTTCTCAAACCAGCAAGTGCCACCTATAGACTTGATTCACTGTGTTGTTGATCACTCTTCTACCACATTCAAATTTTTTGAGTGATTTGTATTATTTTTAGTAGATGTATTCAGGTTTTAAGCTATAGATAATGAATCAAAAATATGCAAGTATTATGTCAGTGCTTAACAATTAAGTTAATTGTCCTAGGACAAGTTTTTCTAGTTTTCTTGTATTATATCTGATGTACATTCTAGCCTGTTGACTTATTCTTGGTCATTCATGGTTGTTAATAAAGTTTCTACCTTTTTTCTTTCTTTCTTTGCATTCTAATGTAGGCTGTTACAAAAGAAAAGTTAGGTTATGATCCATTAGAAGTAAATCATGAGGATATGGTCTGCTTTGCAATGGAGGAGCCATAGCTCAGTCATAATGATACACTTAAATATTGATGCTGATTTCTTGATTCACTCATTTTGTTCTTCACTAGTAGGAGTAAAAGATAATATTCCATTACTATTTACATTGCTTGTTTAACTTATTTTTCAGTGTACTGGTTATATTGTTCTCCATTTCTAAGTGTCATGATATGTTCTTTTGATGCTTATTTTGTGCAGACAATGGCTTCCTATTTAGTATCTAATGCAGTTGCAACATATTACCTTTACATGACATATGTACACCCTTTTATCTTTTCTTTAGCAACAATAATCCCTATGTCCCCTGATGAAGTTTTATGCAAAGGCAATGGAACTCTTTGTGAAATGTTGCTTATGGTTTAGGTGATTAATCCAAGCTAGATCTTATTAAGTTTTATAATGCTTAAATGTTTTCTTCAAGTCCCAGATTTTCATTCCAAAATAATCTATTTATTTTCTTAGCGATTTAATCCTTTTTTATCACAGGTTTTTTGAAAGGTGCAATGGATGTTGTTGCTTATCACTTCAAATATGTTAAGTTCGAATGAAACTTTAATTTGATTTTTAAATTCAATTGTGTAAATATTTTTAGCATCATCATTTTGGATCAAATGAATTTGTGGTTTAGCATCAATGTTTTGGATCAAATGAATGTGTGGTTTAACATCAATGTTTTGGATCAAATGAATTTTTGGTAAGCATATTCTTGTAGCTAAATCAACATTAATCTATTTGAAAAGTAATTTTTTTGTTTTTCAATTTGATTGTGTATGGTATTTTTAGGATCAATGTTTTGGATCACACTACAACATCCATCATCAGAAGACAAGAATGCAATAGTGAAGTGTAACAAATGATTTGGTGCAAGAGGTGGAAGTGCTGGTGGTCCCATTGGGGTGCATTTACCACATCAAGGTTCACATCAACCAATTAGAGGTATGGGATCTAGTTTCAACTTTCCTAGTTGTCAAAATCCAACAAGCCAAACTTAAGTTGGAGGTCTGCTATCTCAAACTAGCTTATTGAGTCAGGTAATCATGTATATTTGCTAGCTTTTCTTCGATAGGCAATAAATACTAATAGTTGTAGAAAGCTATGGGAAATGATTTTTGAACATTCAACTAAAGTTTGTATTAATGTGTTATGGTAGTTGCCTAATCAAGGATTGAGTCAAAGCCTACACATGGGATGGGAAATTAAATCATATTATTGGCTCCAAGAATCGATTTCTATGTATTCAAATCTAATGTATCTTCTTTCAAGCTTGCTATTCCTCATTGAATACTAGAGATTGTAGGGATAGATTTATCAATTCACCCCTTGTACCACAGTTATCCTAGTATAGCCATGATAGTCAAATAGTGAAGGCTGAACTTCTTTTGAGATTCTCATGCATGGCTCTGAATAAATTCTTGTCACATTAAATGAATAGACAACTATTGTTGCTAAGAACACATTTTCAGTCTACTAGTCTTTTGTTTGTTTATGATCGATAGTGTTAGTTTATAGTTAATAAATTATAATATTAGCTTATCCACCATCTATGAGCATCATCTAATTTCAATGAGTGCTAAGTGTTCCATTCATTCTCATGAGAGATGATTCCTTGTGAACTATTACTCATGAAACATGGGTCAATGAGTTTGACTTAAAATCTACAAAGTTGAATCCGCATAACAATATCATAATTTGACTTGCTATGGAAAATTTTTATGCCTTTAGATCTAATGTTTGGAGGCTTTTTTTTTTATCTTATCTTTGATCAATTGTTGGGTGTATTTGAATTAGGCACAAGTTACTGTAGAACCAGAATCAGTATGCAAAGAACATTAACAAATAAAGTAAACATTCACAAACCAAAAACTAAATTCACATATATGCTTAGACAAAGAAAGAGAACAAGAAGTGCAAACCTCACAAGAGAAAACACTCCATGCTTTCTTGATTCTGTAGATGTGTCCTTTTGCTGTGGATGTATGCTCAAGATGCTCAAAAGCTGCTTCAATGGAGATGGGTAATGGCAAATTGGTAGCTTTGTGAGCTCTCAATTTGGCATTATAAGGGTAATATTGATGACTTTGGTTCTCAAAATAGCATGGTAACTTTAGCTCAAAGATTGTTGATGAAATGGCTTGGGATGGGATTCAATTTATAGGCTAAGGGGTAGAGAGATGGAGGGCTTAGATGCAAGGATGGATGAAGGCTTAAGGAGGGCTAAGATGCACTCAAAGGGGAGCACATGGATTGTGCTTGTTTAGCACCAATGGGAAGGTGACACTTGTCACAAGGAGGATGAGTGTGAGAGGGTAGGGTAAAGGGTTGGTTAAAGTCATGATGAGTGGGGTTGAGTATGTAAGAGGGATGTAAGAGGAATGAGTGTGGAAGAGGGAAGAGTGTGTAAGATGGACGTAAGAGTCATGAGTGGGCTTGTAAGAGTCTTTTATGTTTTGTAAGAGCACTCATGACTTATTGGTTGGGTTTTTTGAGGGGAGACTTTGGTTTGGATTAGGAAAGTCTTAAACTTGTTTAAGGAATGTGACAACATTAGGGGGTGGATTAGGCTTGGGTTTAGGATTAGATTAGGGATGTTAGAGATGTGCAAGTGGATGGCATTAATGAGGGTGGGTGAGTTAGTGGCTAAGCTTGGTTAGTATGGGTGGATGGGGTGGATTAGGCTAAATGGAGGATTAGAGATAGGTTAGGGGTTTTTGAATTTGAGGATTTCATTTATCAAATAGATTTATTTAATAAATGGGGATTTTTGGAATTAGATAGGAGAAAAGGATTTAATTGATAAATAATAGATTATTTGATTTATCAATTAGGACTATAGATGATTAATTAAATTAATCAACTAGGGGATGAAAAAGGATTAATTAAATAAGAATTTAATTAATGATGCCTTTAGAGATGGCTAAATTAGATTACCAAAGTAGTGTAATCAAATTTAGGTGTCTACATTTTGCCCCTCTTTGACATAGTGTCGAGACAACACTATTTCAAAGAAGTTTGAATGAAGACAACATGAGGAAGATGTTTTAGCAACAATGTTGCCCCAGTCTTGGATAAGAAGAGGAGAGACTAGACTTAGATGATGCCCCCTCAAGAAGGCGACGGGGAGAGAAATGAGGCTCGACAACTTCTTGAAAAGTACAAGAAATTGAGATGAGTTGAGACACTGGTTGGCGAAGAGAAGGGGCTGAATTAGCTCAAACTCTCACTACGGGAGAATGATAAAGGGAAATCAGAGGCACAATAGTAAAGCAAGCTTAAGACTTTCCAAGATTGGGGGGGGAAGATGGAGGAGCGGAGCGCTATAAAAGGAATCCATTGAAGCTTTTTGAGCGAGCAGATACTTCAAAGAGAAGTACCACCATGTAGTTGAGCACTAGATTTGCTATAGGACTGTTGGGTAATTGCCAAGGTTACCAAGAACATCAAGGCCTTTTCACCAACCATCTAGAGGACTGACGAACTGACTCAAAACAAACACACAAGGATTGCCCCAGTATCACACATGAATCCCAGAGGAAGCAGCGTGGAAACGACACTAGGTAACCCACAAGCAGAAAAAGAAAACAAGCAAAAGGCCTAATCAAGACCTTACACTCTAATTGCCCCATTCGCAGCATACCATGATATGGAAGATCATGGCAACCTTGAGGAGGGAACAAGGAGATTTCTTGGAAAAGATATTTCAAGACCCAAAAGGGAAGATCCCAAATCAAAAGAAAGTGAAAATCTAAAAGAGAACTGTTTGCCAACGAGATGGGTATGATGAGGTACTAACAGACCAAGATCAAACATGAGGAAAGCTATATCCTGCAAAAATCTATCAGAGAGCACCTAAGCTGATGGATCTGGATGAATGATGCGTCTGGCAAGCTGAACTAAGAAGGATAACACTTTGGTGATAGGAGATCTAGCTAAAGGATGCATTGGAATATCTAACCAAGGTGTGCGATGTGTGCAAGATGTTGACCAAGGATGAACTAACATGAAAGCCGGATAGATACAATGATACTAAGCTAAAGAGGATGTATAAGCTGACAGACCAAGATATGTTACAAATGTACAAGTTTGTTCATGTTTTGGTTTCTTTGTGAGATGGAAAATTTTGTGAAGGATGGGATGTCTATAATAGTTGATAGGTGGATAGGTAGATGGTTTGTGAAAAGTTTAAGGAAAATGGGATTCTATGTGTGCATGTGATAGGATACAGGCTAGGATACAAGATTATTTACAACCTGGAATATGGTACAAGCTTTGGACAAGATTCGAATATATACAAGGTATGGTACAAGATTTAAAAGGTATAATACAAGCTTTGGTACAAGATTTACAAGCTGTATAGGAGGTATTGACAAGCTCCATCAGATTTTGGATATTTGATTGGAACACCAAGGGAACAAGCAGGTGTTTTATGGGATGGTGGGTGGATGGATAAGGGATAGGATAGTGATAGATAATGGATTAGTCTTTAGCACACAAGGCACCTGAATTACCAGGTTTTCACCAAGGTACCTATCCAAGGCGCTTGAATTGCCAAGTTTTCACCATTGGACGCTTATTTCTTCTTTACTATTTTTTTTCTTGTATTTTTCAAAAGCTAGGTATACCAAGGATCTTCAAGCATAGAACTTCTTGAGATGAATGATGTTAGTGGGATCATTCAAGAGTTCTCCTTCTGGTGTAGATAATTGATAGGCTCTGGAGCCAAAGGAGGCAGTAACCACATAGGGACCAAGCCATGTAGGTTCAAACTTGCCTTTCTTTTCTCGATCTGCTTGGACTTTCATATTTTCTTTGAGGACCATGTCACCTGGCTGAAAGTGTCGTGGGAGCACCTTCTTGTTGAAATTCCTTTTGAGACGAGTTTGATAGACTGTGAGATGGTCATAGGCTTGTTGTCTCTTCTCATCTAAGAGATCTAGCTGGGTGAGTCGAGCTACTCTGTATTCTTCATCTGAGATTTTTCCTCGCAAAGATATGCGTAGTGAGGGAAGTTCAACTTCTATAGGTAATACCGCTTCGACACCATAGACTAGGGAGTATGGAGTTGTGCTTGTGGATGTACGGAAGGAAGTTCGATAGGCCCATAGAGCCGGATTTATTTGAAGGTGCCAATCATGGCCAGAATCATTGACAACTTTCTTTAGGATTTTGAGGAGGGTTTTATTAGTTGCCTCTGCCTGGCCGTTACCTTGTGGGAAATATGGGCTAGAAAAGTGGTGATGGATGCGGAGGGAAGTGCATAATTCTTCCATGTTGAGATTTTCAAAGTTACCTCCATGGTCAGTGAAGATGGTGGATGGGATGCCGAAGCGGCAAACAATGTGGTACAAGATGAACTTGGAGACTTGAACTCCTGTAGCTGAGACTAGGGGGACTGCTTCCACCCACTTAGTGAAATAGTTTGTAGCTGTTATTATCCATTTATGTCCATTAGATGAGAGAGGGGTGATAGTTCCAACTAGATCAAGGCCCCAACAAGCGAAAGGCCAAGGTGGTGCAATAGGCTGTAGATCTTGTGCTGGAGCGTGTACAAGATTTGCATGCTGCTGACATGGGAGACACTTTCTAAAAAAGTCACAAGAGTCTTCTTCAATGGTAGGCCAATAGTAGCTTGCTCTAAGGATTTGTCATGCTAGGACAATACCACTCGTGTGGGCACCGCAAAGTCCAGAATGTACTTCGTTTAATGCCATTGCAGCCTCATTTTTATCTAAACATCGAGAGAGAGTATCGTGATAACCCCGACGATATAGGGTATTGGCTATGATAACATAGCGGGATGATTTTTGGATGAGGTTTTGGTGTTGGGTACGTGTGAGGTGAGGGGATATGATACCATCGTTAAGGTAAGCATGAATTTCATGGTACCAAGGGGATTGGGGACCAACCAAGATACAAACACGGTTTGAATCCTCATTTGCATAGGCAGGTGTGAGGAGCTGCTCAACTAAAAACTCATACTGTGTAGCTTCTTGGGGGATTTCCAAGAGCGAGCCGATAGTGGCCATGGCATCTGCTGCCTTGTTTTGCATTCGAGGCACTTGTGTAAACTGAAGCTTTGTAAAATGCTAGGTCAGCTGATCAACTAGCTCTTTGTAGGGTAATAGCTTTTCATCTTTGGTTTGATATTCATTTAAGACTTGTTTGATAATGAGTTGGGAATCACCAAAGACTTGTAACTTAGTGATATTCCATTCTGTAGCTATCTTTAATCCTGCTACAAGAGCTTCATATTCTGCTATATTGTTGGTGCTAGGGAATTGTAGCTTGAAGGCTTTTGGAATGTAATCTCCTTGAGGTGTAACTAATAATATTCCTGCCCCTGGTCCATGAGAGGTGTATGAGCCATCAAAATAAAGCTTCCATGGGGGTTGTTCTTCAATTAGGCAGATATGCTCATCTGGAAATTCTGTGAGCAAAGGATATGCATCTACTAAAGGTGCATCAGCTAGGTGATCTGCTATAGCTTGCCCTTTGATTGCCTTTCTGTCCACATACTGGATGTCAAACTCACTTAGTAGCATAACCCATTTGGCCAAACGGCCTGTAAGTGTTTTTCTGGAGAGCATATACTTGAGAGGGTCAATCTTGGAGACTAGTTGGATGGTATGACTTAGCATGTAGTGGCAAAGCTTTTGAGTTGAGAAAACAACTTCCAAACAAGCTTTTTCCATAGGAGTGTAATTGAGTTCATAACCAACTAGGGTTCTACTGATATAGTAGATGGCTCTCTCTCTGCTATAATCATCATGTTGTGCTAGAAGTGCCCCTAGAGCAGTAGGTGTTGCTGATATATACAAGATCAAGGGACGACCAGGAACTGGTGGAACCAAGATAGGGGGATTGGTGAGATACTGCTTGAGCTGATCGAAGCTGCGCTGACATAAAAGATCCCACTTGAAGTTCTCATTCTTCTTTAGCAAGTGTGAAAATGGTGTACACTTATCTGCAAGTTGGGAGATGAAGCGCCAGATAGATTGAAGTTTTCCCTGAAGAGAGCGAAGCTGTCGCAGTGTCTGGGGAGGAGGCATGTCTAAGATAGCCTTGACCTTTTTGGGGTCGATCTCTATACCTCGTTTAGAAACTATGAAGCCTAGAAGCTTTCCAGATGTGACCCCAAAGACACACTTCTTGGGATTTAGCATGAGATGATATTGGGCCAACCTATCAAAGAATTTTTCCAGGTCAGCAAGATGATCCATGAAGGTGTGAGATTTGACTAGGATATCGTCCACATAATCTTCCAAAATGCTATGGATAAGATCATGGAAAATGGCTGTCATAGCTCTTTGATAGGTAGCCCCAGCATTCTTTAGGCCAAAAGGCATCATGGTGTAGCAAAAGGTTCCCCAAGGGGTAGTGAATGCTGTCTTATGCTGGTCCTCTTCTGCAATCTTGATCTGATTATACCCGGAAAATCCATCCATAAGGAACAGAATTTCATGTCCAGCTGTGAGATCTACAATCATATCTATGTTGGGCAAGGGAAAATCATCCTTTGGACAAGCTTTGTTGAGATCTCTAAAATTAGTGCAGATTCTGATGTCACCAAAAGGCTTAGTGACAGGGACCATGTTGGAGATCCATTCTGAGTAGTTGATAGGTCGGATAACCTTAGCAGCTAACATTCTTTCTAGTTCAGCTTTGACTAGTAATGCCACCTTGGGGTGCATTTTTCTAAGCTTTTGTCTGACGGGCTTGATCTTTGGATCAACTGCAAGATGATGAACTACAAGCTTTGGATCAAGTCCTGGCATGTCCTGATATGACCATGCAAATCGGCCAATGTTCTCTCATAAAACCTCAAAGAGGAGGTCAGCTTGGTCTTGTGATAGGGATGCAGCAATGTGAACAATTCTAGGGATCTCTGAAGAACCAATGTTGACTTCTCTAGTATCCTCTATTAGAATAGAAGACACCTCTGGTCGATTATCTTGAGGAGGCAATACTAAATCCTCATGTTCTGCTTGTGGCTCTGGATTTTCTTGCTGAGGGGTTCTCTTTGCTGCCTTAGCTAGTCCCAGTTTTACCTTAGTTCCAGTTTTGGGTGTATCGAAACTAGGTTGGGGATTTTCTCCAAAATACCCCTTGGGATCTAGCTTGTAGATGTAGGCAGAATCTGGCTTTGTCTTCTTATGAGGAGTTTTAGCTCCCATGAATCTTAGAAGTGCTTCCTCTGATGCGAACTCATCAATATGTATGACACTTGGTTGGTCCCAATCTATGAGTTGTGGATGAGCAAGTGGTAGGTCAATGAGATGGATGGATAGTTCTCGAAGAACAGAGTCTCCTAGGAAGATTTGGTCTGGGATATCGTCGTAGGCTCTCTTTTCAACTTCCTCAAGAATGTCTTCGATTTCAATAAGGTCGCAGTGGATGTTCGAAAAAGCATGACCGTTCTCGTTGGTGCCCCCAGTTGTGGGTATGCCAAAGCCAAGACCTGACTTTATTTCCTAATCATGTGCTTCGATGGGACATTGCATGCCCCTTTCTTCTGGTCCTAGTCCACCTCCTTGATAGTTCCATTTTTCAGTGACGAGCTTATGTTGTTGGGGATACTTCTGGCTAAAGTGATCAAGGCGTTCTTGATTTCTTGGAGGTGCATCCTTATGTAGCCAATTGTTGATATCTAGAGTGAGCTCCTCATGAAGAGGGGTTTTTGAGGACACAAAGGTGGTTGGGCCAAACTGTTTGTATCGAGGAGGTGGAATCTCCTTAGCTTTGTGATATGTTGGCCATCCATGGATATGTGGATCAAGTGGGATTGCTCCGACAGCAAATGCATTTGATAGACTATATTCTCCACAACCTTTGTTGTTGATCTTTACAGTAGATAGGGTGGAGGCAAGGATGGTTTCTGCGTCATTACAAGTGTGGGATGAGCTGGCGATGGCTGTACCGATGTCTATTCTAGGGCAATGGTTTGTATATGAAGCTTCAACCGCATTGCAGTAAGCAAAGGGTTCTGGATCGGCATGGATGGTTACCTCAGTGCCTTGATGCGAAAATTTGATGTACTGATGGTAGGTGGATGGAACGGCCTTCATAGCATGAATCCATGGGCGACCGAGGAGGATGTTAAATGGTAGGTTTATATCAACAACATGGAAAACTGTCTCTTGAATGACTAGCCCAACCTTGATTGGTAGCAAAATAGTCCCTTCTGTGGTCCTTTCCAAGTTGTCATAAGCTTTGATGGTGATAACCTCACTGATCATATCTGCCTCAGTATACCCAGCTTGTTTTATGAATTTTAGGGTGCAAATGTTCAAGGCTGATCCATTATCTATCATTACTCTTTTCACGGAAAAATTGGATACCATGATGGCTATGCGAAGTGAAAGGGTGTGATTTGGCTCAACCGCTGGTATGTCGGTGGGTTTGAAAGATAGGGCACATGAGGATGAAAGGTGTCCAACAAGATTATGAAAATCAGTAGCATTGATATCAGAAGGGACACGGGATTCTATAAGAGCACTGTCAAGGATGTCTTTGTACACAGGACTAGTGCGGAGAAGGTCTAAAATGGATATTTGGGCTGGCATGTTCCCAAGGTGTTCCAAGATATTGTACCGGCTTTTTGATGGAGCTGATGGTGTTGATGAAACTGGTGGGCTTGCGATGTTAAATCGCACTCTTCGAGTGGTGACCGCACACTCATTGTCTGGTCCTCGGATATTGATAACATTGACAGAAGGCTCTTTCTCAGATATACAACCTATAAGGCTACCATAGTCTATATAGGATGAAGTGTGGTCATTGTTCTTCCCATGCTGTTGGTTTGGCTGGCGGTTGTTGGTGTTGTTTTGGATAGGTGCTTTTCCAGGATTTTGGTTGTTGTGTGGAGGAAAAGCATTTTGATAAATCTGTAAGCCTGCATTGGGAGAGGTTTGGGCACCAACAGTGATTTCCTTCCGATCAATGAGGTCTTGCACATAGTCTTTCAGTTTCATGCATCTGAGGGTGGTGTGACCATTTACCCTATGGAACTTGCAATACTCATTGTCTTTGTACCATGCAGCTTTGGATTGGCTTGGATTAATTTGCTGGGTAGGAGGAAATTTGATGAGGTTTTTCTTAGCCAATTTCTCAAAAATAACATCCAATGGCTCACCAAGGGGTGTATAGTTTCTAGGTGTAGGTTGGAATCTGGGCTTTTGCCCTGCAGCTACATTGATGGCATTAGCTTGATTGTTAGACCCTTGAAAGTTGGGTCTTGTATTATGGTTTTGATAGCTTTGGTTATTTCATTGTTGGTAATTGGTAGCTTGTTGGTTGTTTGTTTGATATGGTGGGTTAGACTGGTTTTGAGAAGGACCAACGATATTCACATGTCTGGTTTCAGTAACCCCATCTGTTGCAACATGCTTGTTTTTGTTCCAATACCTAGACTTGTCATTGGAATGTGATTGATTTTGGTTGGCCTCTTTGTAAATCTTTACCACACCATCTTTGATGAGTCCTTGCTCAAGAATCATTCCTTTCTCTTTGATATCCTTATAGGTCTACAAACAGTTCATGGTCATGTGGTGAGCCAAGCTGGGATGTGCATTATCAATAAACATTTTCACCACATGGCATTCTGGCAAGGTGCAGGATATGCGGGTGGTAAGGGTTTGCCATCTTTGCAAGTATTCGGCAAGGCTTTCTCCACCTTTTTGCTTGGTGTGGACAAGATCAACTATTGATAGCTCTGTTTCAACAAGATGGGCATATTGGGCTACAAATGCCTCAAATAATTTAGCAAAGTTTTTAATTGTGCCATAGGGGATTCTATAAAACCATTCAAGAGCTGTTCTGGCCAAGCTTTTGGGAAAAAGGCGCAAGAGGAAGACATCATTGTATGCCACGTCCTGGCAATGCATGTAAAATTCTTTTATATGTGTGACAGGGTCTCCTTTTCCTCTGAATTTGTCAAATTTAGGTACCTCAAAGTGTTTGGGAAACGGTGTCATGGTAATGGCTCTGTCAAATGTGTAAGGACACACATTCTCAAACTTGAATGTCTTTGGATCATTCCCTTCTTGGATGGCTTTCAGAGCTGTCTTCATTTTCTCCCACTCTGAATTGATAGGTGATGGTTGGGGTGCCCCCAATGTAGGAGTGCCTTGAGGTAGGTATGTGCTGGATGGGGCCATTGAATATGGATGGTTATGAGGGATTTGCTGATAGGGATTGTACATTATTTGGGCAGCTGCATGGTGGATGACGGGTTGTTTAGGGGAAGGTGGCGCATATTGCTGCATGTGCTGCGAGGCTTGCTATGGGGTAAATGGGTTGCTTTGTGGAGGTAAGTTATAAGATGGTTGTGAGGCTTGGGGAAAGGATCGGAGGGCTTGTGGGGTTTGACCAATATATGTGGGTTGTGCCCCCATTTGGGATGGCATCTGCAAATAATTGGTGGTTGGCTAGGGTGGTGGATTACCTCCTAGAAGTGGCATTGAAAAGTAGTTGGTAATTGGAGGTAATGGATTAGTTGGTGGTGGAAGTGGTGGGAATTGAAAGCTTGGGAATGGAACTGATGGGGTTTGATAGCTTTGTGGCTGGATTTGGAAGCTTGGTAGAGTGGTGGTGGGAGCTAGGGTCACTTGGGAGCTTGGTAGAAGATTGGCAGTAGCTTGTGGGTTTTGATAGCTTTGTGGAGTGAAGGTAGTAGCTTTTGGATTTGTGGCTGGTGGTATTGAGCTCCCAAGACCTAATGGAAATGATGGGATTGTGCTTTGGGCTGTGGTGAACAAGCTGGGGGCGATGAAAGGTTGATTACTTGGCCCCATGGGTGGCATCCCTGTTGTATATTGCTGAGGTTGGCCAAAGATGCTAGCACTGATTTGGGAGATAGGTGGATTGGGAAGGCTAGGTTGGGGAGCAGCAGCAATAGTGAAGGGGGTGAACGGTGAGGTGTTTTGGGTAAAGGGGATTTGGAGCGGAGAGGTATGAACCAAGGATGGAGTGGTGGTGGCTGGGTTGGCTTGTGGCATAGAGATTTCAACTTGGGTGGATGATGGTATGTTTGGGTCTGTTGGGTCATATGGATTGGCTGGAGGCTCTTCTTTTGGAATAAATTGAGGATAATTTGGATCATAAGAGCCTATGGGTGGTGGCATCTGCCCAAACAATGGGTGAGATGGATCTGATAATGGAGGGGGTCTTCCAAAGTCAAAGGTTCCTACATTGTCCCTTCGAAAATTAGCCATGATTGTCTCTTTGTTTTTGTCTATAATGGCATTTACCAATACTGCATTTCCTGGTTGGTTCATGAAAGCTTCAATGTCAGTAGGTGATGGCATAGCTAGCTCTGGGATGAAGGATGGCTGAGTGCTCAAGGGGGGTGAGGCTGTTCGATCCAAATGATAGGGCTCCATTGTTTCTTTCTTCTTGGCTAAGCGAGTGACGGGTGGCATGAAAAATGCTCCTAGGGATGAGATGCAATAATGCTGATGGATGCAAAAGGGGGAAGGCTTTTCTATGCAAATGATTTCCTAGGTTGAGGCAAAGCTATATGACAAAACCTAAGGAGGATTGGGTTGGGGATTCTAACTTCAAAGATATGTTGTCAAAGCACAAAAGGTCTGCTTTCCTATGTGCAAGCTTGGTGGTGATTGTGTCAACTTAAGGATAGACTGATGATCCTTTAGGAAGAACACGAGATTGACCACTTGTGAATCCCAACCTTTAGCTCAAGGTGATGAGGGATAACAAGTGACAAAGCTAGATTACCCTAGACAAAGCTATGTCAAAGGGATAACCTTGGTGGATTTGGAAGATTTTAGGAATGGCAAACTTTTAGCAAGGTGACAACAATTTTGAAAGCTTAGATATGCAGAATTTTGATTACCGGCTAGATGGTATGATTCTAAATGATATGGATGAGCTAATAATGCTTAAGGGGATAACCTAAGATGGCTAGATTTTCTACAAAGATGACTCTAAAGTGAAGCTTATCCAAGAAGATGTGGAGAAACAAGGGTGTCTAATCATAGAAATCATGCCTAGTTGGTAAGGCATAAGCAGGATTAACTCCTGGATGTTGGCTAAATTTGATGGTGCACTCTAACCAGGCCTCTTGAAGTGCTTCGTCGGTAGCTTTGTCCTCTGCTTTGTGGAGTTTGGCAATTCATGGGCTTGGTGTTATTTCTTTTCTCTTGGCTGAAAGTTCTTGGTATGCTAGAGATGGCTTGAGTTTGACCTTGTGAAAATTTTGTTTGGGTTTGGGTTGTTCCGACATAAATTCCTGAATTTGCTTGGCTTTGGAAAAAACTCAGTTGTTTTGCTTCAACTTGTTCAACTTCCAAAATAGGCAGTGACTACGCTAAGTGTGCCCTAAGCTAGGATTGACCAAGTTTGGCAAACATTCATTCAACAAGTAAAATAAAAACAAGCAATAGATAGGAACACCCAGATAGAAGTTTGTGGTTCTCAGAATGTGATACTTGCGCCAAGGAGTGTGTATGTTCTACAAATGTTTCGATCAGTCACTCCAAACCATTAACATCCTAGATGGTTTTCTACAAGGCTGACAATTGGCTTAGCTAGGGAGTCCTCGATATACGCAAGGTACGTGAGGCCCAAATCCATAGATGAGACCAAAAGGATGTCACACAGCCGAGAGGAGCGGTAACCCACTTCTCCTCTTTCACTTCTCAAGGGTATAAAGTTCCTTGAGGCTTAGCCCGAATGAAAAAATCTTGATCCCAAGAAAGGTGTCTTTCGATTCACCTCCCGATTCTTATACTCCGCCGGAACGCTGGAGTTGAGGTCGTCCAAGGGGTGATGAAATCCCCAAGTAGGCCTCCTTAAAAAGAAACAAGGTTTTGGATCCTAATCTTATGCACCCAAGATGGCCTCGAAAGACAACAAGGGGAGAGAAGACTCGGGTGACCTTGGGCTAAAAAACACGCTTGTTTCTTTTACCAACTGACTCTTATGTGTGCTAATCTAGACTTTGCAAGCACTCATGTTTAAGAGACAATGTTCAATTCCAACTTGAACCACCAACAAAAGTAAATCGATCAAAGAATGCAAACAATAAGAAGAATTAGGGTCAACAAAAGCAAACTCGCGCGCCCGGAGGCCCTCCACGTCAAGTATCGATTGATTTTCTTTAAGGCATTCAAGATTGAGTGTGAGTTTGTTTTAAGCGCAAAAAAAAAAGTGTGTGAGATTCGATTTCAAGCGCGCACCCGGAGGCTCTCCACGTCAGTTGTTGTTCAATTTTAGTGCCCAAACTTGAAGTGTGATCGATTTAATCTAGAGTTTTGGCCATTTAAGAATTTTGATAAAGTTAAAGCAAACGTTCAAAGACCAAGTGAGTGAGTTAGATTGTGGAACATTTAACACCTTTTTCAAGTAGACCCATCCCCATAAATGGCGCTGAGATTGCAACCAATGGTTAATATTTGATGGGTGATTAGAAAAGAGGTGAGTCCAAGGAACTACTCAAATTGATTTTTGTAAATTTGTATTTTAACTTAACAAAGTTTCTTAAATGTCCAAAAATCAAACTTTACCTAGATTGCATGTAAAAAAGAGATTTGTTTTGTTCAATTTTAGAAGCTCCAAATGAAGTGTTTGATATTGTAATGGTTAATTGACCCTTGGCATTCAAGATTGAATTTTTTGTTTTAAGCATGCATTCCAAAGAAAGTTGATTTTAATCCATGACATTCAAGAGTGTGTTTTGAGCAACATTCATTCAATGGAAAATGTGTTTAACCATTCAAGTTCATTTTTTTAGCAACATGAAAACTTGCAAGAAACATGGTTAGTGGTTCCATATGTGCTCCATCCTGCAATGAGACAAAAAAAAAAAAGCAATTTAGTTAGTTAGCCAAAATCTTCAAAACTGAGAGCTTAACTATGGGAAAAAAATTTTTAACTTTTTTTGTTGTTTTTTCTATGCGTAAAAATGCTTAAAATGGTCTAAATCCTACGGAACCACTAAAAGTCAAATAATAAAGCAGAAATGGAATATAAGCAAGCAGAGAAGATAGTCTGTCAAAATATGAAGACGCTGAAATACAGAGACGCCAAAATACGAAGAGGACAAAACAGATTTCCAGCACAAAACACAGGTGAGATGCCGATTTGCGCAGATGCGGATTTTCGCAGACGATGATTTTCGCAGACACGGATTTTCGCAGATGTCGATTTGCGCAGACGTGGATTTTCGTAGATGTCATTTTTCATAGACAGAACAGGTTGTAGACGCCAAAACTGTGCCAAAAAAGCTGAAAAATGCAATTTTTTTTTTTTAGATGGTATTTCTTCTTCCTAAGTGCGTTCTTTAACCTGCAAAAATAAGCAAAACACCCTCACAGCACACTCAAACAACAACAAACATTAGATGGTTAGAAAAATGACATATAGATGAAAATAGATGATTAAATGACCCATAGTGGGGTCCCATCAGGCGTGCCAAAATGTAGAACCAGAATCAGTATGCAAAGAACATTAACAAATAAAGTAAACATTCACAAACCAAAAACTAAATTCACATATATGCTTAGACAAAGAAAGAGAACAAGAAGTGCAAACCTCACAAGAGAAAACACTCCATGCTTTCTTGATTCTGTAGATGTGTCCTTTTGCTGTGGATGTATGCTCAAGATGCTCAAAAGCTGCTTCAATGGAGATGGGTAATGGCAAATTGGTAGCTTTGTGAGCTCTCAATTTGGCATTATAAGGGTAATATTGATGGCTTTGGTTCTCAAAATAGCATGGTAACTTTAGCTCAAAGATTGTTGATGAAATGGCTTGGGATGGGATTCAATTTATAGGCTAAGGGGTAGAGAGATGGAGGGCTTAGATGCAAGGATGGATGAAGGCTTAAGGAGGGCTAAGATGCACTCAAAGGGGAGCACATGGATTGTCCTTGTTTAGCACCAATGGGAAGGTGACACTTGTCACAAGGAGGATGAGTGTGAGAGGGTAGGGTAAAGGGTTGGTTAAAGTCATGATGAGTGGGGTTGAGTATGTAAGAGGGATGTAAGAGGAATGAGTGTGGAAGAGGGAAGAGTGTGTAAGATGGATGTAAGAGTCATGAGTGGGCTTGTAAGAGTCTTTTATGTTTTGTAAGAGCACTCATGACTTAGTGGTTGGGTTTTTTGAGGGGAGACTTTGGTTTGGATTAGGAAAGTCTTAAACTTGTTTAAGGAATGTGACAACATTAGGGTGTGGATTAGGCTTGGGTTTAGGATTAGATTAGGGATGTTAGAGATGTGCAAGTGGATGGCATTAATGAGGGTGGGTGAGTTAGTGGCTAAGCTTGGTTAGTATGGGTGGATGGGGTGGATTAGGCTAAATGGAGGATTAGAGATAGGTTAGGGGTTTTTGAATTTGAGGATTTCATTTATCAAATAGATTTATTTAATAAATGGGGATTTTTGGAATTAGATAGGAGAAAAGGATTTAATTGATAAATAATAGATTATTTGATTTATCAATTAGGACTATAGATGATTAATTAAATTAATCAACTAGGGGATGACAAAGGATTAATTAAATAAGAATTTAATTAATGATGCCTTTAGAGATGGCTAAATTAGATTACCAAAGCAGTGCAATCAAATTTAGGTGTCTACAGTTACAGGTTGTCAACTTTATTAACACTTATATGACAATCTTTTGTAGGAGCCTAATTGGATGAGTCTTGGAAGTAGTTTACCTATATTTACATCTCTTTCTTGTAGATTTGAGGCAACATGTTTGGATTGGATCTAGTTTAGGTCCTTGTTTATGATTTTTGTGCCCAGATTTGGGTCTTATTTCATGTGGCTAAGGCCTATATGTTTCATATTCTGGGCTGAGGCCCACATGTTACTCTTTTGAGGTTAGATCTATCTTAAACTTAGCTTGGTATATGTACCGAAATTACACCCTATATGCTAAAGCCCTAGCCACTTGGATCTAGGCCTAATTAGGCCTATATCTTAGCTATTGAGGCATAATAAAGCCCATTCTAAATTGAATTATGGCCTTGTCTAATTAGATCAAGTCCATTTATTATACCTAGAGGTTGTTTAAGTCATTTTTAGGCTCCAATCTTGAGTTTTGAGCTTCATGTTTTATTGTAGGCCTAATTATAGGCATCATTATATCTAGTTTAAGCTTGATTTGGTCATATAAGACCCACATGTTTCATTACAACGGGCTTGCTGATTGGTTGATATTATATGGGTCTTTAGGATATTATATGGGTCCTTAGAATACATGGCCTTAGCTTTGGTGATTAAATTGGATTCTTATTTAACCTTGCCACATTAAAAAAAAGTTTGTTATACAATATAAAAGAGGGCTATTTGGTCAAAAAGAAGCTGCAGCCAATTTAATACACATTTTGTAACTTTTAACCCCACTAGTTTCCATTCCAATGACTGTTGTATATATTC
Organism: Cupressus sempervirens; assembly: GCA_028749045.1. NCBI lineage: Eukaryota > Viridiplantae > Streptophyta > Pinopsida > Cupressales > Cupressaceae > Cupressus > Cupressus sempervirens. Next base: position 922,656,473 of record CM053792.1, read on the forward strand.
TAATCTACCAAAAGTCTTGTAGGCATAAAATTAATTGGCACTGATGCTATTTAGGGAACAAACTGTGGATAGGCTCTTCAAGTTCCATGAGACACATCCTTCCATTGTGTTGCTTATGTAGCAGCCAAGGTCATGTTTGACTATATCCTCCTTGTTGAACTCCCTAGGTATCATTAGATCATACATTAGTTTGATAGGATCAACATTGGTCAACAGTAGTCATATTATTGATTGATACTATAGTATTATCAATTAAATATATTTGAGTAATATTATTTTTGATTAGTAGCAGTAGTATTGATTAATATTAATTTCATGATTAATTTTATAATATTATTAATTTAAAATTATTGATCTCATTAATATTATTGACTAATATTATATTTTAATATATCAAATATATATATATATATATATATATATATATATGAAATTAATACTTATATGATGAACACATGCAATAGTTAGACTATATTGTCTATTCATGGTTCATGGACCAAGGGGAAAATATATGCTGCCAAAATTAGATGAATAATCTTTGCAGCATCATCCCTCTCACTACTAAATCAGGCTCGCTATAGACTTTTCATGACGAATTTGAAAAGATTTAACCTTCAATATGATGGTTTGGCAAAACTTGGAACAAAAAAATCTGATAGCTATATGCATATCTCTCTCTCTCTCTCTCTCTCTCTCTCTCTCTCTCTCTCTCTCTCTCTCTCTCTCTCTCTCTCTCTCTCTCTCTCTTTGTGTGTGTGTGTGTGTGTGTGTGTGTGTGTGTGTGTGTGTGTGTTTGTGTGTGTGTGTGTGTGTGTGTGTGTGTGTGTGTGTGTGTGTGTGTGTGTGTGTGTGTGTGTGTGTGTGTGTGTGTGTGTGTGTGTGTGTGTGTGTGTGTGTGTGTGTGTGTGTGTGTGTGTGTGTGAGTGTGTGAATCTTGGATTTCATCTCTTACCTCCTCTATATTATATGGGAATTCTTCTACTAAATAATGCATCACAATTTTGCAAGTTAATGCTCTCTTTTCTATATACCATGATAGAAGTTGTGATTAATATCAATTAAGGCTCTGTGAGAAAATATGAAAAACAATCCCATGCAAATATATAACAACTTTTCTCATATTTTCTCACAGAGCCTTAATTGATACTAAAGCTTCTGTAGCAGTAAATAAAAAAGGGAAAATAAACTTGAACCACTCTTATACACTATTTAGTAGTAGAGTTTATGTACAATAATATAGGGGAGGTTTGACTTTGAGGACAAGATGTTATGGGCTCAAAAGGAGTTGAATCACTCTAGAGAAATAGATCTTAAATACCAAATCTAATGCTTATATAGATATTAGATGTCTAACTGTTAATTCATCAGAAGAGAGTGTAAGAGGAAATTTGATAACATGGATTTGGGTGCTATTATTGAAAAATAGGATTGAGGTAAAATAGATGCAAACTTAAAGCCATTGTCTTGTTTATTTGATCAAGAGATCAGTAGCCCTAGAAGAATTTGGTGGGAAAACTTCATTAGTGGCATATTACATTGAAAACTCAAGCTAATGCTTGTGAACATTAGACGTCTAAGCTCTAATTTTATAAGAGAGTGATACAAGAAATTTCTTAACATTGTGATACAGGAAATTTCTTAACATTGATTTGAGTGTTATTTATTAATAAATATGATTGAAGTGAGAAAGATGGGGGACTTAAAAATGATATAAAAAGAGATCCAAACATAGCTTTGGTTTAAAGTTAGTTTTTGTGAATAGCTTTTTATTTGATCATAGCTATAGAAAAATTAGGTGGGCAAATCCTAGGCACATTATAGTAGATGCAGTAGTTTGCATATGAACCCTCTAGAAATTAGAGGAGCATTTCCAGATAAAAAAATTGAAGTGGTCTGAAGGGATTTGCACAGTTTGTGACAAGACATAGAGGACAGGATGCTATCTGCCTTTGGATTAAGAAAATTATAAAATGAGTTGCATTTTATGGATGTTAACACAATGAATAATCTTATAACTTGTGAAGTGTGAAGATTATTCAAAAACCATATTAATATGGCAATAAACCTAGATAAATTTCAAATTTTGAATGGTCAAAATCCAACATCTAAAATCTGCTAGTATAGTTGAATATGGTAATGTGATATTTCTAAATAGAGAGCAAAAGCTCTAGAAATGGATCTCTAAGTTTCAGAAAATGAGATATGATGTTTTGGATCACTTCCTATTCTTTTCTTGGTTTAAAATATCTATTCAAAATATCAGTTTAATAATAGGTGTTTTACAGTAATAATGAGAAATTTAAAACTAGATAGATTTCAATATAACAAAAATTGCTTTGACATTTGCAAACACAATTTTTTTGGCATAAGACATATAATATTTTCTTAGTGGTTCAATGTTGTTATTATGTATGATCTACATTTATCAAGAGATGAAGTGTTTCTAGGCATGAACTTCGAGATCCACATATTTTTCTATAAGAATTTGATCATTAATTTCATAGGAAGGGAGATTTAAGGGTTTAGATTGTAGATAATATTTCTAGTAACCATGTTCCCAGGTTTTTTTTTTTTTGGTTAGAGGTGTGCATCTTGTGCTACAATGTTTCCATTACATTTTTTTTGTTTGCTTGGTTGACCCCTTCCTTATGAATCTTAGGGTTCCACAATCAATGTGAGAACTTTAGGAGAAATCTGTGTTTATTTTTTGCAACACACACATAGCACAGCTTGATCCCTAATTGTTCAAACTTGAATTTGTGGTGATTGAATATTTCTAGGAATTTAACTCAATTGGTGTGAATCCAAGAGGTAAAACTAGCCTTGACCATTCTTCAAGAAGTCAATATGCACATTCAAGATCTTTACACACAACACTTGGTATGGCTAAATCTTCTAATGGGAATTTACTAGATATGATGAGGCCAAGAAATGTCGAGGAACCAAATATTTTATTTTCATGTCTCTAAAAATACATATTAATATTTATCAGCAAATAAACTATACAATTTGCTAAAAAAACCTGTTCAAATGCATCCTACCTATGATGAATTTGAATATCTTGGTCATATGAGTGTTAATGGCTCTTTTGGTAACCCAAACATAAGACTGCTTTCAAGACATTTACTATTGATTCATATATAATCAATTAGGCCATTTTATTATAGAACCTTCTCCCCATCCTCTCCTAGAACTATTTGGATAGATGATATGAATATCTTGCTCTAATACTATTTCAGGGGAATTTTTTATATATATCTCGTATCTAGATCCCAATTTTTTTGAAGTGTACTTTGTTTATGACCTATGTACATCATGTTGCTCTATTTTTTTTGCCCTTTTTTTAGCATCTCTCTTATTGTAATTTTGTTATTAGTCAACTAGAGCAAGCCATTATCCTAGATGTTTAGATTCAATTTGGCAACTAATTCGTGTTGTATTTCAAATTTTCATGTAATGTCAAAGCCCCACCATAGGTTACCTGTCTAGTTAAGTTTTTTTTTTAAGAGGTTTCTCAAGACTAATTAAAGGGCTTCATTGTAACAAATGAAGCTTGAGTTAAGCAAACTGTGCTAGCCCCTGTATTTTAATTGCAATGTTGGTTCCTTCCTTGATAAGGGGAACTTCTTATTTCTATAGCATGAATGGCTTGTGATGAAGCACCAATAGCACCAGGCATAGTTGGACAAATAGCTATTCTTGGAGACATCTTCCACTGAGGAGACTGTTGCCCCTACTTCATATTTTGGCCTTGATAGAGCATAGATGCTGGAAATTTGCTGAGATTAGAAGTCGGTGGTGTTTGATCTCCTCCATAATTAGGCATTGCGATCTATGTTGAAGTTACCAATGATAGTACATTTTGGCTAGGCAAGGATTTTATATGGCTTGTAGCTTGCTTTGTATTCTGGTTCAATTGTTGAGTAGAGGAAAGCTTGTTCTATTCTGTTGTGCTAGAGAAATGAATCAATTTTCATCAAGTTTTCAATTAAAAGCTCTTTCCCAAATGGAAGGCATCAACTCCTTATGGAAGGAATCAACTCATAGAAATTTTCTTTTAGGTGCCTACCAAAAATGGTATGATTATTCAGAATGATGGGGCTCCTACACAAGTAGCATAATGATCTCTTTATGGGGTATATTGGATTTTGCCCAAAAATAACAAGTCCCATAACACAAGTTATTTATAAATAGTATTCTATATATAAAATATGTAATTGCAATTCAATTTAGAGAAAATTGTATCAAGGATTTATGATCATTATACAAATGATATTGAAAATAGAACACCCTAAATTCACTTGTATCCATTTCACTGTATACTTCTAATAGCTGACCATATTAGGAATTTGGTGGAAAAACTTGATAGGATGCTAGGAGAGTTGAGACTGTCCTCCTCAACTAAACTCAAGGGAACATAATGAGTGTCCAAGTCAGATGGCCCCTTGGGCCACGAGAATGGTAGGACATCTATCATCTTGTAGTTGTCATATTTAATGACTTGGAGGGGTGACTTGATGAGCTGACTCGATGAGCCGACATGTCGAGCAGACTTGGTGAATGAACTTAAAGAGTCAACTTGGTGAGCATACTTGAATAGTCGACTCGGTGAGTCAACTTTGGGAATAGACCTAGCAAGCTGACATTATTAGTGGCCTTAATGAGGTGTCTTGGTGGGGAAAATTGGCGAGCCTACGTAGAGAGCCCCACATGGTGAGACAAGATGGTGAGTTGGCTTGGTGAGATGACTTGGAGAGCTAACTTGGTGAGTAGACTTAAGGAGTCAACTTGTTGAGGCAACTCAATGAGGGGACTTGATGAGAAAACTCAGAGTCAACTTGGTGAGCGTACTTGAACAATCAACTTGTTGACATGAATTGGTGGGGTGACTTGGCGAGCCCACCTAGTGAGCATACTTGAACAGTTGACTTGGTGAGCCAAACAAGTGAGCTAACATGGTGAGTGGGCTTAGAGAAGCAACTCAATGGGGCAACTTAGCAAGCACACATAACAAACCAACTTTTCAAGGCAAGGTGGTAAAAACACTGGTGAGCTGACTTAAAGAGTCGACTCATTGAGGTGACTGGGTGGGGGTGACATGGTGAGCTAACTTAGGGGGTAGACTTGGTGAGTGAACATAAAGAGTTAACTTGGTGAGCATACTTGAATTGTTAGCTTGGCGAGCTAACTAGGGGAGTCGGCTTGGTGAGCTGACATGGTGAGTTGACTTAAAGTGGCAAGTTGGTGGGGCAAGTGGGGGTGACTTGGTGAGTTGACCTGGAGAGTTGGCCTAACGGGAAAACTTGGTGAGAAAACTTAGAGAATCGACTTGGTGAGCATACTTCAATTGTCAACTTGGCAAGCAGACTTGGGGAGCTAGCCTGACGATCTAACATGGTGAGTGGGCTTAAAGTAGCAACTTGGTGGGGCAAGTTGGCGAGCTAACTTAGCAAGGCCACTTAGAGACGTAACATGGCAAGTTGACTTGGTGAGCAATCTTGATGAGTGGACCTAAAGATTTACCTTGATGAGGCACGTTAGTGGGGTGACTTGATGACCGAACTCAAAGAGTCAACTTGGTGAGCATACTTGAATAGTCAACTTGGCGGGGAAAATTGGCAAGCCAACTTAGCGAGTCCAATCAATCAAGAGGAAATAGTTGAGAGCTTAGAGTGACACAATTTTCAGATGATCGTATGAAATGAAATGGGCATGCAAGTAGAAAGAGACTAGAAAGACATTGTGTATAGATGAAGGCATGAAATGAATGGTTTTGGATCACTCAACAAAGACATTCAACATTCAGTACATATCATCATTCGAGATCAAATGGGTGTATTGGATTATATGCATAGTGAATAATAAAGGAGGGAATTGAACCCTCCCTGAGGCTCACAGTTGTTGATGTCCACTTTAGCAATGACCCTTCCTATTAAATTGCCATCTTAAACCTTTCTAATGAGATAATGTGTTATGAGCTCTTCATCAGTGGGATGGAACGTGAATCCAGGAGGCAGTTGTGCATCACCCATATCATTGGCCCTTCCTGTTAAATTGCCATCTTAAACCTTTCTAATGAGATAATGTGTTATGATCTCTTCATCAGTGGGATGGAACATGAATCCAGGAGGGAGTTGTGCATCCCCGTATCATGAACCATGATATGGGTGATGCACAACTGCCTCCTGGATTCACGTTCCATCCCACTGATGAAGAGATCATAACACATTATCTCATTAGAAAGGTTTTAGATGGAAATTTCATAGGAAGGGCCATTTATGAAGTGGACCTCAATACCTATGAGCCCCAAAAAAAAATTGACCAAGCATTGATCAAAATTTCAACTAATGGCTAGTAGTTTTCTACCAAGCATTGGTCAAAATTTTGACCAATGGCTAGTAGTTTTCTACCAAGCATTAGTCAAAATTTTGACCAATGGCCAGCATTTTTCTACCAAGCATTGGTCAAAATTTTGACCAATTCCTTGTAGTTTTCTACTAACCATTGGTCAAAATTTTGACCTATGCCCTGAAGAAAATGTGCTAACAGTTTCAATAGTTTTTGACCAACCAGAAGGTTGGTCAAGATTTTGACCAAATTTTTTTTGATGAATGTGTTGATCAAATTTGGTTAAAGTTGGGTCGAAAACTAGGTCAAAATTTCAACCAATAAAGGTCAAAAAATGAGCTCAAATATACTAGTGTGTATGTGTGTGTGTGTGTGTGTGTGTGTGTGTGTGTGTGTGTGTGTGTTGTTGATAAAAAAGTATGACAGGATCTCATGAAGCTGTAGTTGGAAACTATTGGAGATACATTCCTAAAATCCCTAGAATTATTAATGATGCATTGGAAAGTGAAAGTTGGATAGAGGAAATGAATGATGAGATTGAGAAAATTGAATGAAAATGGTGAAGCATCAAGAAATAAGGCAAGACTAGTGTGCAAAGGATCTACTCAAGAAGAAGGCATAGACTATGGAGAAACACTTTTCCCTATTACTAGACTTGAAGGAGTTAGAACACTACTTGCATATGTTTCATTTAAAGGATTCAAAGTGTATCAAATGGATGTAAAATCAATTTTATTGAATGGAATTCTAGAAGAAGAAGTCTACATTAATCAATCTGAAGGTTTCTTTGATCCAAACAAAAGAGACATAGTCTGTAAGTTACAAAAAGAATTATATTGTTTGAACAAAGATCCTAGAGCATGGTATGAGAGACTTATGGATATCTCATAAATATTGGTTTTCAAAGAACCAATGAAAACAATAGTTTTTATATTAAAGAGGGACCATAGAACTAGATTTTTTTAGTAGAAATATACGTGGATGATATCCTATATATAGGCAATGATGACTCATGCAAGTCATTATCTAAAGAAATGAGGAAAGAGTTTGAAATGTCAATGTTTGGAGAAATAAAATTCTTTGTTGGTTTACAAGTTTATCAAATGAAGGGTGGCATTTATATTACTCAGTGAAAATATGTCAAAGAAATATTAAAGACCTTTGGAATGGAAGATTCCAAACCAATTGGAACACCTATGTCTACTAGATATAAGTTGTCCAAGGATGATGATTCAAAAGAGGTAAACTAGATTACCTATAGAGCTATGATTGGAAAACTTCAGTGTGTTGTTCAAACAAGACCTGATATTACATTAGCAGTTTGTATAGTTGCAAAATTATGTACAAATCCTAGAGAAAATCATATGATGGAAATAAAAAGAATTATGAGATATCTAAAAGGGACTAAAGACTATATTCTATGGTACAAAAAAGGAAGGAACTTTGAGTTGAAATCCTTTATTGATGTTGATTGGGCTAGAAGCATTGGAGATAGGAAAAACACAAGTGGAGGAGCATTATTTATTGGAAAGAGGTTAGTACCTTGGACAAGTAAGAAGCATAATTACATCTCTCAATCTATAGAAGAGGTAGAATATATTGCTGCAACACTTTTAATTGCTCCAACATAATGTGGTTCAAGAAACTATTAGTGAGAAAGGAGGAATACATCAAGGATCTAGTGGTTATCTATTGTGATAAAAAAAGAGAAATTAATATATCTAAAAATCTAGTGATGCAAACAAAGACAAAAAAAATTGCAATCAAGTATCACTTTCTAAGAGAATTAGCTCAAGATAAAGAGGTTAGATTGGAATATCTTAACAAAAAGGAGTAGCTTGTTGACATATTTATCAAACCATTATGTAATGATGCATTTTTTTTATCTAGGAGTAATTCAAGGGGTCATTCCCCTATCTGATGCTCACTAGAGTACAACGTATTGATGCATCAACCAAACTACTCTAAAGATCTATCAAATTGATGCAAATAAGTCAGAGCTCATTACATATGAATTATTACATCATGTAAACTATAAAAAAAAGTGTCAAGTCTTCAGAATTTTATGTCAAAGAGGTAGAGAATCATGTGATATATTCATTAAGAGAGATTGGTGTAATTAGAGAATAATCAGAGGTAGTAATCCATATGAGGGGGAACTTGATCTCATGTAGTTTGAAGATAAGGTGGAAAATAGAGAATCATCATGAAAGTAAGGATGTTGTTGTTGTAAAATCTTATAAATCATTTGATTTCTCTTTAGGTAGATTATTGATAATAATTAATCAATTTTATATTGTCATTGATGTTACAAAAATGTTATACTCTTACCAAGCACTACCAGTTGGAACTGAGTTCAGAAGAATTTAGTATTCATTGAGAAAAATTTTAGAAGAAGCCAAGTTTAGGAATTCCTATGTAAACTAATTCAAGTCTATTACTAAGGAACTCAGTGGCAACTGAGTGACCAAGTTTTAGCTAACCTATAGCAGATTAGTTTTATCTATTAGTTGGTTTATGCAAGATGACTTTATTAGTTTATTTTAAATGGAATTCAAACCATCTTAACATTAGCTTTCATATATAGGAAAGGTCAAGATGTGGTTTGAAATATGATAAAGTGGAAGAGGATAAGATTGAAATAAAGTAGGATATCTAATTTAGAGAAAAGAAACCAAGGAGTTACAAAGAGTATTCTGATCAGGGTGGATCTAAAGAATAAGCTAGAATAGTGATCTAAATCTACAATCCAATTGCTTCATAAATTAGGTCAATCATTTTTACTCTCTAATAATTATATCAGTGAAGAAATATCTTAATAGAGTTGACTTAACACTCATTTTGTAAATCTTCTAACTAGGTGACATTTTTAGATTGAAATTTCTTAAGACCTCTAACAAGGCCACTCCTAACAAGGTGATTTAAATCCTTTAATAGGGTTACACCTAACAATGTGTTTTGTAACCTTTAATAGGGTTGGCTTTCAACAGGGCTCACTTTAGAAGAGTGAAAAGTTGTAATAAGTTGCATTGGCAATTTTCCCAAATTTGGTTTCCATGTTAATTCTTGGTGTCTCATGTGTTTATGTTATTTACTTATTGCTTTATCTTTATACAAATAAGTTACTAAAGGTTAACACACATTAATAAATTAGATTTCTTTGTTAATCAAGTTATAGTAAGTATCTAGTTCTAACTGAGCTATAAGTTTCAGGGAAGTTTTTATTAACATCTAATTCAGCCCTCCCTTATTAGTTACTCTTCTTATATTTCTAACATATATATGTACACACTTACACATACATACATACATACATACATGCATGCATATGCATGCATGTATGTATATATGTATGTATAGACATATACATATACATGTGTATGCACACGCATGTGCGCATGTGTGTGTGTGTGTGTGTGTGTGTGTGTGTGTGTGAGAGAGAGAGAGAGAGAGAGAGAGAGATATGATTATGAAAATGTGTATAGTGTATATTTTGGGACTAGGGTAACGTATAGTATTATTAGTAATAAAATATTATTTAATGTGAGGTATAATATTCTCAGTTACTAGTTATTAGTAATTTGGATATGGTATATGTGCATATTTCTAATTTCTACTATTTACATATTATGACAATAATAAATATGTTTGTGAATGATTATAAAAGTATTCACTATGGTTATATATGTGTACTATAGTTGTTTCATGTCTATAATTATTTAAAGTTATTTAATTATGTAGTTTAGTTTCTTTTGAGAGAAGATATTTTTGTTGAAATGTCAAGGAGAGATTGCTTGTACTTTTGATGGAGATCTAGAGAAGAACTATGATATGTATAAGGGAGAGTTTATGAGAACAATTCTTTCAGATTTTAAAAGTTTCTTTTCTTTTGGCAGACAAACATCTATAAGGATACAAATGCTTAAGAGAAAGATTTTTTGTTTTTATATTTAGGACCTCTTTTGTGGATATTTCTAAAAGTTGATAAGGTTTGAATGACACATCTCATGTTTTGATTGTATTCTTCTATTTGTCTACTTCCTCCTTCAATTGAATATTTGTAGGCCTTGAGATATGTATTTAATTTCTTGATTTAATTATTTATTCCTAAAATTTATGATTTATGATATCTATGATTTTAATTCATTTAATTCTTTAAAATATTTGAGTTCATTTTCTTAAAAATTACAATATGTTTTCCTAGGGTTTTTAGCAATGAAATTTTTGAGATATATTATTTATGTTATTTAAATTAAGACTATGATTATTATTGTTTGATTATTTTCAAGGGAATTTTTTAGATCTCAAATGGTTATCTCTTATATTTATTTTTGAAGTTCAAGTTAATGACTTGTTATAGACATTTTGTCATACTATTCATGTCCATCCTTTGTTCTATTTTTTCTATCAAATATATTCATATACTAAAGGATGGTATGGTCCTACAAAGGTCTACATTTTTTGTTTTAAGAAAAAGTGTTCATAGTCACTGTATTATATTATATTATATTTATTTAATATCATTTATTACATGGGATCAAAAGGGACTTGTGGAGGAAAGAAATCAACAAGAAAACTTCCACTTCTGCCCATTGAAAGCCTCAAACAACTATAGACTATGAAATAGGGTAATACATTAAGACTCTTTCCCAAAAATCCTAAAGCTACTAAAGAATACAAATTTGGCCATAGAGAAAATCCAAACACAAACAACTAAGGCATAATACAACTTTTCCAATTTGAAAATATAACTATCCCCACCCTACTGCCAATTACAAGATAGACATGAAAGAAATGCCATACAACACATGATCCAAAGAAAGAAACCCATCCATTTAGAAACAAAGGCTATGTGTAGCTTAGTCCTTGCCTTTGTTAAAGGAATGGAAGAAAGTGTTAATTTAACTAGGTTTTGTGTAAAAGAGAGAATTGAAATGTTCTGTGATTATATCCCAATTAATTAGTTATGGTTATCTTCAATGATAGATAGATATTAGTACTTGACTATAATATGATTTCTATATTTGGCCAGTGTGAATAGAATCAAAAGGGGTGTCATGGAGTTATAAATTCCATATTTTAATGGGTGTTAATGGTGAAGGAAGATACTCTATCAAATGGAAAGTCGCAATATATCAAATAGAAAGTCATAGAACAACTAAATATTTATTGCTCTCACATAGGAATTGTAATAGTAATTAGAATTTGAGGAATGATCATCTTAATAGAATATGATTTGAAGAAGAGAGTAAATTGTAGTGATCTAAAGTGAAAACCATATCCATAGATTGAAATTGAAATTTATTAAACATTTATTTAATTCAAGAAAACCACTCACTTATCCAATCATTAAATAAAATTAGTGTTTTCTCTAAGAGAGAGAAAAATACATTAAAAAATAAGGTTCCTGAAATATCTAGCTAGCATATATGTTAATATTCGATCTATAGCTTTCTTTTACTTTCACTCTCAGTAGTCTTTAACAATTATTACTAAGTAACTTTAACAAAGATCTTTGTGGACAAGGTTATTAAGAGGGTTCTCACCTCAATGAGGTATTGAATGGTCTTTGCTTCCTCCACCAACATTGCTACTTGCACATGGTTAACCAAAGAAACTGGTGGGACTCCCGATGTAATTACCATACAATAGGGCAACCTATATATATACACACACCTAAGCCTCAGTAGCTACAAAGGATGTGGAGGGTTGGAATAACTATGAATGATGAAGGTAAGGTAAATAAAAATTGAATTTGATATAAATATTTTGAAATGTATATTGGACATTAACTTAATATTTTTATATAGTAATATATAACATAAAGTAAAACTATAAAATTTATGGAATACCACCATAAGAGATGGCCAATTTCATAGGAAAATATATTTTAAGGTGGATATATGAAAGATAATTAAACAATAGATGCATGTTATAAAAAGACTTAAATGAGTGAGAAAATCAGCTATTAGAAGTGAATTCTATTAGACAAGCAAATGGGAAAAAAATTACCTATACATAAATAATAATAATATTGTTATATCTAATAAATTGTTAAATAATATAATAATAATTAAATATATACTTTAACTAAATATACTTAGATAATTATTTTAATAATAAATATTTTATGAATTATAAATATAATTTTTAATTTTTAATGTATAAAAAATCTATAACATTTGTATATTATTAACTAGAATTGGAATTATAATAAATATGATGATGTAAGGGGGAACTTATAAAATATATTATTTTTGATTATTTAATTATACTATTATAGAAATAGAAAATTGTGATTGCAATATAAGAGTAATAATTATTATTAAATTAATAATAAATATGATCAAATATTGATTTGTGTTATAATTATTTAAAAATTATAAAATAATTATAAATAAATTTTAATAATTATTTTTTCTTTTTTTTTTATTATAATTAATTATCTTTAATTTGAAAGTTTCTTGACATTAAATCTTAGAAGTACAACCATATATTTTCTTTTCTACAAATACTCAAGCCTTCCATCAAGTTTTTGAAACTATATTAAACTCATTGTGAATTGGGAGCCTTGCAAGAAAATACCCAAGTCTTCTATTAAGTTTCTAAAATTGTATGAAACTCATGGTGAATTGAGAGCATTGCATATGAAAGCATATGGCTTTCTTACTAAATTTGTTTTCTTAGAAAACCAAACTCGAGGAAAAAGCATGATGTACAATGACAAGTAGATATGTCATACTTTTTTATATATCAATAAATAAATAAACTCTTAGCTAAATCAATTTTTTTTTTTCTATAATGCTCTAGTCTCTATATATATTACGAAAAAAAAATTAAAGAAAAACAAAGATAAAATATCAAATGGATTAACGTATAGAATTATACTTAATTACTACATCTACTTTTTATATTAAATCAACCAAACTCAATAACTTTAATTGTAGTATATTTGTGAGAATAAGATATGTCATAATTTCTAATGAAGCCTACGAAGGAATACCAATAAGGAAGCCTTTATTTTTATTTTTATGAAGGTTAGCTCATTTTAGAACAAACAATATATTTATTTTACCCTTTTCCACAGAAGGAAGCCACATTTTTGGGCAAGCAAGATATTTAATTTTTGCTAGTTGTTAACTTATGTTCAAGGTTTTGTAAATATCATATCATTCTTTTTTTTTTTTTTAAAAGAAACTATATAGAAAATTTAGGGGTTTATATATTTAAAAAAAACACACTATATACAAAATTTAGGTGTTTATATGATAAAATTTTAGGTGCTAAAAGGCATCAGTTACATTAAAATTTATTGACAATTAAAAAAACATCATTACCAAACAAAAGAGGATTGAGTGAGTACATCCAAAAGAGTTGTCTGTGTACAAATCAATTGCTAGCTATGCAATGGTCGTAAAAGCTAAAATAAACACTTAGGCAAAAATATTTGCATGTGCTTACACAAATCAGATTGCTTATTTTAAATCAAAAAATTGCATTTCAAGTTTAAGCTTCGAAAATACTCCCCATGACCCTTTAAGACAACTATGTAATCCTATGGAAATTTTGTCAAATCTTGATACAAATGAACAACTTAAGAAAGAAAAAAATCATTCAGAACAAAAACCTCAAAATGCAAGATGAAAATGAATGACCTCAATAACAAGTGTCCCCCTTTGAAATCTTCAAAATTATCCATCAAAAGATAAAGAAACCTCAAAACATTTCAAAATCTTGGGAATATCAACAACACCACTAAATTCTTCACCAAGAACACAATCAGTGGTCAAATTTACTAAAGATTCCTTAATCCACGCTAAACATTTCCAAAGAATATATTAACCACCCCTATAAAAACTTGATTTTGTTGCTATATAGAAATGGAAGAATCTTATTAGAAGGTAACAAATATCTCCAAATTTAGAGCTTGTTTAATTGATAAGAAAGCTCATCAATTTTCATATGAAAAGCATCACATGTAAAATTTGTTTTTAGAAAATTTAGCAGTAAATAATCAATTTATCAAACTTATACAAATTGTACATTTGTTCCCCATGGTATATCAGAGCCTCCTCACTCTAACCACTACATAGGAAAAAGGTGCACAACAATAAAGGATGATTTTATTTTAGTTCAATTTGACAATTTGTGGAGAATCAAAAATTAGCTATGTGAAAAATTTGAGAAGCATCACCCCTATGTTAGCAATCAAATGGCCCCAAAATATTAGAGACAACATCATGTAGGTTATTTTCAAAGGAGTACCTATTTGGATGATTCATTGTGAGGGACATGATCTAAATTGAGAATGCCAACAATTCCATTAGAAAAAATAGAGTCTAATAGTTTAAATATTAATCAAGTATAAGAAATTAAAGAAAACAATAAATAAAGAAGACAAATATAGAAAATATTTTTTATTGGTTCTCCAAAACTTGCATTTGTCCACACTCTAATATTTATTAATCAATAATTGATGCATTCTAGTACGTAACTACACACATGTATTTGTACATTCACCACACCTATTAACTAGTCATTCTTGAGACCATACAAGTCAAAATTAAACAAAATTGTTGAATTGAAGCTCAGTAGTTAAACTTGTTGTGGCTAATAGTATTTGCAAAAAAATTTAGCTAGCTATTGTTACTCCTTTCTTAAGCACCAAAGGAACTCATAAGCACAAGCTATGAGACTATAATATAGATCTTAGAAATGAATGTAAAGTGGCACAACATAATCAAAACAAGTTGGATGTAAAGTGGCACAGCATAATCAAAACAAGTTGATAGGTAGGTTGCCACATAAAAATGGCAAAAATAGATGTAAAATGTCATAGCCAAATCAAAACATGTGGGTTAGAAAGTTTCCACCTATTCCTATTTTACAAGACACGTGTCATTCACTCTAATTTCTCTTTAATTTTTCAACAATGAAAAAAATAGATCACTAGCAAAAATATAGTCAGCCAATGAAAAATAGCAATATTAAAAAAAATCACTTCAATGAGAAAAATGCATAGTACACAGAGAGCTTAGGTTATAAGTTTTTTGCACAGTTCCTAAAATAAGGTGTATTGTCAAAAAGACATCTAAAAACATAAGTCCCCATCATAGATGGTAGGGACTTATAATTCCTTCTTCCTAGTAGAATGAAGAGTATCACACTAAGCCATTCAATAACCTATCAAGAAGTAGTTGAGAAACAAATTACACTACACTCCATTTGTTCAACATCAAATGTCATTTGCAATATAATTTATAACTAAATGGATAACTGTTATAAATATAGGAGTACTAACTAAGAGGGGAGGGGTGAATCAATTACTAGAAAAATAAATCCTAGGTCCCTTACATGTCAATCAAAATTGAACTCTAATGTAACTTGGTAAATACACAAGAATAAATGCTTAACATGAAAATTTTAAGATATTATCTGTGATTGATCTTACTTTAACTTAGTTGCAAACATATTAAACAACTAGCATGAACACACTTGAGACTAAGATTTTAACATGGAAACCCAATTTGAGAAAAAGAACCAATAGCAACTAGTTACTGATTTTCAGTCTTCTAAAATGAGCCTTGTTAGAATCTAACCTTATTAAATGGTACACAAAAAACTTTTAGGTTTGACCCTCCTAGAGGATTTAATCACCCTATTAGGAGTGGCCTTGTTAGAGGTCTTTAGACAATTCAATAGAAATGTCACCTTGTTAAAGGATTTACAAATAGCTATTGAGCCAAGTTTGTTAAGAGATTTAGATCACTGCTACAATGGTTAGCGAGTAACAATGAGATGACTTGATTTCTAATGAAACTAAATTGTTGATTACAGATCTCAATTTTGACTTGTATACTTGATCTTTCTTGATCAAATGTATCTTTTCATCTCAACAAAGATATCCTACTTATTCTTCTAGTTTTTTTCCTCTAAGCATCATTAAATCTTCAATTATGTTCCACTTATGCTTCTTCTAATCCTCAACTTTACCTTATCTTTATATCTTCTACATTGTCAAGTCAGCTTGAATACAACTTAGAATAATTAATATTCATCTCCTCAATCAACTAGAACCAACAAACAATTCAATTGAACTAAATATGCCGAAATAAGAAAATTCTCTGTTAGTCAACCCTGCTCGGTAGATACTAACTCAAAGTAATTTTTTGTGTTAACCAAGTGAACTTTGTTAATATTCATAGAGTTCTTTTGGTAATTTAATGAGCTCGGTTAACACTAGTTCTATCTAACATTTCCTTCATTAACTGAGTGAGATCAGCTAACACTCAACTACTACAAACTTTCCTTTGTTTCCCAAGGGAACTCAGTAGACACTATCTTCTAAGCTAGGCAAACTTCAGAATACTCGATAAACTTAGGAAACTATCTTCAATGGTTGAGTGATCTCAACATACACTAACTAGAAATGATATGACAGTTTTTGTAACATCAAAGACAATACACAATTAATCAATTGTTTCCAACTGATAAAAGCATGGTTTTATTTTGAGATGTACTATATAGGTTCCCATTTTGAGATAGAGTTTATTGCGGTGTGGCCTTCTAATGATGAGAGGAGTATTTTTCTAACTATGTTTGAAGAATAACATGAATCAAAATATTCTACTTTTTAATTAGGGATGAAACATTTAATTGGGTCTCATTCTTGGAGTTAAGAGGAATCAAATAAAATTTACATATTTGCAAAGATGTGTGGATGTCATCAGTCGAGTCTTGGCCAAGAAAGAATTTCCTTTTATTTATTTATTTAGAAATGTCTACAAAGAATTTGATGGACGAGAAGAGTACATAAGCTTTACAAAGGTGCTACAAATAAATCTACAAAACAAATATCATAAATAACCAAAAGAAGCTTCAAATTTATAGTCACATAAATGCAAACAAGAAATGGTGTAAATAGATAAAATTAAAAACCTAGAAGACTCAGCTTAAAATTATTCATCATAATGCCTCAATTTTTGGTAGCCACAACTTGACTTGAAACTAAATCAATATTGGATCAAACTTATTGTGCATGACATTTAACGAAGAATATGGTTTAGCTCAACTGCCTAATATCACAAAACTTCAGCCAAATTACCTTTCAATAGACTAAAAGAAATCAATGAACCCTCTTACAAGGGCATTCTAAGGAATTCATGTTGCATGAGTACTAGAAGAAAGCACATTTACACACAATAAATATGTGTTATAGCACCATTTCTACAATAAATGTAGATGTTAAATAAAATTTACTTTTTAAAATTAATTCCATAGAATTACTTGTGACATGGATCATAGGGCGAGAAAACAAATCTCTAAAACTTAACTCTATGGTCGCTCCATGCTCCAGGCAACAACAAGATGTCCTGCACAAAAAATCTAAACCATTTCAAACACTAAACAGTGTTGCTACTATGTAGGAGGCTGCTCAGTTCTAGAGTTTGGTGGCAAACACATTTATGCTAACAAATATTGAAATCACTCCAAAACTTTATATGAGCATTTTATTCTCTATTTGAACAACAATTACTTATGTATGCTAATAGATATCAATGTAAGTTCCCAAACTAAAATATAAATCTTTAAAAATATTTAAGAAAATAAAGCATGCAAAAATAAGTACAAAGAAATCTCTACAACCATATGCCAAAATAATAGTAGATAGAATG
Source organism: Cupressus sempervirens (assembly GCA_028749045.1). Lineage (NCBI taxonomy): Eukaryota > Viridiplantae > Streptophyta > Pinopsida > Cupressales > Cupressaceae > Cupressus > Cupressus sempervirens. Next base: position 922,674,496 of record CM053792.1, read on the forward strand.
ACATTGGCATTTAATAAATAGTGAAATAAATAACAACTTTTGGTTACTCTATATTGGCCACATATGTGCCAACCTTCAAATTATGTAAACATAAAGAGACATATGATGCTCATGCATAATGCAAGATGAAATCTTCAAAAAAAGACACAAAAGTCTTATTTTTGTTCTAATTTCTTTATAAAACAAATAAAAAGGCTACTTGAAAAAAAAATGGGGTCAAATCAAAATTAGAAAGAAAAAGGTAATGATTTTGTTTAATGAAATATTTTCACCTAACCATAGATTAAATGGAAATTGATGAATGAACATGGTTTCCAAGATAAAATTTAATGTCAAAGAAGAGTATTGAAAACTATAATCTCCTACCCTAATGGCAGGGATTAATAATTACAATGTCATCGAACTGTAGGGCCCCATGATACGAGGTAAAAGGAAGAAAATCCATTAGGGGAGCAGCTGAATATACCATCTGACTGAACTACATTGGAAGATCTCTCATCAAGTCAAATCCATAAACAAGTAGTGCTCCTAAATGAGTAACCAAATGGGAGTCCACTTTGTGTGCCAAGAAGTTAACAAGAGAATAGTGTTGGAAATATAGATGGAGTAGCTAAGAGAGGGGGTGGGGGGGTTGCAGGGGTGAATCAGTTACCACAAAAAAAATCCACAAATCCCTTAGATGTCTTATAAAACTATTTATTGCTATCACTCAGTAACCATACAGAAAAATGTTGTAACTTGGTAGATGCAATATATGTTAACTTTTAACAGATTCTTAAATATTCATAGTGATTAACATGCAACCATAAAAGAAATAACATGAACACATGAGACACCAGATTTAACATGGAAACCCAATATGGGAAAAGCAACCAAGTAACTAGCTACTAATTTTCACTCTACTAAAGTGAGCCCTGTTAGGAGCCAACTTGATAAAAGGTTACAAAACACACTGCTAGGTGTGACTTTGTTAGAGGATTTAATCAACCTATTAGGAATGGCCTTGCTAGACGTATTTTATAAAAATTCAATACAATTGTCACCTTGCTAGAGGATTTACAAATTGCTATTAAACCAACTCTATTAAGAGATTTAGGAATCACTACTACAATGGTGAGAAAGTAACAATGAATTGACTTGAATGAGATGCAACTGAATTTCTATTATAAATCTCTATTTTGCTTCACTAGATCCTTCTTGAGCAAATATAGCTTTTTTGCTCCTCAAGGATATCTGACCATCCTTCAAAGTTTGCTCATACTCTCTTCTTCAATCAATACACTTGCATTCTTTCTCATTACACTTTAGAATTCTCAACTTAACCTTTCATATATACCTTTCAGATTGTAAAGTTGGCTCATTTACAAATTACAATAACCAATAATGATTACCTTAGTTAGCTACAATTATTACTTCAAATAATTAAACTTTATTTCTCAAAATAACAAAATCCTTCATTGGCCAACCCTGCTCCATAAACATGTTCCAAAAATGATTTCTAGTGTTAACCACTGAAGCTCAATTAACATTGAAAACCCTACAAAATCCTTTGGAGATTGAGTGAACTTGATAAACATTGACTTTCTTTTGTTAACCATGTGAGCTTGGTTAACACTTCGTGTACCACAAAATCCTTTGATGCTTGAGTGAGCTTGGTAGAAACTGTCTATGCAGAGTAACTTCCAGGAATGCTCAATAGACTCTATAAATTGCTTTGCTAACCAACTAAGCTAGGTAGACTCTATCTACCAACTAACATGACATTTTTGTAACATCAAAGGCAGCACACAATTGGACAATTATATCCAACAATCTCCCTCTTTGGCATTGGTGGCAACGCAACATGTCATAAGATAAGGAAATTTGCAAGAAAGCCTTTTTCTGATAGAAAATTTTCTCCCTCTTAGATTTCATGCCACAAACTTCACTAATGTAGTAATCTCCCTCTATGATGGAATTACATAGCTTCTCTACTAAAAATCAAGCTCTCCCTTAAACAAATTCAAATTTCAAAAAGATATGTCAATAAACTCTCCCTCTTTAACAACACATGCCAAATACGACACATACCAAATAATTAATAGTGTACCATAAGTACTAATTCATATGCAATGTTCCCATTACTATGCTACATCAACTAATAGATCTTCAACTAAAAGTTTATTTTAGTGAGCTTTAGATAGGAGAATGAACCTTAGCTTACCTCTTAGATACAAGAATGCATTCTTAGGTAATGGCTTGGTGAATATGTTAGCAATCTATTCTTTTGTATGGACATATTCCAATTTAATCTCCTTATCCTGCACCAATTCTTTAACAAAGTGATACTTTATAACAATCTACTTGGTTTCAAAATGTATCATTGGATTTTTTGATATGTCAATTACACTTGTATTGTCACAAAACATAGCAACTGGTTCTTTGATTTCAACCTTCATGCCTTCTAACAATTGTTTAAACCAAATAATGTTAGAATAGTTCACTACTGCTATAACATACTCTGTTGTAGATTGGGATGTGCAATTTTTCTTTTTTACTTGTCGAAGATACCAACCTCTTTCCAAAAAAGAATGCTCCACCAAATGTACTCTTTCTATCATCAATGTTTCCTACCCAATCAACATCAGTAAACACTTTTAAGTCCAGATTTTCTCCAAATTTATACCACAATCCATAATCTTCAATGCCTTTCAAGTATCTCAAGATCCTCTTGATTGCTATCATGTGACTTTCTCGAGGTTCTGCTGAAAATCTTTCCACTATACCAATTGCAAGAGCAATATCAGGCCTTGTATGAACCACATACTATAGTTTTCTAATTATTGATCTATATAAGGTCTAATTTACCTCTTTTGAATCATCATCTTTGGTAGGTTTTAGTCCAGTACACATAGGAGTTCCACCTAGTTTAGAATCTTCCATACCAAACTTTTTGAGTATCTCCTTGATATACTTACATTGAGTGATGTAGATACCATTGTTGCTCTACTAAATTTGAAGACCAACAAATAATTTAATCTCATTAAACATAGAAATTTCATATTCTTTGTTTATTTTCTCTAAAAAATCTTTGCATAGATCATCATTTCTTGTAAACAAAGTATCATCCACAATTATTTCTACCAAAAAAATCTTGTTATCTGGTCATTCTTTGATATACAAGCTACTATTATAATTAGTTCTTTGGAAACTAATATGAATAAATTAGTTATGCAATCTCTCATACCATGCTCCAGGGGCTTGTTTCAGACCATGTAATACTTTGTGCAATTTGCAGACCATGTCCTTTCTATCTAGATCAACAAAATGTTCAGGCTACTCAACGTAGACTTCTTCATCAAGAATACCATTGAGAAATACTGATTTAGTATCCATCTCATATACCTCAAATCCTTTGTATATAGCATATGCAAGTAAGGTCCTAACACCTTCCCATCTTGCAACAAGAACAAAAGTCTCTCCATAATTACTTCCTTCTTCTTGAGAGTAGCCTTTACATACCAGTCTAGCTTTGTTTCTTGATACCTTAACATCTTCATTCAACTTATTTTTGAATAACCATTTAGTTCCAATCACTTTTTTTTATCTTTAGGCCTACGTACAAGAGTCCATATTTTGTTCTTCTCTATTTTTCCTATCTCTTCATTCATAGCCTCAATCCAACTTTCATTTCCCAATACATTTTTGACAGTTCTAGATTCAAAATCAGCAAGTAAAAAAGTAACTTTTAGCTTACTTCTTGTCATAGTACCTTTAGATTTATCTCCAGTAATCTGATCTTATGCATGATGTCTCCTAACATACTTGGCCACTATAGGTTCTTTGGATTTTGAATGAATTGCACTGTCATCCTCTTGCAATTCAACTTTAGGTTTTAGTTGCTCTGGCTTAGTAGGCATTGGCTCGGTAGCTTCAAACTATGACTTGGTTCCTACAACTTGGTTTGAACTTCTTGCAACACAATGAGTAAGGAAGATTCGAGAGTAGAAGTCACTTGACTAATAGATGTATCTGGAAATGTATCAAGTTCAATGAAAAAAAATCTTGTGTAATCTTCTGGTTCCTTTTTGCTTTTTCTTTAGTCCTTTCTACAAACTCATCAACTTTCACATGTGCACTTTCTATGATTTTGTGAGTAGACAAATTTAAACATCTATATGCCTTACTCTTGCATGAATATCCCAAAAAATATACCTTCATCACCCTTCACATCAAATTTTCCTTTTCTAGATTCTTTCAAGATATAATATTTACTTCCAAGTACTTTTAGGTAACTTACATTGGGTTTATAGACATACCATAACTCATAGGGGGTTTTGAATGAGTCCTTCTTCAGCTGTACTAGATTCAAGGTATGAACTGTAGTGCTGATAGCTTCCTTCTAGTATTTGGTAGCAATGTTCTTTTAAATCATTAGAGTTCTTGCACAATCCATGATAGATCTATTTCTCCTTTCAGCTATTCTATTCTGCTTGGGAGTTCCAGGAGCTGATACCTATCTTTTGATTCCTATTTTAATGCAAAAGTTATTCAATTCATGGGATATGAATTCACTACCTCTGTCTAATCTTAAAAATTTCAATCTTTTCCCTATTTTCTTCTCTACTCTAGCCAAATACCATTTGAACTTCTTAATTGCTTCTAACTTCTCTCTCAGATACATACCAGTCATCATTCTAGAGAAGTCATCAACAAAAAGAATGAAGAACTTTTCTCCAATATAGCTCTTAATTTCAATAGGTCCACACAAATTAGTATGCAAAATTTCCAAAAAAATTTTAGACTAATAGTTTTTACTTTTAAATCTAGTCTTTCCTATCTTACCAATCTAACAATTCTTGCTTACACCAACATCAGGTTTCTTTATACTAGGACTGCCTCTTACTTTTCTAAATTTTCTTTTTTCACCAAGTTATCAAAATTCACATGACATAACCTTCTGTGCCATAACCAACTTTCTTTAAATTGAGCAATAAAATATGAGCATTCACCAAGTTCAAGATAAAAAAAATTACCTTTTGTTTATATGGCTGATTCAATAAGTTTTCCTTTGTCATTCAGTAGTCTTTCCTTTTCATGCACAAATTCCACCTTGAATCCAATATTGATTAGCTATGCCACACTCAACAGATTATGTTTTAGACTTTCAACCCAATAGGCATTATCAAATACAATATCTTTGGTTAATGAGATTCTACCTCTTCCTTTTATACAACAAGGTTCATTATTTCCAAACCTTGCACTACCACCATCATAATCTTCAAAATGTTCAAAATTTGTTTTGTCACTAGTCATGTGATGAGAAAAACCACTGTCTATGATCCATGTATCATTTTTTCTCACATGAAATATAAGTACCATCTTATCTTCCTCATCATTATTAGATTCATCTTTCATAGCAATGTAAATAATTTCATCCTCAGTATTATTAAAATCCTTAGAGTCCTTAGCCATAAAACATGTTTTCTTACCTTTTTCCTTGAATGATTTGAAGTCTTTCTTGCCATTGCACTTGTGACTTTTCTTCTCATCCTTGTTTTGCTTATTTGGGCACCTAGCTACAATATGACCAATTTCCTCACATGAAAAATAGATTAGGGGAACCTTACCTTTCTATTCTCCTTTGCCTCTAGAATATTTCCTTGCTAGTAGAGCTTCAAAAATCTCAAGATCACTATCAAAACTTTCTCCTATTTTTTCTTCACTTTCTGACTAAGTGTCCTTTATATTCTTGCCCTTTTCTTTGAGTGAAAGCTTGACTCCAAATTTATCTTATGATTTGATTCACATCTTCTTTCTTTAATTGCAGATACTCTAATTGCATAAATGGGAAGCAATATTCTAAGAACTTTACTTACAACTGTTTCTTCTTTAATATCTCCTCCAAAATCTTTGATTGCACTGACACTTGCTTTGACCCTTTCAACATATTTGGAAATGTTTTTATCCTCTCTCATTCTCATCTACTCAAATTATCCTCTAAGACACTATGCTTTTTCTCTCCTCACATTCTCATCACCTCCACAGATATCCTTCATCTTGTTCCACATTTCAAAGGTAATTTTTTAGTCCTTGATATCATCAAATTGTTCATAGCCTAGGGAAAATTCAATTTCTATCATCATGGTGTTATGAGTCTTCTTCTTAGCAATATCATTAATAGATAATGTACTAGAAAGAGTTGTATATTCTTCATCAAGATATTTCACTCCTATATCTCCAATGGAATCCAAATGGAGTCTCAGGAGTCCTTGCCTTATTGAAAAGTTGTCCTTGTTGAGCCTTTGAATTTCCCTCTTGTAAGACATCCTGATCTTTAACTTAGATCATTGAAATCCTTCCTAAAAGCACCAAAAACTCTGATACTAATTGTTATAAATATAGATGAAGTAACTAAGAGGGATTAGGGGGGTGAATCAGTTACCACAAAAACAAATCCATAGATCCTTTAGATATCTGATAAAACTAGTTATTGTTGTCACTTGGTAACCATTAAAAAAAAGTTATAACTTCATAGATGCAGTGTATGTTAACTTTTAATAGATTCTAAAATATTCAAAATGATTAACATGCAACCATAAAAAAAATAACATGAACACATGAGAAACCAAATTTAACATGGAAACCCAATATAGGAAAAACCACCAAGTAACTAGCTACTAAATTTCCACTCTTTTGAAGTAAGCCTTGTTAGGAGCCAACCTAGTTAAAGGTTATAAAACATACTATTAGGTGTGACTCTGTTAGAGGATTTAATCACCCTATTAGGAGTGGCCTTGCTAGAGGTCTTTTAGAAAAATTCAAAACAACTGTCACCTTGTTAGTGGATTTACAAATGGCTATTAAACTAACTCTATTAAGAGATTTAGGAATCACTACTACAATGGTGAGAAAATAACAATGAATTGACCTGAATGAGATACAGTTGAATTGTTGATATAGATCTTTGTTTTACTTCACTAGATCCTTCTTGATAAAATACAACTTTGATGTTGCTCAAGGATATCTAACCATCCTTCAAATTTCACTCACACTCTCTTCTTCAATTAATACACTTGCATGCTCACTCATTACACTTTAGAATTCTCAACTTAACCTTTCATATATACCTTTCAGATTGTCAAGTCAGCTCATTTACAAATTACAATTACCAATAATCATTACCTCACTTGGATACAATTATTAATTCAAATAATTAAATTTTATTTCTCAAAATAACAAAATCTTTCATTGGCCAACCCTGCTTGGTAAACATTGTTCTAGAAATGATTTCCAATGTTAACTTGCTGAAGCTCAGTTAACACTACAAATTCCTTTGGAGACTAAGTGAACTCAGTAAATACTGACTTTTCTTTGTTAACCATGTGATCTTGATTAACACTACTTCTACTACAAAATCCTTTGACACTCGAGTGAGCTTGGTAGAATCTGTCTCCTCAAAGTAACTTCTAAGAATGCTTGATAGACTCTATAAATTTATTTGTTGACCAATTGAGCTCAGTAGAATCTTTTTGCCAATTGATATAACATTTGTGTAACATCAAAGACTGTTGGAAATATTCAAGATATGGCAAGTTACTGAGAGGGGAGGGGTGAATCAGTAACTTTTAAAATTTCAAACAACAAAACTGCATACTTATATATTCACCATTCATCCAAGTAACCTACTGTAAGCATGAAAAAAAATCATTTGCAACACTTGAACACACAGATTTGGTGACCCTGAAACCTTCCAAATAGAAAGTAAAACTGGGGTGGGGATGAAACCCACAAAGCTTCGTTACTGCAGTATGAAGTTGGCCGGTTAAGGCTTACAATGACCACTTCTAGTGATCTGCCTTGTTAGGAGCATAGAGGATTGCTAGATCCACCTTGTTAGAGGATTTACAAACATACAATAAAGTATGCACTCTGTTAGGAGATTTACAAAAGACTGTTAAGTCTACCTTGTTAAAGGATTTACAAAAACTGATTCACCTGTTAGAATGAAATAGTGGATCTGATTACAACCAATTGTTAATAAGATCCGCTATGCTTTGATTCACCTTGATGTGATAGATAAAACTTTTCTGCTCCAAAACTTGACCTTGCTGAATACCTTCACAACTCAGCACACATACTTTCGCACACATGTATTTCTTTCACACTTTCACATTTTCATTCATTACCATTACATTTGAATGATACAATACATTGCATATATATACCATCCAAATAAACAATACATGCAAGGTCGGCCAAAACAACAAGTGCAAATCTCTATACAAAGTTGGCCCAAGGTAAAAACTTAGGTTCACTAAACTGACTCGATGTCCTTCTGATACTCGGCATCCACTGCATTACTCGACATTGTCATGCACTTGGTAGAAGTGAAGGCACGGTCCATACTAAACACTTCGAGTAGTTTTGAACTTGGTAACCACTGGAGACTCGGTAGAAGAGATGTCACTCGGTGAACACTTCTATCTGAACTGTAGCTCGGTGATCAAAGGAAACACTTGATAGAACCTTGTGACTCAATGATAGTTAGTTTCCTTGATAACCGTCTGAGCTCGGTAAAATTAATTTCCTTGATAACCTCAGGAGCTCGGTTATCATGAAGTTCTCGGTCAATACTAAGTACATCTTCACTCGGTCAAAAATGATTCCTTTCTTTACCTTGAACACTCAGTAAACATTGGCTGCTTTCTTCACCTCGATCACTCGGTAAACACTAACTTCTTTGTTCACCTCGATCACTCAGTAAACACTGAGAACTAGGTAAAGCTTGGCTTACAAAGGAATGTCCGGTGAGAGCTCGGTAAGCATTCAGAATCCAATAAGTGTTGTAACTAATGACAAAAATGTATCATAATGCCAACAATCTCCCCCTTTGGCATTAGTGACAAAAATACTTATGAGACAAAATTTATCTGACATGCTGATGACTGATTCTGAATATACATAGCTTCGTTATATACAACTCCCCCATAGAATGTACATACAGTATTTACATGAGCTGTATATCTCTTCCTTTGTACAATTTCTCTAAAAACACTTATTCACCCATAGTATACATATCCAACAATAATCTCCCCCTTTTTGACAATAATGCCAAAGAATAAAAGAATATATATACTTATATAGAAACACCAAAATGAGAGATGAACTCTGAATGTACCTGAAGAATAAGCTGGAGAGTCTTATCCCAATTCTCTTGCAAAATTTTGCAGGTGGAAAGAGCTACTTGAACTTTAGCCGAAAGTTCAATCACATGGTCTACAATGGAGAAGTTATTATCATGGATTAATGTCTTTGAATGTGCAATGTGCTTCTGCATTGAATCCATGATGGGAAGGATCATGTTTTGGATATCTATCAATGTAGATCGGATCCTTGCCTCTTCTCTCAACAGCTCTACCTACTTCTCTGACAAAAATTTGATCCTGAGGTGATGAGATGAGCTTGAAGTGGGGTCAAGCTTCAAGTTCTATGCACTCACCTTTAGATCCTCATCAATTTTATTTAGTTTCTCTCTTATTCCCTTAGTGTACTCGGTAACATCATAAAGCTTAGCAAAAAGAGATGTTACATTATTAAAAGAACTTTCCATATCTGCCAAAACTGAGGTTAATGCAACCTGATTTATTGCAATGTTCTGGGCAATGTGCCCCAACACCTTATTATCAAATTTCTTTGCTACACGCTCAATCAGCTTTTCTTGTCTAGAGGCATCTTCATTGAATTTATTAACTGCCTCTTCCAATTGAATCAAAATGTGTTGAGAAGTATCAACATCAACACCTATAGCCTCAGTAATTATGTTTCGGGCATCCTCAATTATCCTGTATTCCTTATCCCTTTTCCGATCTTAACTGCATCTGAGTAGCCTTTTTCTCAATAAGTTGACTAGCATACCTCATTTCTTCAATGGTAGCATTATCAAAGTCAATCTTTGGAATTACTATCTCTGTGTCCAAGTCAATGTCTTCGGGAATTTCCTTTCCAGTGATCATAAGTCTTAATGGTTTCTTTTGTTTGACTTCTGAGATGACTGGTTTTACCTTTGGAATAGACACAACAGTAGAGACAGAAGGACTAGTAGTAAAAACTGGGATGCTTGAGGGTTGAGTGCCAATAGGAGTATGTACAGGGTCAAAAATTTGAGTACTGGCCAAAAATGGTAATACACTCGGTAATATAGTATCTAAGCTCACTGTGCCTGAAGTAGATGGCGACAAAATTGTAGAACAAATTGGAGTAGTCAAAATTGGAGAACTCACAGCAATACCAACTGATGATGATGGAGTCGAGGAGGCCAACTCGGTAGATGAAGAGGGGTGCAGCTCGATAGACGAAGAGGGATGCAGCTCAGTAGATGAAGTGGTAGTCACTTCCACTGATGATACCTAGAGCTGAGATATGGCAGATGTAGATGGTAAATCTGGTGTAGATGAACCTGCTGAAGTTGACTCCAACCTTGATGATGTCACAGGTTTAGCTGGGGAGTGAGGAAGGGATGCAATAACTACTGCTGCAATTTTTATCGGATCATCCTCCTTATCTTCCTCTTCAGCTTCTTCCTCTTTGTCTTCTTCCTCTTTCTCTTCCATCATTGCATGCAACTCTCCTGGTGTAACTGTGATGCATGGAGCACTATCTGATTCATCACTGCTGCTGTTGCTGTCATCATCCTTTATTTCTACTGGATCTACACTGGGCTTATGTAGATGATAGATGTTTTTCCACATGTTTGTAGCATCATTTACAACATGCTCTATATCTTTGATCAAAATCAAACAAGTGTGGAATCTGATCATCATTTTACCTTCATAGGTTTTCAATTCAAATTTTACCTCTGCTCCAGTGAGACTAGGCCAAAGATTCTTCAGGGATTGCTCATATATATCTTTTACCGTCTTGGTGGCTAACTCCCATCTTGACTATACTCTCTCCAGTAGTTCTTTAGAGATATGAGGAGCAATCTGGTCCGGGGAGTATTTCCATTTTCCCATTTTATTAAGTACCAGATCCTCAATCTGCATTTTCTCTGCATCAGTCCTTGTCTCAAATTTCAATGCCTTGAAATTTGTGATGCCAGCTCCTTCTTCCAATGATTTGAGTCTTTGCTCGAATGTAGGTGCAGGCTTGACCAATACAGGTTCCTGAATACCTTTTCTTGTCCTCTGAGTAAATACTGCAGTAGGCTACTTCTTGGGCTTGGTAATGATTACCTTGCCTTTTTTCTTTGCTAGTTGCTCTTCTTCTGATTCTTCTTCTCCTTCTTCTTCTTCTTCACTTTCTTTATCTTCACCTTTTCCCTCGGTGAGCATAAGAGGACCCATTGCAGTTTTTAGTTTGGCCACTTTCCTCTTACCTTTGCTGATGGCCTATGGAATTTTGATTTCTAGTTCAATTCTGGCCTTTGCTTCATCATAAGTACCAAAAATCCATTGCCTTGGGTCTACTGGCATTTACCAGTGCTTCAATGATATCCCTTGTTTCATCAATATTTACCTCATATGGAAGAGGTTTCACCCATGCAACTCGGGGTCTAACTACCTGTATGTACACCTTGTCACAGTCAACCATAAAACATACATCATCTTTATATTCTTCAACAAGCCTAGGAGGAATTCTGAATTGGTTATTCATCCTCTCCTTAAAGTCTTCAAAATAGTTATCCATGATACTATCAAAATTTTCTCCCATCTCTGCTATAAACTCATTAATCTGATACAAAATTGGGACATCTTTTCTCCATTCTACAGTTCCCTTTGATGGAAAGAATTTTTGTATGTAAAATAGTAAACATATTAACAGAGATCCAAATTAACAGGGGTTATTCATCGATGTCCTTATACTATCCATGTTCTTGTTTAACTGCTTCAACATTACTTCTGACAGATCAAACTCAAGATTCTTCTTTACAATTTTCAGGGCCAAATCCACAGCTTCACACAGTACACTATTTAACCTGCTGGAACTATATAACTTATATGCAATAATATGTATGCCAAATCTTAGTTCCGGATCTGTTACAGTGTTAACCTTCAAACCTCTACCATCCCACTCGGCTAGGGTTTGCCTCTGTAACTCATCCCGTCCTAGGGTTTTGGTGGTTTTGGCTTTGCTGAGCATCAGGAGACCCGTGATTTTGTGAATCATCTTCTTGGTTATCAAAATGGGTTGTTCCAACCACAACTGACCATTATGCACTCGACTCAAGATATACCTAATCCATTTGGTTTGGAAGTTTCTAGGCATATGCGCGATGTGAGTCAAACCTTTAGTTTCCAAATGCTTGTGCTCGATTTTGAGAGAACCATTTACACATAACTCCGCTAGGGCATTATCCATGTCCAATGTCCCTATTTCTTGAATAGCATACTTAAAATGAGTGCGAATTTCATTCACGAGGAGTACCTTGGGTGGAATCCGTGATTGAGCTCCATTGGGATCAAGCGATTCAACGATGGCAGGAACGAGCTTGAACGTAGGTGCCTTCCATTCCGTTCCCTTTACAAGCATTTCGGAACCCTTCTTCGCCTTGCTGCTGCTGGTGCTTGCGGATGCCATTGCTGCTCGGTGAGTGAAAAGGTTTCGTAAGAATACTTCGCTGGAAAATCTCTTCAAATCTCTTGAACTTGCTTGAAAGCTTTTTTTGTTGTGTAAATCTCGAATTCGCGGTGAAAAATGAGGTCAAAATCTGCCCTTTTGATGAAAAATTCGCCATTAATGTTCAGTACGGAGGTAGCTGCGATCGACAGACTGTCATCCACTAGCTCGGCTTAAACTTCGCAACTCAGTGACCAAAAGAAAATAGGTTAAACCGACCTTAACTCGGTAAGAGAAGAACCAACCATGCTCGGTAAGTGCAACTTTTTGAAAGAAGCCTTATTGCACCCGATTGAGCTCGGTAAGGTCATGTACTGACCATGATCCTGATGTATCTGAAATACTGATTTGATCATATTTTCATTCTAGGACTACTTAGGATATTGCTTTGTAGATACAGTCATGGTCTTATCCTGATGAGTCTTAATTGGAAATGGTAGAGTCACTCACTTCTTGAGTGACCATTCCATCACTTGAATTATCTGGCTTGGTAGACTTAGGAATCCATTGCTGCTTCATTTGCTTTCGAATATTGTCTACTTTGATTTTCTTCTCATCCTCGACTTTTTTTATGTTCATGCAGTTTTTAGATATATGACCAAGTTCTGTACATGTATAACATCTTACAGTGGTATCCCTTTTTCTTAGGTGATGCCTTGCACAGTTTATGCCAGTATGACCATATTCTCCACAATAATGACATCTGCACCAAGTTTTGTAGTCCCAACCAATTATTACTTTGACAAGTTGTTCGGCTGGATTAAATGATTTGGATTTGCATTGTGATGCCTTATGACCTTGCTTTTGGCATTTGTGATATTTACCTTCAAATTTCAGTTTCTCTTTGCATTCATTGGCTTTGTGTCCATGCTGATTGCAATTGTAGCACTTTCCATTAAATTTTCCTTTTCCATTGCTCCAACATCTGTTAGATGTATGACCTAACTTACCACAGTGGCTACAAGTAGGTCTTTGATTCTTTTGAGTACCCTGTTTGGAGGATTCACCTTCTTCGTTGTATCCAAGGCCTGCTTTACCATTTTGTTTATGAAAGTTTTCTTCATTTGCAGATTCAATTGATCCATGTCCTTTTGAGATTTTACCATTCTCTCATTGACTTGTTTTTCAAAGATTAGATCACTTTGTAAGCTTGCATTGATTTGCCTTTCAGTAATTAAGTCATTTCTCAAATTCTGATTCTCAGATCTTAGATTCATAATTTCTTCATTTGCATTAGATAATTGAGTTACAAGATTTTCAAGCTGAGAGGATTGATTATTCCTTACCTCTAAGTCTTCAGCTGCCTTGTTCCTTTGCTCCAAGATTTCACATAGCCTGATGGACTGGATTTCTTGTTCCCTTTTGAGCTTTCTTACTTCTTCCTGCAGAGATCCATTCTTTTCTAAAAGTTCTTTGATTGCTTTGTCAGCTTCATCTGAACTACTTGATGGTGAGAGATCTTCAATCTTTTCTTCAACATACTGATGGTCATTCATTTTCCTTGCAAGTTCTTTTCTTCTTTTCAAGGATTGTGAAAGATGCTCTTTTGCTTCATTGAGTTGAGCCATGGCCATTTTCAGATCTAGCTTTTCATTCTCAATAGTTTTGTCAAGTCTGAATATCTCCATTGTCCTTGATCTTTGCTCAAGCTATGAAACTTTTATATTGAGAACCTTATTACTCTGATACCAATTGTTGGAAATATTCAAGATATGGCAAGTTACTGAGAGGGGAGGGGTGAATCAGTAACTTTTAAAATTTCAAACAATAAAACTGCATACTGATATATTCACCATTCATCCAAGTAACCTACTATAAGCATGAAAAAAAATCATTTGCAACACTTGAACACACAGATTTGGTGACCCAGAAACCTTCCAAATAGAAAGTAAAACTGGGGTGGGGATGAAACCCACAAAGCTTCGTTACTGCAGTATGAAGTTGGCCAGTTAAGGCTTACAATGACCACTTCTGGTGATCTTCTCTGTTAGGAGCACAAAGGATTGCTAGATCCACCTTGTTAGAGGATTTACAAACATACAATAAAGTATACACTCTGTTAGGAGATTTACAAAAGACTGTTAAGTCTACCTTGTTAAAGGATTTACAAAAACTGATTCACCTGTTAGAATGAAACAGTGGATCTGATTACAACTGATTGCTGATAAGATCCGCTATGCTCTGATTCACCTTGATGTGATAGATAAAACTTTTTTGCTCCAAAACTTGACCTTGCTGAATACGTTCACAACTCAACACACATGCTTTCGCACACATGTATTTGTTTCACACTTTCACATTTTCATTCATTACCATTACATTTGAATGATACAATACATTGCATATATATACCATCCAAATAAACAATACATGCAAGGTCGGCCAAAACAACAAGTGCAAATCTCTATACAAAGTTGGCCCAAGGTAAAAACTCAGGTTCACTGAACTAACTCGGTGTCCTTCTGATACTCGGCGTCCACTACGTTACTCAGCATCGTCATGCACTCGGTAGAAGTGAAGGCACGGTCCATACTAAACACTTCGAGTAGTTCTGAACTTGGTAACCACTGGAGACTCGGTAGAAGAGATGTCACTCGGTGAACACTTCTATCTGAACTGTAGCTCGGTGATCAAAGAAAACACTCGATAGAACCTTGTGACTCAGTGATAGTTAGTTTCCTTGATAACCGTCTGAGCTCGATAAAATTAATTTCCTTGATAACCTCAGGAGCTCGGTTATCACGAAGTTCTCGATCAATACTATGTACATCTTCACTCGGTCAAAACTGATTCCTTTCTTTACCTCGAACACTCGGTAAACACTGGCTGCTTTGTTCACCTCGATCACTCGGTAAACACTGACTTCTTTGTTCACCTCGATCACTCGGTAAACACTGAGAACTAGGTAAAGCTTGGCTTACAAAGGAATGTTCAGTGAGAGCTCGGTAAGCATTCAGAATCCAATAAGTGTTGTAACTAATGACAAAAATGTATCATAATGCCAACAAAAGACAACACACAATTGGACAATTATATCCAACAAATAAAATTGTGTGCCCTTATAGAACAAAGAAAGATCAAAAAATAGGTGATCCAACCAAATTTTAGTATAACATTCCAATAAATAGAGAATAAGCATATTTGAAAAAATAGAATATACTACAATCACTATCTAAAACACCAGTATTGAAACAGAGCCTATGGATTAGACATAAGCTATTTATATTGATGGTTGAACAATGAAAACCCTATCAAAAATTGAGATTGTAATTCTATATGAGAATTAAATGATGATTGAAACCCAACAAAATACTAATCTGAGGGTAGAATTCATCATCGTGGATAGGGAGAAGAAAATCCAGATGGAAACATGATATAAGATAAAAACTACACTACCACGTGCATCAAGAAAAAGGTTAGCAGCTATGCATATAAGAGAAACACAACAACAATATCAAAATTCAAAATTCAAAAACAGGGCAAGAATTACCATGATAAAATAATGAAGGGTTGGTGGGTGATTAGTAAGAATATGATATCAAAGAGGTTTTATATATTATATTTAATATCCCCCTTGTTTAATAGATTTTAATTATGTTTTGTGAGATTTACAACCATTTTAGTGAAGGTAGGTCTTAACCATAACAAAGGTTCTGATTTTATAATTGAAGATATATCTTTCTTTCACATGATTCTAGCTACCTAAACATTGGTTGTAGAATAAGTAAGGATTTTTCCTAATTCTCATTGAACTGATTATCTTAATTATATGTTTCATGAATGTTATGAATCAGTGTTCATTAGCTACTATTCTTGTGATTTAACTATTATTTAGAATAAATCAATTTTAGATGGTGTCAAGTGTTAGAGGTTAGAGGATTCTTTTATATATATATATATATATATGATTTGGACCTTAATTACACAAAATATGGTTATGCTATTATTCATGGATCACTTCAATTCCTCATTATCTAGTTTGAAATATTTTGAGTGTTAGACTAGTGTTTAGATCATCTGTATGTGTAGGGACAACCAATGATCAAGTAAACCTAACTCTAGATGTTACTATATTGTCATGTTTCCAAGATTATGATGATATGTGATTCTTCAATATATTTATGAACTTTTTTTCTACTAGGTGAGCTAAGTACACATGGTGAGTTGCTAAATTGAGTAGGGTTTGGGTCATAAGTGATTACGGGGTAACAGAGTACTAAGTTATCTTAATAAAGGTAAATAAATTAATAATATTAAATGGGTTGACAAAATTAGATTAAAATTATTATTTTGATGGCCTACCCATCCCACTATTGCTAATACATTAAATGGATGATGCTGATAAGGTTCCCTAGTGATAACACAATTGAACAACCTTGTTTCCATAAAAGGTGTTTGGTTTTGCATGTACCTAGTTTGGGGCCAATAAGGATAGCACTAGGGAAACCCAAGGGGTGAGGATACATGATGAGACTTATTTATCTTGTAGCTTAGACTACTACAAATGTGATTACATCTCTAGTGGTCCTTGTAGTCTTCTTGTGACTTCACTTATGCTATGTTGTGGGAAAGTTTATTGCCAACTTATGCCTTTGTTTCCATTTCTTACCTCAAGGGATTGGGCCTATTGGTACTATGTAGTTTGGTGGTTAATCTTTAATGTATCAAGGTGTTGTGCATGGTCTTTTGGATTATCCTTGCACATGAATTCCTTTCCATATTTTTAGTAAAGGATTTCATATTGTATATTGTATCATGTTCAAATGTAGTAATGTCTATACATATTCATGTAATATCTAACTTTTCATAGAATTTATATGTAAAAGTCATAAATATTCATATTGATGTAATTTTAATTCAAAACAATGTAGATGAAATGATTAGTTCTAAGTGAGAAGAAAAGGAGAAATATTACATTATCTATTGAACATGTTAGCATTAAAAGGACATTATTTATGTTATTTTCTCATATTGGTCACATTATCTTAAAAATGTTAATGTATTAAAGAAACAGACATAGATATAGCTACATATTAATTTGACTAGTAAAGTATTTAATATCTTCTAATGAAAGTTTTGAAGGTAATTATTGTAAATAATAGCTAGTAATCAAAATTATAAATAATTAATATTTATGAGTAAACAAAATAAGTTCCAGTAACTTGATTTTTAGTATTCAATACTTCAAAAAGAAAACTTTAGTGGTTAATATTTTCCAATTGCCTAATCTCACTCCTTAGGGATCCCAAATTTGGCTAGATTCTTTATACTTTTGAGGTGGCCTTGTTACCTACACTTTAAAAAAATTGGTTCCCATGCTTAGGCCAATCACCAATAACAATACATAAGTAGTTGGATTTTAGTGATGACTTCACTAATAGAATCTAATTTTTATACACGGTAACTTAAATATTTTTGCCTACAATTGTTAAGGCTTGTCTTAATCAATGATCATATTCACCAATATTTTGTAAAAAATTAAGTTAGGTTATAAGGTTAAGTATGTACATTTGACATGTGTCTCTATTTCAAAAACTTTCCATGAAACTTTTTATCCTTTCTCACTTTGGCCCAAAATAGATTTGATTAAGGATGTGCATCTTTATTTTTTGGTATTTCTTTAAAACTTGGTATCCTTTTAAAAGTTTCACTTGAAATAGGATTTAGGCCATTGATTTAGGATCATCCAATAGTTATATATAATAGGGGTGCTA